>PVHT021183629.1:21446065-21550411 GCA_004024745.2 Catagonus wagneri
TCGGGTTTGCTACCGCTGAGCTGCAGTGGGAACTCCCAAGAAGTACTGTTTTATGCTCTAGAGCCATCCAGGAGAACAATGACCTCCCGGCCGTTCAGAGGAAGGCAGCTAGAGAGATGATGAGGAAAAAATAGAGCTGGGGATATCCTTGCTGTGGTCTGGGGATTCTTTCGAGTTTTCCTTTCTGGTATACTGTCTGGGGATGTGGCTATTTTGGGGGAGAGGATGGGGATTGTGAATCATACCTGATTTTTCACTGGTGAGACAAAATGTCCTTTTTTCCGCCAGTCCATAGAGGGTGGGTAGGGACCAGTACCCCGCAGGTAGTTACCTTTGGTGGCTGAACAATTCTGAAACAACAAATTACGATTTTTTTCAAAGGGAAAGAGAAACTTCTTGGTCCGAAAAGTGTATAATTAAAATGGAATCACCAGAAGAGAGTGAAAAAGATGGTTGCTGTCAGAGCCATCCACCCCCCATCTGCTGGTTCCAGATGCTAAATGACAGGCCCTTTTGGGAGCCTGGTCAGGGATAGTTAGGACTAGGTAGCCAGAGTTAGCAAATAAAAATATGGTTCACCCAGTGAAATCTGAATTTCAGAGATGATGAATGACTCTGTGGTGTAATCCTGTGTAATACTTAGGATACGCTTATGCTAAAATATTATTTGTGGTTTGTCAGAAATTCTCTTTTAACTGGGCATCTGTATTTTCTCCAGCAAACCTAAGCCTGAGGTCTGCTTGAGGCCAGGAGCGTGAACTGAGGAAATGCTGAGAGCTGACCTCCCTGAATCCCCTAAGAATCTGGGGCACCCCCCCTCAACTCCACCAAAGCCACGGGCTGTGGGCGGGGTGCTGAATCTGGCTAGCAGTAAAGCAGGCTATGAGTCTACTCCAAAAGTCTGAGTGAAAAGCCTCAGATTTGGTCACAATGAATAACACCCACCTGAGGCTCTGACCAAAGATATCTGTGTCTTATTTCATCAAAGCTCAGGTCTGAAAATTGGTTCAGTCCCACTGAAAAAGAGAAGGAAACACAATAAACTAAAACAAACCCAACAACAACAACAACAAAAAGCGCTCAGTAAAACCCTAATAAAGAAACAAAAATCAGAAAACCTCGCATTTACTTGTGTCCGATTTGCAGCCCCTGGAACATGGCTCCTTTAAATTTTTAAATGTAATATGCAGTTGGCCCTGAAAACGTAGGTCTGAACTGTGCGGGTCTACTTGTAAGCAGGTTTTTTCCATAGTAAACACTACAGGACTACGCCGTCGCTGGCTGGTTAGACTGTTGGATGCAGAATCATTGCGCTGATGCCTCGGATGGAGGAACCTTGTATACAGAGGGCAGACTCTAAGTTATACTCAGATTTTCAACTGTGCAGAGGGCCGGGGCCCTAATCCCACATGGTTCAAGGGTCAGCGGTAACTCCCCATACCAAGGTCAACCTCACTGTACTTCAGAATCCCCTGGGGAGCTTTCCAACAGTAGGTAAGTCTGGGCTGCACCCGAGATGAGAAGGCAGTGTGTCTGGAGTGGGGCCTGGGCATCCATTTTTTCAGATACCCCATTAGTGAGACTGATGGATGTCTGGGTACAGAAGCAGCACACCTGCGCCAAGCACCTGTGCACCTGCTACCTCCTACAGCCTTCAGCGCAACCTAGCCAGGTACCATCCACTTTACCATCAAGTAAAACTTCAGAGATGTCAACGCCCCCGCCAGCGTCACACAGCTCATACTGGGCAGAAATGAGATTCAGACTCAGGTTTCCTTCCGCCTCATGCCTTTTGCCCACGTGACCAATTTAGCCGATGCTGCCATCATCTCTGCGCCTTCAGTATATACTTGGGGTGTGTGTTTCTTTTCCATTTTTTTTTAGGGGCCACACCTGCAGTATATGGAGGTTCCCAGGCTAGGGGTCCAATCAGAGCTGTAGCCGCTGACCTACAGCACAGCCACTGCCAATGCCAGATCTGAGCGATATCTGCAACCTACACCACAGCTCACGGCAATGCCAGATCTCTGACCCATGGAGCGAGGCCAGGGATCGAACCTGCGTCCTCACAGAGGCTAGTCAGATTTGTTTCTGCTGAGCCACGATGGGAACTCCGGGGTGTGTGTTTCTAGTGAATCGAACCCAGAGTGAAGGCAGATGTCCTGAGAGGCTGCTCAGGAGTCCAGAGCACATCTCTGAAGGCTGACTGCCCCCTCACAGCAAGCCAAGGGCTCAGCATCGGGGCTGGACCCTCAGATGGCAGGATCGGGGCAGGGGCTTCTATATAGCCTCCCATAAACTTCACAACCACCCCGTCAGGTACGAGCATCGTCCTAAAGTTACAGCCCCTTGTATCCCACAGAGAACAACAGAAGCAGCAGAATGTGAGGTCAGCCAAGCCCAGCGTCAGAGTCTGGGTTGCTGCTCCCTCCACCCCAGGCCCCTGCTAGGGTGGCTCTTTAATCAGTGGGTGCCACCAATTCATTTCTTTCCAGATCTGAGATGCCCCCTCCTCCAGTGGGTGGGAGGCCTGGAGGGAAGGAGTCCCCACCATACTTTTAAATGTGTGGTTCCCAGCGTTGTGGGCATTTATCTTCCTCCAGTTGCTGACGAACGTCTGCAGCCTGTGGTGGTACTCCTCCAAGCTGTATTTCTTATGGTGCTAAAACAAAACACATCAGCAATAAGTCATAGAACCAGGATGCAACTCACCAGAGGGAGACAGTTTTGTTTTCTAAGATGAGGATTAGAGATTTCCTTTCTGCCACAATTCTCAGGATTAGAGATTTTCTTTCTGCTGCGATTCTCAAACCTATGTTAGTACACAGTCCCGGGTCTCTATGGTCAAAGTGGGGAAGTTACAAAGCAGACCCCCTGCCCCAGGGGACCTGTGGCTGAACGAAGCCCAGGCAGCTGCCGGAGAGTCAGGCAACAGACCAAGAGGCCCTGGTGAAGGACCTGCCAAGTGCAGGGCACCCCTGGATGCCACAGCTGGTACTGGATCAAGCTGATGGCAGAAATCACCATTTTTTAAATGCACACTCACCAGTATTTTCCAATTGATTTTCCAGCCAGCACACAATGTGACTTGAATACAAAATATGGAAATGAATTCCAAGGCTTGAAAGGCTGCCAGCCAACTTCATCATTGGGGACCCTTGTTTGGAAGGAACTCGCTAAACTGAATCTTTCTCAGTGCTTGACCAGTTTCCAGTCTGGAAAGACCCGGGATAGTGAAGTAAGAAAATCCTCATGATCTCATTAGTTTGATTGCAGAACTTTAGTGAAATGAAAAGCTTCAAAAAGAAGAAGTTGGACACTGACCTGTACCATCCATGACTTAAAGTGAAACTTCTCTGCAAAAAAGAAAAAAAAAAAATTAGGCCTGGTACCTTGCAATTATGTCTAGAGCCAAGGAGAGCACATCAGATCTGATTTGCATTTTAGGAAACTAGGCTAAATTTAACTTACCAAAAATGGTGTTATTTGATGTTGAATGAAAAAAGGAACTCAAACTCTTACTGCTTTTACACTCCCAAATTAATTTTGAAAAACAGTAATGACATTAACCTATGGTATGAAAAGTCAGGACAGTGGTGACCCTTAGGGGGCAGAGAGAGGGGGCTTCTGCTGTACTGGTACTACTCTGTGTCTTCATTTGC
Organism: Catagonus wagneri; assembly: GCA_004024745.2. NCBI lineage: Eukaryota > Metazoa > Chordata > Mammalia > Artiodactyla > Tayassuidae > Catagonus > Catagonus wagneri. The sequence goes on from PVHT021183629.1 coordinate 21,449,728, forward strand.
ATGCTGGTTTCATTAGTGTTTTTTGTTGTTGTTGCTTCTGCTTTTTAGGGCCATACCCATGGCAATATGGAAGTTTCCAGGCTAGGGGTTAAATCAGAGCTGCAGCTGCCGGCCTACACCACAGCCACAGCAACATGGGTTCTGAGTCGTTTTTGTGACCTATGTATACTGCAGCTCATGGCAACGCCAGATCCTTAACCCACTGAGCCGGGCCAGGGATCAAACCTGCATCCTCATGGATGCTAGTCACATTTCGTAACCTGCTGAGCCACAACGGGAACTTCTAAGAAGTTAATTTAAAAACCTGTATAACCCAAGTGTCAGCAAAAATTTTTAAAGGGAAGACAGAAAATATCTTAAACTTCGTAATCTCTACAGTCTATCACAACCACTTAACTCTGCCCTCATGTGTGAAAATGAATGAGTGGGACCGTCCCAATAAAACTTTATTTATAAAAATAGGCTGGTCAGTACTTTGTGGACCACTGCTATAGCTACCGTAGACCTTTTTTTTTTTGCTTTTTACGGCCGCACTCATGGGATATGGAGGCTTCCAGGCTAGGGGTCTAATTGGAGCTACAGCTGCTGGCCTATGTCACAGCCACAGCAACAGCAGATCCGAGCCGGGTCTGTGACCTACATCACAGCTCATGGCAACGCCAGATCCTTAACCAGCTGAGCGAGGCCAGGGATCGAACCTGCATCCTCATGGATCCTAGTTGGGTTCGTTAACCGCTAAGCCATGAGGGGAACTCCCACTCTTACATTTTAAAGTTATCTAAACATTGCATTTCAAACTTAAATAGCTGCAAAAGATGCATTCCAGGTTATTGTAAATAATGACATTTAAAAATAAGACTGGTATATCATCCTTTTAAAGCTTGCCAAAGGAATCCACATACCATTCATGGTTTGAGAGCCACCATCAACAGAACAAGCTCTCCTCTGTAAGAGCTGGCTATTTTACAAAAGCTTCTTTTTCTCCTTGAACACCCATCTCCATCCACACCTCACAGAATTTTATCCCAAGGGAGCATCTGTTTTCACTTGATCACTCTAACATCCTCTTATGCAAAGACAAGAACAGAAAGTATAAATTTAAATTGCTTTTATTTCCTGTGACTTACTATACCTCTAAATATTATAAAAATGTATTCTGGATTGATTCCTTCTCCTCATTATTATTACAACTAATTAAAACATTTCAAATATACTATACCTTATGGAAAGTAACTACTAAACACAGAAAGTGAACTTGTATCGGAAAGGTATCTCTTAATAAAGTAAATTAAACTTTATTAACAACCCCTTTCCTATGGATGTATATATTTGTGGGTGAATATTACCTATTTTTTGGGATGAGTTAGTATTAATTCTGGTCTTTATTTTCTCATAGGTCAAAGGGCTGAGAAATTCTTCTCAGATAAGCAGGATTGCTTATGGCTTCTGGGAACAGAAGACAATTTTTAGAGCAACACCACTCAATTCCTGGCACTCCTTCCTACACCCCAAATCACATGGTGCCCTGTTGCACAACATTATATCTAGGACTTCATCCACTGATACCAGGTGGGGGTCCTGTCCTCAGTTGCAAGGAAAAGGTCTGGAAATTGAGTCCCTGTCTGTGCCTTTTCTTGTGTTCCCCCTATGATCCACACCCTGCAGTTTGAAGGTCACTGTTGTACAGGATCTGGATCTCCCCTCGTGGGTCACAGATCTGTTCCAGAAACCCAGCGATAGTCATTTTCCCTGGGAAAGAAGCGCATATTTCCCCACAACACGCTCTGCGTGGGAGAGGACTGCAAATTCTGATTAAGGCCCTGCCATATCTGCTGGCTTCAGAGGGAGGGCAGACCCCAACTTAGGACCTGGATTTGAGGCAGATGGAGTCTGGGACAACTGATCAGTGTTTGTCTCCAGAGGTTTCAAAAGTAACCAGCAGGTGTGAAAACCCAGGATTATTTCTCATTCACTGGAGGTCAGTGCAAGAAAAGCCAGAGCCGATCTTGGGGCGGAGCCAGAAGGGCCTACTGGTGACCCCCGTGTCCCAACCTCAGACAGACTCATTTGAATCCACTGTGCCTTCTGGAAGAAAGCATACATATTCTATGCCCCCACCCCCACCCCCACCCTGGCCTGGGGGACGGTGTGGGAGTATCTAGAAGAGGAATTAGCAAACTCTTGCCTGTTGGCTGTTTTTTGTATGGCCCAGGAGCTAAGAATGTTCACACTTTAAAATGCTTAAAAAGAAATGACATTTTGTAGCACCTGAAAATCATCTGAATTCAAATTTCAGTGTCTATAAATAAAGGTTTCTGGGAACATAACCTGCTCATTCAGTCACATCCTGCCTGTGGCTGCTCTCAACACAGAGTTAAGCAGTTGTTGCAGAGACCAGCCTAAAATATTTACTACTTGGCCCTTTACAGGAAAAATTTGCCAAGCCCTGGCCTGGAGTTAAGAGCGCTTGGAGAGCCAGCCCTCCTCCTGGACTCAGGCCACACAGCCAGGGAAAAGCAATGCCCTGGGCTGGGGGCTGCTGGGCTTTCCTTGGGTTGGTGCTGAGCTGGAACTGGGTGCCCTGTAGCTTTGCCAGACTGGGGAGTGGGGAGCTTTCTTGTCTAAATGGGTGGGGAGGAATTAGGTAAGGTTCTGGTCAAAAAGATTCAACCTCAGGAATCTCTGTCCCATCGCCAGGCTTTTCTTTGGTTACTCTTTGTCCTTAGGGTGAGGGCAGCAAGTGGTCTCATGAGGTCAGCGCTTGTGGGTGGTGGGCTGAGGCTGAGGCCGAGGTTGGGCGGCAGCAAGGAAGGACGGCCTTCAGCCTGGGGAGGCGCCTGGAGCCCCCGGAAGCAAAAGAGGTGTAAGAGCTCCACGAAGCCAGACTGCTCACAGCCCACCTGCCCATAAAGGGGAGTCCTGGGGCGCCACCTCACACCAAGGGCCCTCGGTTTTCAGGGGCTAAAACTGCTATGGCTCTAGGCTCAGAGCGTCCGTCACTCCTGGAAATAGTGCGTCCAGCCCCTTCTACCAATAGACTCTCAAGGCACCTGTGGGAATCGAGGCCAAGTCTCTGGGAAGTTGGCAGAAAAGGCGGTCAAGTCGCTGCTCACTCGGGCAAGGGCAGATCAAAATTCTCAGAAGTTTCCAGGGTTTGGGGGGTGCGGTGGGTGGAAGGTTGAAGGGGCCTCGGGCTGCTGTGGCGTTCTAGGCTCTGCAGGCCCCCGGGGGACCCTGGGCACCTAGGCACCGGCCCCTCCGGTCACGCCAGACGCCCGCCCTCCAGGCCCCCTTCCCCTCCTGGTCACGCCGGTCACCCTTCCCGCGTCCGGGTTCCCGACCAGCAGAGCCCCTGGGCCTCAGGTCTGGGAAATGCGCTGCCCGGCTCCTCCGCGGCCCAAAGTCCCAAGCTGCCCTGGTCCTCCCGAGTCTCCGACCTGCCGGGCCCCTTTCCGGGGGCGCCCCCCCACCCCGGGGCCCCGGCGGGCCTCCGCGCCCCGTCCGCGTACCGAAGGAGCTCACGGCCAGGTTGGAGGCGCCGCAGGCGGGGGAGCCGAGGAGCCAGGCCCCGGCGCAGAGCAGCGGCAGGACAGCCCACATCGCGGCGGCGGTGGCGGCGACTCCGCCAGAGAACAGGTTCTGAGGGCCGCGGGGGTGTCGGTCAAAAGCCGCCTCAGGAGGGCGGGGGGGGGGGCGGAGCCAGCGGCGGGGAGGGGCGGGGACGGGGAGGAGGCGGGGCCTCCGGCTCTTGGGAGGAGGGGCGTCTTCGACCTTCTTGGGTCTCAGTCGACTCCTTTTTCATCCTTTTCTCACTGTCCATCTTCCACCCTGGCCACATCACTCCCCTTTCTCCTTCTCTGCCAGAAAGGCCAAGATGAACCGCTTCGCCTGTCTGGCGGGGTCCTTGGTCTCCCGGGACTGGCAGACACCAGTGGCGAAGGTGGTGCCTTTCCCCCCCACCCGCAGAGTCCTCATATCCCCCCTCGGTAACCACATTCCCCCGGTTGTCCCTTGTGCCTTGCAAAGAACTTGAACTGGAGGAAGTGGACTATATATTCTGTGAGTTTTTCCCCGTGCAACAGGAATTTGTCTTTCTGCTGAGAAAGTCGTATTAAGCAGCTGCAGGGCCTCTTTCTCTATTTTGCAAATCTGAATAAAGGAAAATGATTTATCGGAGTGTGAGATAAATAAGTGAAGAGACATTTCCAGCTAAGAAAGGGTGCACAGGGCTTGCTTCAGGGCAGAGAGGGTGATTAGATCTGCCTGCAGCAACCTGTGAGGCACCCACTGGTACCAGGTTCTTCACTTACGAGGTCACCCTACGGGGGGACAGGTTGTTGACCCCTCATCTTACGGATGGGGAAACTGAAGCTCCAGGAGTTGATGGTAATGTTCCCAGAAAGTGTGCAGAGGGAGTTTGGACCCAGGTTTGACTTAGGGCAGTTGCTCACGCTGCTCCGTGGCAACCCAGGGCATTTGGGGTGGTTGGAGCCTGTCGGGGCTGGCCTGTCAGATCCCAGGGCATTTGCGGTGGTTGGAGCCTGTCGGGGCTGGCCTGTCAGATCCCAGGGCATTTGCGGTGGTTGGAGCCTGTCGGGGCTGGCCTCTCAGATCCCAGCTCTTCCTGTCTCCCTCTCCCAAACAGGAGGCAATCTGTTCTCAGCTCAGATTCTGCCTCTGAGGGAGCAGATTCCTGCACTCCTCTCCTGGGATTGGATGAGCAGGTCTGGGAACAGCTCTGGAATCTGCACTTAAAGGGCCTCAGGGAGATCCTTCAGTGCAGCAGAGGATGCTGAATCTTCCTGAAGATCAGCAGTACCAGAAGACACTGCCTCTTCAGATAAAGCAGATCTTTGTCAGGACCCTTGTCCAGACACCACTTGGGTGTGCGCTAAAGCAATTATCTGAGAAAAGACCCTGCTTTGTAGTTATTAAGTGCCTGGCTTTGGGATAAAAATGTCCAGCCTCTGTGATGTCCTCTCCTTCAGGTGTGCAAGGACCACCTCATCTTTCTGCTCATCCCTGCCACCTGGAGAGTGGCAGGACTGAAGGCCCTAATATCAGACCTGAGGTCCCAAACCTGCTCCCTGTGCTGGATCCCCAGTGACCCTCCTTTGTGGATCATTCCAGAGGGCCCAAAGTAGGGTGATAGCAAGTGGAAGGCATTGGCCTGATCAGTTTTAGATTAATGCTTGGTTCTGCTCCTTCCACAGATTCACCGTGTGACCTAAGCCAGTGGTTCGCCCCCACTGGGCCTCAGCTTCCTCATCTGTAAAATGGGAGTAAATGCTCTGCATTCCAGAGTGGTTAAGTACAGTTTCACGGCTGTGGGGAAAACACCGGTCCCGAGTATGGCACCGTAATAGCGATTCACCCCAAATACGGGTTCAGTCTTGGGCTCCCTGTCCTTCTGTATCTGTGCCCACTTTCATGGAGATTTCATCGGCTCCTCTGGCTCCAGCTGGGCATTGCCTCTGTGCGGTCTCTCTGCAGTTCTGGTCCGCTGTACTTCAAGAGTAAACATAAATTCTTCCCTGCCCTTTAGGCTTCTCTCTTCCTCTATTTCCCCCCATTATATAGATGAGGTGACTGAGGCACTTAAGTAACTCGTCTAAGGCCACACAACTAATAGCTGTGAAATAAAACATATTTTATGGCGAGACAAGACAAAATTGAAATATAAATTCTTCCCTGCCCTTTGGCCTCCTCTCTCCCTCCACTGTGCCTTGTGAATCTGCATCATGCATAATCGGAGCTCCCAACCATACAGAGCAACACTTTCCTAGGCAGCAAGATAAAACCCTTAAAAGATAACATTCCTTCTCGATCATATCAGCGGTCACGTAACCCACCAAGATGACATTTAGACGTACTGGACAGTACAGGGAAATCTGCTCAATGTTCCGTGATAGCCTATATGGGAAAAGAATCTATAGGAGAATGGATTCATGTATATGTATGGCTGATTTGCTTTGGTCTACACCTGAAACTAACACAACACTGTAAATCAACTATACGCCAATAAAATTAGAAAAGAAAAAGAAAAAAAAAAAGATGACACTTAGGGAGTACCTGTCGTGACTCAGTGGAAACGAATCTGACTGGTTTCCTTGAGGACAAAGATTCCATCCCTGGCCTTGCTCAGTGGGTTAAGGATCCGGCATTGCCGTGAGCTGTGGTGTAGGTCACAGACACAGCTCGGATCTGGCGTTGCTAGGGCTGTGGTGTAGGCCGGCGGCTACAGCTCTGATTCGACCCCTAAGCCGGAAACCTGCACACGCCTCGGGTGCTGCCCTCAAAAGAAGAAGAAAAAAAAGATGACACTTAGATCTGGATTATGTAAACTGTCAGTAACACATTATTTACAGCCCTCTGTCTCAAAAGCACTTATGTAGCCGCACCTTGATTTTTAACTGGCACAACAGTTCTCAGAACTTTCTGAGTTGCTCTTCCCGGGTTATAATCCTCAAATTTGGCTCGAATAAGATTTTCCAATTCTTTCTTAGATCAACTGATTAATTTTTTTTGTCGACATAAGTAAGAGATCTGGGGTATGAATCCCTGGCCAACTGAATCCAGAGTTCTCCTCAAGAGTAGGCATCTTCTGGGGTTCCCGTTGTGGCTCAGCAGTTAGTGAACCCAACTAGCATCCGTGAGGACTCGGGTTCAATCCCTGGCCTTGCTCAGTGGGTTAAGGATCCAGCATTGCCATGAGCTGTGGTGTAGGTCACAGACACTGCTCGGATCTGGTGTTGCTGTGGCTGTGGTGTAGGCTGGCAGCTGCAACACTGATTAGACCCCTAGCCTGGGAACCTCCATGTGCCGCAGCTGTAGCCCTAAAAAAAGACAAAAAGACCAAAAAAAAAAAAAAGAGTGGACATCTTCTCCACAGGAGCAGGAGAATGAAAGTGAGCCCTGAGACCTGCCTGCCTCCCTGACTGTCCGGGCCTAGAATTCCCTGAGGCATCAGCAGGGATCAGGCATCTGAGCAGCCACAGCTCCTGGACTCTGCAGTTGGTGCCCGGATGCAGATGCCTCCTGCTCACTGTTCTGGGAATTGTTCCCACTCCACCTCCATTCATCCCTTCTCTTCAGGCCACACCTCCTGGTCATTCCCCTCCTCGCTTTGGAACTTTATCCCCTCCCCAGCTGTTACCTCCGGGTTTCCCGGTTTTCCAGAACACCTGTTAGAGTCAGCATCCTGGACCCTTACCAGATTTATTTCTGCCCTCTAGCTCTAGCAATATTGTAATCAGAACTGCCATAAGAATAGAATATCATAACCACCATTTACATGGATTTTGTTCTTTAATGCTCATAACAAGCCTGTGAAGGTTCTTTGAGAATACACACACACTTCAAAAAAATTTTTTTAGTTAAAAAGTATAGCTGGTTTACAGTGTTGTGCCAATTTCTACTGTACAGCAAAGTGACCCGGTCATACACATATATACATTCTTTTTCTCATATTATCTTCCATCGCATTCTATCCTAAGAGATTGGATATAGTTCCCTGCGCTGTACAATAAGACATCATTGCTTGCCACTTAAAATATAAAAGTACACCCACTTTCTAGATAAAGAAATTAGATTTGGAGACGTTAAATAGGTCTGCTGGTAAGTGATGGAGTTCTTTTCACGCCCACATGCTGGTTGTACATAGTGGGGGAGCAGAGGATTAGTTAAGAGATTTGGTTGGATGACTGTCTGTATGGATGAATGAACAGAAGTAGGGATGGACAGATACATGGAAAATGGCCTTATGGCTGAATGACTAAATGGATAGTTGGTTGGAAAGAAGGAAGAATGGATGGATAGACTGATGGATGGATGGATAGATGGACTGATGGATGGAGGGATGGATGGGTGGATGGATGAGTAAATGGGTGGGTGGAAGAATGGATCCATGGAGACATGAGTGACCAGAGAGTTTGTAGAGTGGGAAAGGTAATGAATGATAAGTATAAGTCTGCACCAAAGGGCAAGTTCAGTTGGATGTGTATATGAACTTGGACTTGCGTCTTCCATTGCTGGTGAGGAGACATCCTGCTTAGCCATCTTGGTTATTTTTCTGCTGTGAGTCAGAAAAGTCCGCCTGAAAATGTCCTCCAACTGCATGAAAAGCCTTGTTTGTCCCCTAAGAAGTCGGGGGACATGTGAACCACCGCTGTCTTGGTTAAGCCCTGAAGATGGCTGCACTCACAGCCAAGAATGTGTGAAGGTTTGCAGAAAAGTCCAGAAGCTGTGTTTCATCGTGGCCAGGAGTGAGGTGAATGCAGTTAGTTTATGTTGTACAAGTGTAGGATCTGACCCTGGCATTGTTTTATTTATTAAAATGTGATATTTTGTTTATTATGGATTTTTTACTTTAATTTCTGATATTTAAAATACTGCATTCAAATATTATTTATCTTGACTACTGAGGGTTTTTTTTTTTGGCACTTTCTTACCTTTTGCACCTGAGGAGTATATCTCACTTCTTTCACCCTTGTCCTGGCCTGGTGATGGAGGACCAGTTTCTGTAAGCCCCCATACTCCTGTGCAGTGGGACCTTATCTCTGGCCAGTGCAGTGGGAACTTGTCCCTGTCACTCTTGCATCTGGGGGAGGCAGGATCTCAGGTACTGGAGCCCAGAGCATGTCTGCTTCCAGGACCTCTTTCAATCACCAGTTGCTCACAAATTCTCATGCTTATACTCCTTTGTTTTCGCTTAAGACCTTTTATGATATATCCCTATACTACCGACAATGTCTTCCATCAGTGCACTCCTCACCAGTCCGCAGGTGAGCTCCCTGTCCTGGGCACAGCCTCACCTCCACCCCTTTCCTCCTGCCTTGTCCTCTCACCTCCACAGAAACTTCCTCCTCCTGAACTCCTGAATTAATCATCTGTGTCACTGTTATGCTTTATCCTGTACAGTTTTGGAGAGTGTCCTCCAGACCTTATTGATTTTCAGTCTGCACTCATTTGGCCATTAATCTGAGTTGTCAGTACTCATGTCGCACGGGTGGTTAAATATTTTGAAAATCAGATTTCCTGTATCTTACTCTCCTCTGTGAAATGGAGGTAAAAACACCCAGGAGCTCAGGTACAGCCTGACACGCTGCAAACTCGGCAAAAATAATAGCAGTAGCAGGAGTTCTTCTATGGTGCAATGGGTTAAGGATCTGGTGTTGTCACTGCAGGAACTTGGGTTGCTGCTCTGGCGTGGATTTGATCCCTGCTCAGGGAATGTCCACATGATGGGGGCATGGCCAAAGAAAAAACAAATTATAATTTGTATACTGTAATCTTTTTTGACTATAGCAGTAGCAGTTGTTATTATTTATTCTGGGTCAGAGGGTGACACCCTGGTGGCATTAAAGGTGATATTTGCGGGGCTTCAGTTCCTGTTTGGAGGTGCTGTGCTCCCCTCCTGCTGAGGCTCCCGAGGGGAACAAGGACGAGTGTAGGGAGTTTGAGGGCGGGCATGAGGCTTGGAGGGAATGAAAGGACGGAACTCAGCAGCTGGGGCGGTGGGGAGGCTCCAGGCCTGGAAAAGGCAGTGACTGCAGACAAGCAGCTGGTTTGCCCGGACCCTGTCCTGTGTGAGCAGGATACTCCCGGCTTCCTGTCCCGGCAATGAGAGATGGGCCTGGACTGCTCCTGGGCCGTGAGTCACTTGATCTGAGTGTGGGTAAGAACCGCACAGTAAACATACGTTATTGCATAGGCTGCAATAAGGGTGATAAGGGGCTGACGGAAGGAAAATAGAATCAGGTTGGGGCAGAGGGCAGTCTTACGATTTCCCCCTCAAGCCTGGCGGTGGTACCTCTGGCTGGCTCCCCAGTCAGCCCCTCAGGCACCCTGGCTGGCTCCTCCCACATGCCACTCGCCTGGTCCCCAATCTCCCTGGACTCCTCACCAAACCTGCTTGGAGTTTGGGACACTTCCTCTGAGAAGAGCCTCCTTTCTTTTCTTACTGTTTTTTCCCTTTTTTTAAATGATGTGAAGTCTATATAGTATACAAGTTACTATTTTAAAGTGTGAAATTCAGAGTTAACCCGTTCACTGATATGCATAATTTCCGATCACATCTAGAGTATATAAAAAAAATTTTTTTTATGGCTGCTCTGATGGCATATGGAAGTTCCTGGGACAGGGACTGATTCTGAGCCATAGCTGTGACCTACACCACAGCTGCAGCAATGCTGGATCCTTGAACCCACTGCACCACAGCGGGAACTCCTAGAGTATTTTTTAATGAGCAGTTACATTCAGTTCTTCCTCGCTTTTTTTTTCTTTTCTTTAAAAGAAAGAAACACCTGGCTGGGGGCTCGCCACTTCAATCCCCCCCCCCCTTTTTTTGGCTATTCCAGCAGCATACAGCAATTCCCAGGCCAGGGGCTGAACCCACACCACCACTGTGATGTGAGCCACAGCAGTGATAACATCAGATCCTTAACTACTGGGCCATTAGGGAACTCCAAATTAATCATTTACAGTGTATAATTCAGAGGCGTTTAGTGCTTTCACAACATCGTACAACCACTACCTTTCTCTGGTTTCAAAATTTTTTTTTTTTATCATTCCTAAAGAACTCCCCACGCTCATTACTTAACCATCCCTCATTCCCTCCATTCTCAACCCCTGGCAAAGATTAACTCTGATTTTGCCTATTCGGAATGCTTTATATAAAAGAGAAAGACAAAACCAGATGACATCACTTATATCTGGAATCTAATATATGGCACAAATGAACCTTTCCACAGAAAAGAAAATCATGGACTTGGAGAAAAGACTTGTGGTTGCCAAGGGGGAGGGGGAGCGAGTGGGATGGACTGGGAATTTAGGGTTAATAAATGCAAACTACTGCCTGTGGAATGGATAAGCCTGGAGATCCTGCTGTATAGCGCTGGGAACTGTATCTAGTCACTTATGATGGAGTATGATAACATGAGAAAAAGAATGTATGTATGTATGTGTGACTGGGTCGCCTTGCTGTACAGTAGAAAATTGACACAACACTGTAAACCAGCTACGATGGAAAAAATAAAAATTATTTAAAAAAATAAAATAAAAGGAATCATATACTATGTAATTTTTCTGTCTGGCTTCTTTTACTTAGCATAATGTTTTCAAGATTCATTTAAGATGTAGCCTGTATCAGTTTTATACTCCTTATTAAGGCTGAATAATATTCCCTTATATGTACACCACACTGTGTTTATCCATTTATCTGTTGATAGATATTTGGGTTGTCTTCACCTTCTGACTGTTTCAAATAATGCTGCTGTAAATATTCACATACAAGTTTCTGTGTGGACACACATATGCTTTTATTTCTCTTGGGTATATACTAGGAGTGAAATTGGTGGATTATATGGTGATTCTATGTTAGTTAATTTTTTTGGCTACACCTGTGGCATGCAGAAGTTCCTGGACGAGGGATCAAACCTGAGCCACGGCAGTGACAATGCTGGATCCTTAACCACTAGAGCACAGGCAACTCCCTGGTGATTCCATGTTTAATTTTTTGAGGAACTGCCAGGCTGTTTTCCACAGTAGCTCCAGCATTTTATGAAGATTCCTATTTCTCTTGCAGAGACTTGTTATATTCTGTTTTGTTTTTGTTTTGTTTTTTATCATTGCCATCTTTGCAGGTATGAAGTAGTATCTTTATTTTTTTTTCTCCTTTTAGGGCCTCACTCACGGCATATGGAATTTCCCAGGCTCAGGGTTGAATCAGAGCTACAGCTACCGACCTAGGCCACAGCCACAGCAACATGGGATCTGAGCCGTGTCTGTGACCTACACCGCAGCTCACGGCAATGCTGGCAACCCATTGAGCGAGGCCAGGGATAGAACCCGCATCCTCATGGATACTAGTCAGATTCATTTCTGCTGCGCCACGAAGGGAGGTCCCTCACCGAGGTTTTTGATTTGCATTTTCTTAGAGACCAATGTTGTTTAACATCTTTTCATGTGCTTATAGGCCATTTGTACATCTTCTTTGGAGAAATGTCAAGTCCTTTGCTCATTTTTAAATTGATTTGTTATCTTCTTGCTGTTGAGTTGAACGAGTTCTTTATATATGCCGGACACTAAACTCATCTGATATATGACTTGCAAAAAGATTCTGTCCCATTATATAAGTTGCCTTTTAACTTGCTTTCGGATGTACTTTGTGGCACAAAAATTTTTAATTTTTATGAAATGCACTTTATCTATTTTTCTTTTCACTCGCTTTTTCTGGCAGTTCCTCTCTGAATCAGCTTCTCTCACAGGTTAGGTGTGGTATTGGGAGCTGCAGGAGACACCAGCTGAGTCGGGCCACTTGGCCCATGTGGAGTCTCATGGAAGGAAAGTGACACAGTTTTTTTTTTTTTTTTTTATGCTGTGTCTTTTTTAGGGCCACACCTGCGGCATATGGAGGTTCCCAGGCTAGGGGTCTGATCGAAGCTGTAGCCTCAGGCCTATGCCACAGCCACAGCAACACCAGATCTGAGCGGTGTCTGCAGCCTACACCACAGCTCACAGCAATGCCAGATCCTTAAACCACTGAGCAAGGCCAGGGGTCAAACCCTTATCCTCACCGATACTAGTCGGGTTCGTTAACTGCTGAGGCACAATGGGAGCTCCCAGGGTGCACATTTTAAATAGCAAAGATGCTCATTTATTCAACAAACATTCACTGTAGAATTTCACTTCGCGCCCGGCTCTGTGCGAGGCAGTGATGGATGAATGAGCCATGTGTTTGTCCTTGCTCAGTTTACACTTTAGTGAAGGAGTGCAGGAATTAGGTAATGCGTTATGCAAGGAAAAGAAATAAAAGGCATGAGAATGTAAGACTGGGGTGTTGTCTTCAAATATTTCTCTGGGGAGGTGTGTCTGAGTTGAGATCCCAACAATGGGTAAGAATGACCTCAGAAAAAACGAGGAAGCAGCATATGCAGAGGTCCCAAGATGGAAAAAACCTGGTTGAAACAGTGTGACTGGAGCCCAGAAAGCAATGGGGACAGGAGGTAGGTGGGGGAGAGATGGTGTGGGACTTTTATTTTTTTCTAAAATAAGGGCTGCACTTGCAGGCACATGGAAGTTCCCAGGCCAGGGGTCAAATCAGAGCTACAGCTGCTGGCCTACGCTGCAGCCACAGCAAGGCCAGATCCGAGCCGCATCTAAGACCTACACTGGATCCTTAACCCACTGAGTGAGGCCAGGGATTGAACCCACACCCTAATGGATACTATGTCAGATTCTTAACCTGCTGATCCACAATGGGAAATCCAAGGGCTTTGGAAGTCACACTGATGATTCTGTACTTTTTCCTGAGAGCTATGGATGCCCTAAGTTAATCATAGGAAGAATGATATGACCAGATCTGTGTCTGAAAAGATCACTTTGGTCATAGCAGGAAAATGGACTAGAGGAAGGCTAAGTGCCCAAAAGAGGATGTAGGAAGTCGAGGTGGCTGAGATGGCAAGTCCAGTCGAAGCATGCTAGTGGCCTGGTCTAAAGCGGTTTTTGAGAGGGGTTTGTGAGGTTGAAATTACTATCATAGTAATATTAAGACCGAATTTGCCCTTTTCACTCTTACTCTGTCACGAGTACGCAGTAGAGTTTTCTGAAGGCTGCATGGCATGTGTTAACACAGCAGACTGCATGCAGAAGCAGATATGGGGGTCCAACTGGTTCAGGCCAGACATTAAAGAGACTGGCAAAGAGATTAGAAAGATTTGCAAACCAAAAAGTGATGCTATTTTCTTCATTAAATTGTTCTCGCCTTTAAAAATCCAGTAACTTTTCATTAAAAATAGGTTATTTATGTCAATACCTACTTGGCTTATTATCCTCGTTTAAAATTTTTTTTTTTTTTCATTTTTGGCCACGCTATGGCATATGGAGCTCCCAGGCCAGGGATCAGATCCGAGCTGCAGCTGTGGCAATGCGGGATCCTTAACCCACAGTGCCAGGCTGGGGATCGAAACTTTGTTCCAGCGTTCCCAAGATGCTCTTATCCCATTGTGCCACAGTAGGAGCTCCTAAAAATTTTTTTAATGGTAAAGACACGTGACACAAATTTCCCTTCTTAACCATTTGCCCCTTTCTTCTTTCTTTTTTTCTTTCCCTTTCTTTCTTTCCTTCCTTTCCTTTTGTCTTTTTCTTTCTTTCTTCCTTCCTTCCCTTTCTTCCTGCCTGCCTGCCTTCCTTCCTTCCTTCCTTTCCTTCCTTCCTTCCTTCCTTCCTTCCTTTTCTTTCTTTCTCTCTCTCTCTTCTTTCTTTCTTTTTTTCTTTCTTTCCTTCCTTCCTTCCTTCCTTTTCTTTCTTTCTCTCTCTCTTCTTTCTTTCTTTTTTTCTTTCTTTCCTTCCTTCCTTTTCTTTCTTTCTCTCTCTTCTTTCTTTCTTTCTTTCTTTCGGTTGAATATCATTCCATTGTATGTTTATACCACGTGGACACTTGAATCGATTACACCTTTTGGTTATTGTGAATAATGCTGCGATGAGGCCCTGCTTTCAATTCTTTTGGGCACATCCCCAGAAGTAGAATTGCTGGTGTTTTTTTAGGGCCGCACCCGCAGCATACGGGGGTCCAACCGGAGATACAGCCGCTGGCCTACATCACAGCCACAGCCAAGCCAGATCCGAGCCACGTCTGCAACCTACACCACAGCCCCTGGCAACGCTGGATCCCCAACCCACCGAGCAAGGCCAGGGATTGAATTCACAACTTCATGGTTCCTAGCGGGATTTGTTTCTACTGTGCCATGACAGGAACTCCAGTTACTGTAGTTTTTAAATGAATAAATGATTTTTAAAACTTTCCTGAAGTTTTAATTTCAAACAAAATAATCAGTGATACAATTACATTATACTGATATAACCTACTTATTGTTTTTTTTTTTTTTAGGGGAGTCCTCACTAGTTTTTTAGAGTATAGACAGGTCCCCTGAGGTCACTGAATGGAATCCACTTTGCAAGTAGGGAACTAGAGCCTCTCGTTTTGTGACATTTGTAAAACTGTTCACACACGGTGACCAGCCAAGATCGCTAGGGGCTGCATTGCCGCTGTAGTGAAGAGAGCACCTGTTTCCACCAAATCTGAATTTTCCAGCACGGAGCACACATGTTTTCAGTGTGCCGGAATCTAGCTGAGCCCACTGCCAGAACCTAGTGCACACAGACCGATCGGCTGCTGATCGCCTCTCTGACCCCAGCTGTATGTGAGAACCACTCATCCGGGCTGGCGGGGAGGCAGTGAGAGCTGTGGCCTGGCTGAGAAGATAATTAGGAGGTTAACATCCACTGGATCAAGTCGCCCTCTGAGGTGGGAGTCAAGGGTGACCTCTGGGTTTCTGGCTTGCACAACTGGGTGGGGAAGTTGATGAGAACAGTTTGGTCCTGTTGAGCGAGGCACCCAGGTGGAGACAGCCTCTAGGGCGTTGGTTCTGGGAGACAGGAGGGACGTGTGAGCTGGAGTTAGGAACGTGAGGGCTATTTGCTCGTGTTTCCTTTTCAGCTGGGTCACGAGCTCCAGGAGGTCAGGAACCGGGTGGATGCTGGCTCCCGAGGCACGCACGCCCAGGCGCTAGGTAGACGCTCGGAGGGCAGGTGGGTCTGCACAACACCTCAGTCCTCCTGAGACAAAAACAACCCGCCTCTCCAGACACTCCTTCCCCAGGAGCCAGAGAGGCCTCTGGTGGGGCCACTGCTAGGAAGGAGACCGTCGGGGTCAGACACAGGGCGACAGCCAAGGGCTGGTGAGGGGGCAGCCGGAGGCCAAGAGGCCGTGTCATCTGCCGTCGTGAAACCCACTTACATCAAAGGATGCTGGTGGGCCAGGTGCAAGCCTTCTCCTGTGTCCTGGCCTTTAAAAAGCTCCTTCATGGAGCTGGGGCCCAGAGACATCCTCCCAAACCAACCGACCAAACACAAACCAGTGGAGAAGGTAACCAAGCTCCCGGTCCCTCCCCTCAAATGAGTTTATAGCCTGGAGCAACACTGTTTCCGCTGTTTCCGTTCTCAAACCAGAGCCGCCATCCTACACTTCAGTCTTAAAAGGGGCCTGAAGTCTCGCTGAACCACACTGGAGGGAGCCTGAGGTAAGAGGAAAAATCAATAACACTGGTCCTGCCTTTTGAAAAATTTGACATTTTGTTCTTCACGGATTGTTTTTTCCTTTTCTTTTCTGTCTTTTTTAGGTTCCCAGGCTAGGGGTTCGAATCGGAGCTGCAGGTGCTGGCCTGCACCGCAGCCCCAGCAACACCAGATCCAAGCCTCATCTGCGACCTACACCACAGCTCAGGGCAACCCCAGATCCTTAACCCACTGAATGGGGCCTGGGATCGAACCTGTGTCCTCGTGGATATCGGTCAGGTTCCTCACCTGCCGAACCATAATGAGAACTCCCCATTCTTCATGGATTTTTACGTTAAATTTTTTTGTGTGTGACTTTATTTCTCTCTTTTTTGGCTGTG
This sequence comes from Catagonus wagneri, assembly GCA_004024745.2. Taxonomy (NCBI): domain Eukaryota; kingdom Metazoa; phylum Chordata; class Mammalia; order Artiodactyla; family Tayassuidae; genus Catagonus; species Catagonus wagneri. Next base: position 21,466,182 of record PVHT021183629.1, read on the forward strand.
CTCATGGCATGTAGAAATTCTCAGGCCAGGGATGGAACCCGTGCCATAGCAATAACCAGAGCCACAGCGGTGACAATGCTGGATCCTTAACATACTAGGCCACCAGGGAACTCTGATTTTTCATGTTAATTTCGACCTTTAAAAATATTGCATTAGAGTGTTATCTTTATTAATTTTGGCGGGCAGCCCCTTGTATTTCATACCCGAGGGGGGTCTTTCTCTTGTCTCACCCTAATCCTGGCCCTGGAAAAGCCTCAGAGAAACCCCAGTGTCTCACGCTGAACTGGAGTGTGAGCGCCTGCATGTAGGTGAGTGCTGACGTCACGGCCTCTTGAACACGGCATCCAGATTTCAGGGCAGCCTCGACACTGCTCTCCTTGATCGTGCTTGTGGTCCTTGTCACCCTGCCCTGAGTATTTAAAAAAGATTGCCCACCACTGCCTCCTGCCCACCAGAATGGAAGCCTCGTGAGGGCAGGGACCTTGACTTCGCTGTTCATTGCGAATCTGGCGGCGCCCAAGATGATCCGAAACAAAGAAAGGGCTCTACAAACAGTTCCTGAAGGAATGAACAGCTAACGGCTGTCAAGCACTGGCCACCGGTTAATCACGTCACGTGCAGCAGCTCACAGACTTCTCCCAGCAAACTTCCTTGCTGTTCGGTGTCTGAAGGAAATAGAAAAGCAGTTGCAGAGGCTGCTGGCTGCAGGTCCCAGGAAAGTTCTGGAACGGGCTCTCATCTGCCAGCAGGGCCTCGTGCTCGTGACTGAGCAGAGGGTCCTGGGCCCACCCTTCACGGGTGGTTGCGAGGAGGCATCCGGGGTGGACCCTTCTCTGGGGGGCAGTGCTCGGACTCCTCCTCCTCCATGCATTTCAGCTCATCTTCCTCCATCATCCCCCATCCCCACAGGGGCGGCTGTGTCTGCAGCCTCAGCTTTGCCTGGCTCTGGTCCTGGGGCCACCCTCCTCTTTGGGAATCCTTTGCTCCGGGCTTCCCCTGGCTTGCTTTTCTCCATCTTCCCTCCACTGCTTTGCCCAACCACTTGCAGGCTTTTTCCGGAGCCAGAGTATCCTTTCATGCTTCTGGGCTTTTGCTGACCCCCCTGCCTGGCCTGCCCTTCCCCACCTTTTCTTCCTTAGCCCGCGGCCTCCTCACATCTCAGCAGAGCTTTTTCCAGTCCCTCCACCAGAGTGTCCTTTCCGCCTCGGTGTCCCCAGGGTACTTCCTGCACCATCCTCCTGTGACAGGGTAGCTCAAACGGTCTGTGTCTCTAGGAACTTAGAGATGGCCGCACGTTCTTGGCTCCTCTTCCCACTGAGAGGAGGAACTGGATCGCCTTCCTCCGGAGACCAGGCTGGCCTTGGCAACGCACTTGACCAAGAGAATGCTATGGGTGGGACTTCTGGGGCCAGGTCAGAAGGAACCTGGCAGCTTCTGCCCAAGTCTCTTGGAAGGCTGCTCTTCAGAACCGGGTGCCATGCTGTGAGAAGCCCAGGCCACTTGGAGAGGCCACGCGTGGGTGCTCCGGTTGACAGCCCCGGCCCAGCTCCTGGCCGACATCAGCTCCCGGCCACGCGAGAGCATAGCCTTGGGCCTTACAGATGACTCCATCCTAGGCTGCTTTATGACTGTCACCTCACAAGGGACCCCAAGTAAGAACCATCAGCTGAGCCCAGTCAACCCACCATGAAAGATTCGTTTAAGCCATTAAGTTGTGGAGTGATTTGTTTCTGCTGCAAGAGAAAACGGCCACAGCCTCCCTCATCGGACTCCGAGTTGCCCCAAAGTGGGGATGGTGCCCTTATCACTCCAAATCTTTGGTCTGAACCCAGGGCCTGATAAGGACCAAGTACTTGCCAAACATCCCTTGAAAGAATAAATGAAACCCATCAAAATTCCACTGTTCACCCTGAGATAGAATAGATTTATTAGCAAGAGGTAATCAGGAAACATATATTTTTACAAAAATGGAAATCTTTTTTTTTTTTTTCCAAACAAGCTGTAAGTTGAAATATTGTAGGACTTGAAATAGAATTCTCATACCACTAGGTATTGCTTACAGCAAAATTGTCTGTTTGTCGGAGTGGAGCATGCCTGCCACTTCAGAGTTAACCTGTGTTTTCTATACTGTACAATGTAAAAAATAGATGGTAATATTCACAGAATAAGCACTACAGTACTATATTCCTGCTAGAAGGCATTTAGACAGGACTACAGTATATGCAATAAAAACACTTGGTTATTGATTTCCTAATTCTACAGTGTGGTACTACTGTCACAAGGCATACAGACTTGGAGCATCTCAATGTAAGCTTGTAGTGACCGTTAGGCGGCTCAAAGAGGAAAAGTGACATTTTTTTGTGTGTTCCCGACTTGCAGTGAATGCTGGGCAGCGGTCGGCAGAAGTCGACGACTTCGTGTTGTGATTCCATTTTTCTTTTTTTTTATTTTTTTTTTCCTCAGGAGGGTCCAGGGCCTCGTCCAGTGTCACTGAGGCGGCTAGTCATGCTACCTGGTATTATTCCTAGAGCGAGGAGCGACGCGGTGCCTGAATGAGGTGGCGGCGTTGGTGTCGCGAGGCGTGGTGCTCAGCGGACGAGGCTCCCTTCCCAGCAGGTCACTGGGAGACGCGGAGTTTTGAGACCTGCGCTTTCGGCTGAAAAAGCTGCTTTGGAAATCGGCATCACCATCAGCGGGAAGGTGGTCGGTGACTGGACTTCAGGGTACGGTCCCCCCTCCCGCCTCCCCCCCACCCCCCCACCCAGTTAGAACAACTACATGGAACATGCCTGAGGATGTTGGGTGGCCAACTCAACCCAGCGCCCTGGGCTGGGGACAGACAGAAGCAGGACTGGTGCCTAAGGTTCGTCGATGCACGGGTTCTGTGGTCCCTTCGGAGAAGAGTGAGGGGCTGGGAAGGACAGACCTAGAGCACGGTTGTTGAAAAGAAACAGGCACTGCGGGAGACGAGGGGTGGGAGCTCGGGGCGGGGGCGGGTGGGCCAAGTCTTAAACGCTGCAGATATTCCTATTCTGGTTCTACAGGAATCTAAGAACGAGAACGGATTCGTATTCTTGGAGAAGCACATACTAAAGAAGAAAATCCAGAGAAACCGAACGAATATATACAGCATCATCTAGCACGTGTCCGGGGGACTGGCCGGGTCTGGGCCGGGTACGGCTTCAGGTGGGGAGTTTTGGTTCTATTCGGAGAGAAGACTCGTAGAGGCTTTCTTCATCCATTACGAAAGACTGGTCCAGCAAATACTGGGTTACCTGAGAGAAGGAAAGGGAAAGATAAAAAGGGACGGCAGGGTTATGACCTCCGTAATACTATGGATGGCGGGTGTCTCCCAGGAAACTGGCACCGTCATGGGGGTGGGTGGCAACAGGCTTGTACATGAGGCAAAAATGCATTAAGCAGTGTCGTGTCTTAATATTATTTTTCTTAGTATTTTAGTATTATCCTATTTGTCTTTTTTCCTTTTTAGGGCTGCACCTGCTGCCCACCTTCCAGGGCTAGGGGTCAAATCAGAGCTGCAGCTATAGACCTACACCACAGCTACGGCAACGCCAGATCCGAGCTGTGTCTGCAATCTACTCCAGCAGCTCCTGGCAACACCGGATCCTTAACCCACTAAGCGAGGCCAGGGATCCAACCCTTATCCTCATGGATACTAGTTGGGTTCTTAGCCGGATGAGCTATGATGGAACTCCAGTATTATCTTAATACTTGTCTTCATAGGAATATGCAATCATGTATGATCAAAGTTACTCTTGATCACCGTTTCTTTGGTTGTAGGTTAAATGAAATATTTTGGGCTCATATTAAAAAAATATCATCTCTGGAGTTCCCGTCGTGGCTCAGTGGTTGACGAATCCGACTAGGAGCATGGGGTTGCGGGTTTGATCCCTGGCCTTGCTCAGTGGGTTGACGATCTGGTGTTGCCGTGAGCTGTGGTGTAGGTCACAGACGTGGCTGGGATCCCAGGTTGCTGTGGCTGTGGTGTGGACTGGCAGCCACAGCTCTGATTAGACCCCTAGCCTGGGAACCTCCATATGCCGCAGGTATGGCCCTGAAAAGACCAAAAAAAAAAAAAAAATCATCTCTATCTATATCCCTAAAATGTCAATTGTAAGGTGTTCCCTGGTAGCCTAGCAGTTAAGGATCCAGTGTTGCCGCTGCTGTAGCTTGGGTCATAGCTGTTGGGCAGGTTCAGTCTCTGGCCTGAGAATGTCCACACGACGTGGGCAAGGCCAAAAGAAAAAAAAAAAGTCAGTTGTAGAATCTGGGTGGTGGATGTGTGGGGGTTCACAATTGCAATATTTCTGTATGTTGGAAAAATATACTTAAACATTAGGATTACACAGCACTGAAGATATTCAGCCAAGAGAAGTGAGTGGAAACCGAGGCTAGGTTAGTAAAGAACCTCCCCCTTTTTTTTTTTTTCCTCTCATGAGGCTTACTCCAGGGCAGAGTCTTAGAGTGGAAAATCAGAAATTTCACTGTGTGGATTACACTATTCTCCTTCCTCCTCCCTCCCCACTTCACATTGTTCCCGAGTGTGTTGCTGGATTCCTGTACATTAAATATGCCATGAAAGATCAGAGCCCAAAGCTCACAGGGAGCCCCCAGCGCCATGCCACCCCCCAGCCCCATGCCACCCCTTCATCCTTCCTACCCCTGCTTCAAAAAGAATCTTTCCAGGAGTTCTTGCTATGGAACAGCGGGTTATGAATCTGACTACAGGAGCTCCCACTGCGGCCCAATGGGATCAGCAGCACCTCGGGAGTACTGCGACGTGGGTTCAACCCCCAGCCTGGCACAGTGGGTAAAGGATCCAGTGTTGCCATCGCTGTGGCTTAGTTCAAGCCTGCGGCTCTGATCTGATCCCTGGCCCAAGAGCTCCATGTGCTGGGGTGGGGGTTGGGTGACAAAAAAAAAAAAAAAAAGAATCCGACTACAGTGGCTCTGCTGGCTGCGGAGACTCAGGTTCAATCCCTGGCCTGGCACAATGGGTTAAAGTATCAAGGGTTGCTGCAGCTGAGGCTCAGATTCTACCCCTCCCTGGCCCAAGAACTTCCATATGCTGTGGGTGTGGTCCCCCCCAAAACCCCCACAACTTTCCAAGGCTCATTGACTCATTTGCTTGGAACCGAAGGTCCCCCCCGCCCCCAACAGAAACCCAGAGCAGAGGAGGAAAAAAAAAATTTCTTATTATTTATTTGGGAGTCTTCTGATAGCTGCTTGAGAAAAACCACTTTGTTGTGTAATAATTACCCCTCTGCTACAGTGAAGGACAGGGTGCTGATCATGAGTCACAGATGAAATGATTACTATGTCTGATTAATGGCTCCCGCCCAGCACCTCTAGGGAGACGGACTCAGATATCACAGTCAAGATTTGCTCATATCCACTGAGAAAGATGTGGTGATTTCACAGACGTGTGAGATAGACGAAGTCTTTTTATCTAGCTAGTAGCTTTCTGTGAGCAGCCCTTTCTAGAGCACATTTCTACCCTCCCAGTCATTCTGGGAATCGGCAGACTGATTAGTTAGTTTCTCCGAAATAAGAATGCTCAAGATCAATCTCCCTAGGAAGTTTTGCTTCAGCAGGAGACTGGCAGCAAATACCACCACTGCAAAGCTACTAAGGAAAAGAATCTGAAGGGCAGTAACATTTATTTGTATTGTGCACTGGAGCTGAAGGGCAAGTTTAAGAAGGGACCCAAGGCCTAATACAGTGCCTGGCATGCAGCAGATTCTCAATAAATACTCGCGTGCAGTAGGTGCTCAATAAATCCTCGCTGAATGAGAGAATGAATGCACAACAAGGAAAAAGTGGCACGATAGGTTAGCCCACTAATCTTTCTTTCTTTCTTTTTCTTTCTTTCCTTTTTTGTCTTTTATAGGGCTGCACCTGTGGCAAATGTAGGTTCCCAGGCCAGGGTTCCAACTGGAGCTGTAGCCGCCAGCCTACACCACAGCCACAGCAACGCAGAATCCGAGCTGCATCTGCAACCTACACCACAGCTCATGGCAACGCCGGATCCTTAACCCACTGAGCGAGGCCAGGGATCGAACCTGCAACCTCATGGTTCCTAGTTGGATTTGTTTCCGCTGCGCCACCATGGAAACTCCTGACCCACTGATTTTTCTTCTCTATTGTGCTATCATCTGTAAAAGAGATTCTGAGCTCTAAGAAGCTCAGAACAGACTCTTACAGGCCGAATCTATCATCAAAGAAGGCAGAAAGGAAAAATCCCAAGAGTTTGGTTTCCTGGTGTGCTTGGGGATCTGCCTGGAGCTGGATATTTTTTGTGAACTGCTAACCAGAAGGTTAAGAAGCTGGATGGAACGCTGGCGCATCTCCGGGAGGAGAAAAGAGTCACAGGATTTGGCATAATTGGAGTCTGGATTAGCCAATGTCAGTTGTAGCTGTCAGATGGGGCTAAGGGCACATTAAAGTCTGAAGAGTGAAATGAGATTAACATGCCAGCCACCCTCCATGCAGCCCAACGTCTTTTAAAAATGCAAATTGACCCAGTTCTGTAAACTCCCTTCAGGCTTTCCCACTGTCCTTAGGACAAGGTTCTAGATCCTTCTAGAAGCCCACACTCCCATTTGGTTCTGGCTGGTCTGATGCTACTCACTGCAGCCACTTGGGGTCTCTACGCTCCTCAGAGGGGCCCTCCCACCTCATCGACGCCTGTCCCCAACTCCCAGGACAATTCCTCCTAGGTCTGTGTCCCAGCCGAGGCTCTCCAGGCCCCTACAGACACAGGCCCCTAGACTCATGCTCTCAGCCCTCTCTGATTCCTGGATGTATAAGGTGTTTTTTTCCTCAGCCTCGTCTGTAGCAGCAAAAGACTGAAGCAACCTAACTGTCCATTGATACAGAGGACTGAATAAATAGATTTTTCTACAGCCGCAAGTAAAAATGAGGGCACTTCTGCCTCAGACAGAAATGACCTCTGGGATATGTCATTAAGGAAAAAAGAAGGATGCAAAGCACCGTACATTATGATTACAAAAGAGATTGATTTTGTTTGCATACACACAAAAAACAGGTGATGTGGTTTGCTTTGGGAGGGGAATTTGGTGGCCCAGGGACTTTACGCTATGTGCCCTTTCTAACTGATTCTTTTTTTTTTTTGCTTTTTAGGGCTGCACTTGTAGCCTATGGAAGTTCCCAGGCTAGGGGTCTACACCATAACCACAGCAGCCCTGGATCTGAGCTGCATCTTTGACCTACACCACAGCTCACGGCAACGCCAGATCATTTACCCAGTGAGCAAGGCCAGGGATCGAACCTGTGTCATCATGGATACTAGTCAGGCTCATTTCCGTTAAGCCACAAGGGGAACTCCTCTATCTGTGAATTTTGAAACTAGTGAGTGTTTCAAAAAGGTGTGATAAAGACTGCCTCTCTTGCCTCGGGGTAGACCAGACACGAGCACAAACCACCCCTTAGCTGATAAGTCAGACAGGAGGTGTAAGATTAGCACAAGCCCGGTTTTAAGGAGGGAGAACTCCTGGCTGGTCAGGGAACAGGCGATGGGAAAGCCTCCTGAAAGAGCAGGGCCCAAGGAGTTCAGGGAGGGGGAGTGGTTGGGTACGGAGAGAAAAAGGAAGGAAGGCCGTGTAACCAGAGCACTGGGGAAAAAGCAGAAGGACTGCAAATGCTGCCGGCTTACCTTCGCTTGGTGCTCTATTTTGTAGGCTGTTTGTTGAAACTGGCGAATCTCTCTGATAATATGGGATATCTGTGGGGAAGAAGGAGGGTTTATATATTTATTTTTAATTTTAAAAATTATTATTACTTTTTTTGGCTGTGCCTGTGGCACAGGGAAGTTCCCGGGCCGGGGATCGAACCTGCAGCACAGCAGCGACCCAAACCAGTGCAGTGATGATGCTGGATCCTTAACCCACTGAGCCACAGGAGAGTTTTAGAAGACAACTTGCTCCCCTAGTACCAGCACCCCGCCCGGGGCGGGGGACAGAAGGGGCCACGAGGGCTGTCAGTCTCTCTGCCTCCTGGAAGAGTCCACCGACTCTTGTGCTTCCACCAGCATTGTGCTTCCAAGGCTGATACTTGTCAAGAATCTAGGTTACAAGTGATAAAACAGAGTATTTCTCCTTTTCTGACTTGCTTGACTAATACTCTCCAGGTCCACCACGTTATTGCAAATGGAAGAATCTCATTCTTTTTATTTAATTATTGAAGTAGAGTTGATATACAATACTACTAAGTTACAGGCATACACTATACTGATTCATAATTTTTAAAGGTTATACTCCATTTATAGTTATTATAAAATATTGGCTGTACTCTGTTGTACAATATATGCTTGCAGCTTATTTTATATGTAACAGTTCATGCCTCTTAGAATTTCATTCTTTTTAATGTCTGAATAATATTCCAGTGTGTGGAACACACACACACATATATAGATATCAGATCTTTTTTTTTTTTTTTTAAGGCTGCATATGTGGCACATGGAGTTTCCCAGATTAGGGGTCAAATTGGAGCCGCAGCTGCCGGCCTATGCCACAGCCATAGCAGCACCAGATCTGAGCCACATCTGTGACCTACACCACAGCTCACAGCAATGCTGGGTCCTTAACCCACTGAGTGAGGCAGGGATGAACCAGCATCCTCATGGATACTAGCTGGGTTCTTAACCCACTGAGCTGCAAAGGGAACTCCCTATCACATCTTCCTTATCCTTTCACAGAATCTATTAAAATACCGAATCACTATGTCATATACTTGAAAATACTATAATATTGTAAATGGACTCCACTTCAATAAAAAAGATCAATATTTTGAATTTTAAAACGTATATTCAGGATGACCACATTATAGATGAGGAAGAGAAAATTGTTTTAAAGACTCAGCGATAACACAGTAAAAGAAAACTACTAATCATCTCTGAGTATTGAAAATAAATGAGTGACTTTGTTGCTAAAAAAAAAAGAATCTATAGGTTAATTACACCACATGATTGAGAGAAAAATGTATCATTTGATCAGTGGTGCTAGCCTTTTTTTTTTTTTTAATATTTTTATTTTTCCATTATAGGTGGTTTACAGTTTTCTGTCAATTTTTTGACTGTACAGCGTGGTGACCCGGTTAAGCACACATATATAGATTCGAGGGCCAGCCTCTATAACATCGTAAAACAGCCCATCTCGACTCCAGCAATAGCTGAAGGCCACTGCTATTTTCTGAGTGTGCCAGACCACACGACAGGGCTCCCGGCCCATCACCAGGGCAGTCTACCAACTTGCCTTTGGCAGAGAACCCCTGTCTGCTGGACAAAACCTTAGGAGAAGGCCCACGACACAGAATTGATCCAGGGAAAGCCTCTCTGGTTGGAATGAGCCAGGGAGGAGGACAGCTAGAAACCAGGCTCCCCGCTCAAAGGGACCGTCCTCGTCCCTCCGGAGTCCCAGATTTCTCTGGGGAAATCAGAAACCAGTTTGCTCAGGAGGCGTTGCAGAAATGATCCACAAGCAAGTGCCTACACGAACCCCAACGGACAGGGTGCGAATAAAGAGCGGGCTTTGGAGGCAGACAGACTTGGGCCCCAGACCCAGTTCTGTCCTTCACTTAGGGGTGACGTGGGCCGGGTGACCCTGATTACTCCAGGTTTCGGTCTGTTCATCTATAAGGCGGAGAAAAAACAAGAGCACCCACCACTCCGACTGCAGGCAATTGCAGGTAAGGCTGGCTCAGGGCCGCCGCCAATGCTAACTGCTCCTTAAAGGGAGTGACTGTCGTTGGAGAAGCCGGGTTCGGGGCCCCGTGCACGCGCCCTATTGGTCAGGCTGGGCCTAGCGGGCAGAGGTCTGCTGGGCCCGGGGCTTGGGTTTTGAGGCCTGTGGGCAACGCACCATTCTCATCTTGGAGAAGTTGACCAGGCCGTCCTCCGTGTAGTTGGGCGTCCCCTCTTCGATGAAGGCCAGGTCGGTGAGGTACATCCCCAGGTAAGGGACACACGGTGGGTCACAACTTCGAAGCAAACGGCATTAGCAGAAATTTTTCACTTAAAAACTTGAGCCTCGACCAAGAAAGAACACCCCACATGCATCTCCTGCTTTGCTGGAGGAAAAGGGATTTCTTCTTTTTTAATTTTTTGTCTTTTTAGTGCCGCCCCCTGCGGCATATGGAAGTTCCCAGGCTAGGTGTTGAATCAGAGCCGTAGCCAGCCTACGCCACAGCCACAGCCACAGCCACGCAGGATCTGAGCCGTGTCTATGCCACAGCTCACGGCAACACTGGATCACTGGATCCTTAACCCACTGAGAGAGGCCAGGGATCAAACCTGCATCCCCGTGGATCCTAGTCAGGTTCATTAACCGCTGAGCCACGAAGGGCACTCTGAAAAGGGATTTTTTTTTTTCTGTCTTTTTGCCTTATCTAGGGCTGCACCCGCAGCATATGGAGATTCCCAGGGTAAGGGTCTAACAGGAGCTATAACTGCCGGCCTACATCACAGCCACAGCAACGTGGGATCTAAGCCGCGTCTGCAACCTGCACCACAGCTCACAGCAATGCCAGATTGTCAACCCACTGAGCAAGGCCAGGGATCAAACCCGCAACCTCATCGTTCCTAGTTGGATTCGTTAACCACTGAGCCACGATGGGAACTCCTGAAAAGGGATTTCTAATCACCAAGGCTAACAGCAGTGCTTGGGCCTCCGACTGACAGCTGGGTGTGAGGGTCAGTCCCCTGGGGTGCCTGGGGTGACGTGGTGGCTGGGGTCTGGGGCTTCTCAGTCACCCCTTCCACCCCGAGCCAGAAGGCCCTCCTCTGCCTGTCTGCTCTCCCTCCCAGATGGGGTCTCAGGGCTCAGCTGCTGGCCCCCCTCAGCCTACCCTTCTACTCTGTCTCTCCACTGGAACTATCCCAGTCCCACCCTAGAATCACCTCCTTGGGAGTTCCCGTCATGGCTCAGCGGAAACAAATCTGACTAGCATCCGTGAGGACGCAGGTTCGATCCCTGACCTTGCTCAGTGGGTTAACGATCCAGGGTTGCCCTGAGCTGTGGTGTGTAGGTCACAGACGTGACATAGATCCGGCATGGCTGTGGCTGTGGCATAGGCCAGCAGCTGCAGCTCTGATTTGACCCCTGGCCTGGGAACCTTCATATGCCACGGGTGTGGACCTAAAAAGATTAAAAAAAAAAAAAAGAGAGAGAGAGAATCACCCCTGTGGGGGGGGGGTTGCAGCCCGCACCCCCATTCCTGCCACTGACCACCAGCCACCCTACCCAGCTCTTTTGTCTCTTTCTCTCTCTGAGCCCTCTCTGCCTTTACTTCGTGTCCCACTGGGCTCTCTGCCCACCCAAGCTCTGGGCTGCCAGCACAGGAAACCCTTGCCTTCCGAGATCTCTATCCTGGATGTGGCTTCTGGGCAGGTGGCTGGGTGACAATTCCCATGACTGATGACTCTTGGGGATGGCCTTTTTGGGAGATGGGATCCAGGGGCGATGGGCCAGGCCTCTCTGATCTGGGGCTCTGAAGCAGGGGGCTCCCGTTAATTTCCCCCTGGCTTGTTCTGGTGCCTCTGGGTCGGGGAGCTAGGAGAGGGGCGGGGCGCGATTCTGTGATGGTCCAGCGGACACTATTCTCTGGCAGAGCTCCACAGAGCTCCTTCAGGGCACTCCTCACACCGCGCTCCGCAGCCTCCTCTCAGCTCAGCACACAGATGCCCGCACTACTCATGACCTCCTTCTCTAGCCCATCTCAACTCTGGCTCCTTGTGGCCATCCTGCCACTCCAGAGGCAGGAGAGCAGGAAGGATGGGGAGCAAGAATAGAAACTTGGCCTCTGTTTCCTGTCTGCTTGCTGTGTGACCCTGGGCCAGTTCTTTACCTCTCTGGTCCTCAGGTTCATCTCGTTCAATAGAACCGATACTAGTTTAAGATGATTCTAAGCGATCTGTGAGCTGATTTTAGGTGATGCCCAGACACTTTCAATAAATTGACTTACATAATAAGGAACATCAGACTTTGACTTCCTCTCTAGTTTTGGAGGAGTGAGCTCATCTGGTGACAGCATGGCTTTGACACTTTCTAACACTTTCCATTGTCCTCCCCCACTCTTTTTCCTTTTTGAACAAATAGTAACGGGTTTCACTCAGGATCAGAGTGTTGGGAAACATCAGGATCTGGCCATAATTCAATAACATCTTTTTGTTTTCACTGTATTTAGTTTTTATGGTGACTGTGTATTTATGGCACATATGCTGGTTTCCCACTTGCTGTCGTGATATAGAGTGTTCCTACTTATGTGAATTTATTTTGGGGAAATAGTGAATTAACTTAAAGGAGACTGTTAGGTAAATGCAAATACAGCTGACATGAGTATGGCAAAATCTTGAAGGAGGTGAATCCCTGGAGTTTGGGAAAGAGCGGACAGGAGAAATGTTTTCTGAACATAGGCCTTGACTCTTTCACGAGTATTGAAATCAATTTGGTGGGTGTTGACCAGATTTTTAAAAATTAAAAAAAGAACAGAATAGAAAATATCTGAGTTCGTTGAATGGACTAAAATTGCTTTTGTGGCATTTTTGTTCCTGTTATGCAGAGATGCATTAGTGTACAAGGTCACGCTGTCAAATATAATTTTTTTCACTCTGATTTCTGAAAAAAAACAAAAGCAAGAATCATCCTGGTCCCTGGCAGACCTCTTCTGGCCATGATAATCCATGATTATTCCATGCCTGGCTTTCATTCCTTTCTGTCCGGGTCCAAGTCTGAAGCACAGGCTGGTCGATCCGATGGAGAGTTCAGTGGTCTGAGAGCTCACTCTGCAGCTGGAAGGCCGAGGCAGTGCGCCCTGTTCTCCCTGCCCTTGATGGTAACCGGACAGCCTGGTGACTCCAAGGACCTCTTATCTCGGGGTGGAAGAGTAAGCGGGGCCCAAGTGACTGCACCTTGCCTGAGTGAGTGAAGGGTGCAGGCTGTTTCTGAGCACCTCACAAGGGCCTCTGACCACCAAGAGCAGTGATAAAAAACAGGGGTCCTCTGGTCCCCGAGATGGATTCCCCTGAGGGATTAATTGGGGTTCATGACCCAGTTGCAAAAAGGTGATGGACAGGCCATGTAGAGTCCCCTGCAAGTGGCACCACCAGCTCCAGTTCCAAACTCTGTCCCTGTTTATTACCTTCATAGGGAGGGGCCCTGAAGGTATGGGCCCGGGGAACAGCATTCCTAATTCAGTTGTGTATACACACACACACACACACACACACACACACACACACACACACACACACCGACCACCTGAAATCCAGAGCCATATAGGTAGATGTATGGTATGGGGTAGGGAGGGCTGCTGGAGAGCCCCCAAAGGACAGCACTGGGTGGGGGGACAGACCCACACTGGGCATCTGAGTGAAAAGGGAGGCATGGTGGGGGTCTCACACAGGCAAAACACCCAACATCTGGCAGGCTCTGAACTTCCCATGTGGGCGTTTGGCCCCTGACAGGTGGGATCCAGCCTTGCCCTGGATCGGGGCTTAGCCAACCAAGCTGATATGGGGGTGCCTTCCTCTTTTGGCAGAGCCCTCACCTGCTGGAGCTGACATTTTAGGGAGAAAAGTGCCCGCCCTCACTCTCAAAGCTGCGTCTAGTTTTCCGGGCAGTGTCTAGACATGACATGCCAATGCCTGGTGAGGCCGGGCATCCCTGCATTCCTTCCACGGGCTTCCTACTCAAGCTAAAGACAGGGGGACAGATGAGCAAGTGGGCGCTGGGGTAAGATGAGACTGGCAGGCAAAACTGGAACTGGCCCCCAAAGAGCTGGTGACCACATTTTACTGCCAAACATAGCTCTCAGCCAAGTGCTGCTGCGTGGAGCGGTGGGAAGGTTCTGGTCACTGGGCAGCCAACAGGAGGGGACAGTCTTGTGGGCTTCAGCAGAGTATGGTTTGGGGAACAGGAAGAGGAAGTGGGTCCCTCTGGGGGCGCCTGAGAGAGGGCTGGAGGGGTGCACACAGCAAGCTTTGTAGGTGGGCCAGGGGATATTTAAGAGAGTGGCTGGGCACTAGGATTTGGGGGTACAGTGGCTGGGAAAGGTAATAAGGTCATTTGCTATCCTGTGTGCTGGCCCAAGGCTGATTTTTTTTTTTGGTCTTTTTAGGGCCACACCAGTGGCACATGGAGGTTCCCAGGCTAGGGGACGAATGGGGGCCGTAGCCACCAGCCTACACCACAGCCACTGTAACACCAGATCCGAGCCGCTTCTGCGACCTACACCACAGCTCACGGCACGCTGGATCCTTAACCCACTGAGTAAGGCCAGGGATCGAACCCATATCCTCATGGATACTAGTCAGGTTCTTCACCTGCTGAGCCACTAGGGGAACTCCCAAGGCTGAACGTTTTGATGACAGGCTAAAAAGGATGCCAGGGACATCTGAACAGGTCTGAGGACCCACGTGGCGAGGCCCATCACGGGCTCCTAGTCTGGGCGGGTCATCAGCTGTCTCCTGTCTCCTGCCTGGTGAGATGACCTCCAGGCTTTATGCAACGCTGCTCTAGGCGTAAACCGTGGTGCCTACAGAGAAAGGGTGCAGAAACGTTTGTCCCAAACTGTCCTTCCTCCACCTGGCCTGACCTGCATCTCCATAAGGCAGGGACCTGGTCTGCATAAAGGTCTCAGTGCCCAGAACGCCCAAAGGCCACCTCCGCCCCGCGGGCAGGGTGCAGAGGCGTCTGGGAGAGGCACTTACATAGGCCCACGGGGAACCTGAAAGAGGGAAGACAGTCAGGATGGGGACTCAGACAGAATGGGGACCACGGAGGCAGTGGAGGCTGCGGCGGCGGTGGACGAGGAAGCCATGTGAAGGAGGCAGAGGGAGCGACGCCCCGGGGGCGGACGGACAGGCTGGTGAGTGCACGGGGGGCAGCGCCCCGCAAGCACAGTCCACAGGGGCTCCGGGGAGCCCAGGCGGAGGACAGACGGCCGGACAGCACAGATGGGTGGAACAACCGTCTGAGGACACAAATAAAGTGGAGATGGTCAAGGCAATGGCACATGGAGCTGGGACAAGGGACAGACCAAGTACAGCAGGAAGACAACGAGGAAGGCAGACGAGGCTGGCAGGGCGGGTGTGTGTTGTGTCAGAACCACTGTCAAGGCTGAAGGTGCTGGTGGGGCCCACCCCCAGGTACCGGGGTGTGTGTGTGTGTGGGGGCATATATGGGCAGTGACCACATGGTCCCTTGAGGAAAGGAGAGGAGTCTCCCAGCGGTCTCTCCGAGGCCCAGCAAGTAGCCAGTCAGGCAGACAGAGAGTGAGGGCCGGCTCAACGGGGCACGGGGTCAGGTGTCCGAGAGGAACACAATGGCACAGATTAGTGCAGAAACCCCAAGTGCCCATGTGACGAGAGTGACAGCAAACCCATGTTTCACGTGAGCGTGTGGCCACAGTGTGTCCCGATGGGCTGAGCCACCGTGGCCCTGGGAGAGCTGGCCTCCAGGTGAGGCAGCTTCACGCAAACCCTGAACTTTGGTCTTGGAGGCCAGCCTGGGCCGAGGCCTGGCTCTGTCACCACGGTCACGTGTCCTCAGGCCCGTCACTAGCTGCTCGGTTTCCCGGTCTAGAGAAACATTATGGGGGAATCTGTTTTACAAAGTGGTTCTCAACCGGGGGTGACTCTGCCTCTCAGAGGGTATCTGGCGATGTATGGAGACATCCTTGGTTGTCACATGGTGGGGTGGGGTTACTGGCGTCTCGTGGATAGAGGCCAGGGATGCTACTAAACATCCTACTGTGCACAGGACAGCCCTCCCCACAAAGAAGGATCCTGGTCTAAAAGACAAGAAGGCGGAGGCTGATAAAGCCTCGCTCACAGGCCGCGGTGATGGGACTGCTCGCGCCGTGGCTAGGCAAGCCACCAGCTTGGCAAACCCTAAGGGCTAAGTTATCAGTGAAACTGTATTTCTTTCATTCCAAGATGCGATTGTCTGTCAAATGCACGCCTGATGACTAATTATCCAGCACAAAAAGGAAACACAGTCACACGAAAAAAACCCATTGACTTTAAAACTTATTCCGAGGTCAGAGATCTTAAAATGTAAAAAAAAAAAAAAAAAAAATGTCCCTTTTAGAATCAAGGAACCTGGCACCACTATCATCCTCGCTCCACCCCTCAAGACTCTTCCTGGGCCTCCCCTGGGAAACGCCCTGGCACCCTCTGGTAGACAACGGAGGAAGAATCCGAGCCGCCCTGGGGGCCCGGCACGTGTAGGGGTCGGCCTTGTGGGCAGACAGGTGGACAGACAGACAGACCTCCTGCTCCCGCCAGATGTGGCACGTGAATGCCCCTGCCACGTGGTTCTACAAGTTAAAAGAGAACAGTGACAAAATGACATACACTTACTTTTTCAGAGCTTCTCTCAGGTTCTTAAATCTGCCCTCTGATGACACAAGCTTTTGGAGCTTGTCAATCAAAGCTTTCGTCTAGAAGGAATGAGAAGCATTTACTGGCACACAGCACACGTCAAGGCCTGCGGCTCCGGCCCACACTTGGGGGCTTTGCTCTGCCTCAAGGTGGGGGGCAAATTCAGGGACCTCCTGGGTCTGAGGACCTGATCCCTAACTCCCGAGGACTCAGACACACATCTCTGTTTTAGGGGCCCATGTGCTCATACACACACCTTTCAGACACACGGGAGCGGGGCCAGGAGGGTGCGTGTATTAGGATCCTGAGACCTGGGTGGTTGGGAAGGACTCGGTGGGCAACTCCAAGGAGCCGGACCCAGAACAGGGCACGGCCGAGGTTTCACTGCCGTGATTTTGCTCATAAACTGTACCCAAGGGATGGGACCGTCTTCTTATACCTTCACATTTACAGATCAGGAGCACCGCTCAAATTTAAGAATCAAGAAGAAAAAAAGATGGCAAACGAGCTGATCATCAAAGAAGAAGAGGCTTTGATGGACAAGAGGAAGCCATGAAGCAAAGGTCCCATCAGCTAGACGACCAAGCCAGGCACTGCCCACACCTTAGGCCAGAGCAACTTTGGTGGCTTTGGGGGACCAGGTGTGTGCCCTGGAGCACGTCCGGGGTTGAGCCTGGCTTTGTGCTTCTTCTTCTGCATGAACTGGGGAAATCCCTTCACCTCTGAGCTCCTCGGTGCCCTCATGCATAAAGACGCAAGACGCCTGGTGACCGCCTTTCCGGCTCCGGTCTCAAAATTCAAAACACGGTGGAGAGACTGGGCCGGAGAGCAGCCGTGCGCTCTAGGACCAGACGGGCTAGGCAGCCTGGGGGGACACTGGCCAAGAACACTCCTCATCTTTGGGTCTGACTTTTATCTGAGAAAACTGCCCGTGGAAAATGACAACCTACGTCTTCATTCTGAGGGAAGAAGAGACCAGCGTGTGCCTTTCAGGCAGAAAGGATGGCAGAGCTGACTGTTCGGTCTGGTCCCTCGGAATCAGGAAAAGTGTAGTTGCCTGGTTTGGACGGACTGTGCTCAGAGCAAAAGCGTATTCTGAATCTGCTGAAAGAGACACGTGCCAGGATGGAAGAAGCCACCCAGAGCCAGATGACTCTGCTTTCCCTCGAGATGCCCGCTCTCAGACTCCCGGCAAAGCCTAGATGCCCAGGACACCCTCTAGCCCAGGCTCTCAGCTTCCCGCTTGCACATAAACTCTTTCCAAAGCTGTACCCCTGCCTCTTCTTCTTTCCCACCCACCTAGAGTGAAACAGGATGCAGCCTGAGGCCAGATGTGGGGGCTGAGCGTCCACAGCCCAAGGGCAAGTTACCGCTCCATTCCCTTCGCTGGGCCTCAGCTTTCATATCTGGAGAATGGGAGGGTAGGTCCAGGTGTTTCTTAGGGCAATGCAGATACTGCAGGATTGTGGGTGACTTCGAAGCTAGACAGCCCCGTAGTTCTGGGTGAAGTATCACAACGCTTAGAAGCCATGAAAATGTACAGAGGATATTCCGATGTGTGGGGCTGATTTGTGGCCCCTGGGTACACTTTTTCTTCCACACTTGTGCGCTCACTTGAGGCGCGTGTCAGCTCTTCTTTGGGCTGTTGCTCTGTCCAGGAAGGAGGGCTTTGTGTCTCAGAAGGGCACTGGATTCTCCCAGCTGCTGTTTAGAAAGTGTGTTCCGACCCGAAGCAGCTCAAGCATCTTCTGAGCTAGCTTCCAGCCTTGAGGCTCACTGGGATTCCAGGCCCCTGGGGTCTTGAGCATCTTGGGTGGAGTACAGACCACCCGCAGGCAGAAATCCGGGGGCCCCTGGAATATGTCTCTGAAGCCAAAGATCAAGCGAGCAGCCTCCCTTGGAGGTGGTGTCGGGAACAAAGGTGGTTATACAAGGCCTCTTAAATGTCAGCCCTTCCTGTTCACCAAACAGAAGACTTCGGGGTAGCCAAGGCTGTTCCTTCCACAGAGGCTAAAAAGTGTTGTGAGTCAAAGACAGGCTTGAGTTGCTACTAAAATGCACCAACCCAGGGAGAGGAAACACATGAAACTGCGTGAGTCATCTGCACCGACCAACGGAGGAGCAGCGTCTGACCCTTTCTGAGGGCAAGTTTTATTTTCAGAGAAGATGGGAAGAGAGGCTGGAAGAAGAAAGGGGAGGAGACCCAAACTAATCCTGCCCCTGACTCTTGCCAAGGCCAGAGTGGACTTGGACACAGGATTTCCGCTTTGGACCAAGGGAATGAGAAAGCAAAACAAAACAAAAAACGAGCTGCTGAGGCTACATTTTAGGTCCTCAAAGAAATGTGGCGGCTCTGACTCATGGGATACTTGAGGTTGACTAGACGATGGCCGCGGCTGCCCGGAAGCTCCCAGAGCCAGGCGCTACACAGATGTACAACTATAGCACAAGGCGGAGGGCTGGAAGAAGGCAGCGGGGTCCAGCCTGCCATCAAGGGCACTGGCCTCGATGTGTTTTCAGAGGCATCTTTGATATCTGGACCAGGCTGACCCTAGGTGTTGAATGACCATACACCCTGACCTCTAACTGCCCTCAGTTTGCACTCTCCTGAGAGAATGGAAGACTTCAGGATGGTCAAAGCAGTCCCCTTCCAACTCCACGACCAGGGTGATGCGGGAGAATGAAGTCAAGAAATTCCCGAACCCCCAGTGGGGTGAGAAAATAGAGCCTGGTCTGAAAGCCTCTGGAACAGATGACATCACTCTGATGGAACGAGGCAGGAGAAAAAAGAGGTTGACCTGGAATGGGTCCCTTTGGCTCTGCTAATAGCTATGTCTGGAGGCCTCAGAAGGCCAGTCAGACTAGATGACACAGAGGTTCTGCAGCAGCCTTGCTCAATCCCTGACTTCAGGAGTTCATGACATCATGTGACACATGTGGCCAGATATGCCTGCTGCCCTGAGCTCTTGCACTTCCAACCTCTGTTCTTTCCAGGAGCCCACGAACAAGAGAGGCATCTTCCAGTTTTTATCCTGACCCTGGCATCTCTGTGTGCTAAGAAGCAAGTGGCCCAGTGTCACTAGATGGGAGGGGTACTCTGCAGTCCTGATGTAATCTGGAGCTGGGGCGACTAGATAAAGAAAGGAAGGCCAGCAGAGAAGTCGAAGGGCCATCCTGAGTTTGGCTGCTTATCTAAGTAGGAGGGATTTCTGGACCTGCGACCTGCCTGGGGGTAGAATCATGACCTCACTTGTGTGAGGACAGTGGTGAGGAGCAGATGACACAGAGAACTATGAGTGGGATGCAGTATGCAAATCCAGAGTGGTCCAGACAAGACAGGCCCCTGGGAGAGACCCTGGGCCCCAAAGAGCCCCCCCAGCTCTAGGACCACAGACACTATAACCAACTTGTTGGTGCTTTTGGAGGCTTACACTGCCCCTTGGTGGTGCCTGTCCAGCTTCCTGCACACATGCAGGCCAGGGCTGTGGCATTCAGTGCACCCAAGAAGTGCCCCAAGTGTCTCACTGTACCCTCCTTTCAGGAGAGCTGCCCCCTCAAGACCTCAGGACAAGGAGCTTTATTCCTGAGGAAAGATCCACCTTAGGGTTTTTTAGAATCGTGTTCTTAATGAATAAAGATCAGTCCACATTTAAGATCACCAACCATCTAACGGGTTACAGGGACAAGTTCATTCTTGGGGGGCCAGAAGGGCTTGTGAAATAAGTCCTGGGAAGGGACTTGCGAGATCATCTGGCTACCATCTCAGTAACCTGCAGATCTGGACTGAGATCCCCAAGAAGCCACCATTCTTTTGTCCCAACTCAAGGAGAGTAGTGATAGGACCAACAATTACTGTCATATATCCCATTTGGGGGTATTGACTATTCAAGTGGGAATTAGTCCTACAAGGTCCTAGAGGCACATCTGAGGGCCTGATATACCTGGTCCCAGGTGAAATAGGAGAAGTGGTTCCCTGTTTTACCTGGGTGTGTTGGCCCTCACCCTGTCCTTCATCCACCTGTGGATAGTGGGCTTCTGGTCTCCCTGCCCCAGCCCCAGCTCAGCCCCTCAGGCAATGGTGCCGGCTTCCTGCCCGCACCTGCTTAGAGACTTTGAGCCACGTCTTTTTCAGTCGGAAGATTGCACTCCGGTTCATGGACGAGGTGATCTCCAGAACAGCATTGTAGTTGTGTAAGCAGCGGCATATGTCCGCCACAGCCACCCACTTCTCAATGGCGCTCACCCTTGCGTTGATGTCCTCATTGCGGATGATTTCTGAAGCAATCAAGTTGCTGATCTTTAAGCCCATGCAATAAGACAAGAAAAAGTAAAAACAGTAAGTATTATAATTTGCAGATGAGAGGATTGCCTGTTTGAAAATTCCCAAAAGAATGAATTGGAAAACTATTGGGATAACCAGCAGAGCTCATAAGGGTAGCTGGTTAAAGATTCAATGCATAAAATGTTTCTAAAGTATATGTTAGCAATTCCAATTAGAAAATAAAGTGAAAAAGATATGATCTTCAAAATGCCAGTGGGATTTTGAAGGTAATATCTACAAATTACCTGGTAACTTTAAAGAGAACTATGTAGGGGGCACAGTCTTTGAGGCATTAGCCTGCTGTGACCCTCCTTTGACTGGCAAATCAATAAAGCTATTTTTTTTTCTCCTTTGTCAAAAAAAAAAAAAAGAGAGAGAACTACACAGGATGCCACAGGAAAAATAATGTTATCAAAGGTTATGAAAGAACTGATTAATGAAGAAAAAGATTAGATTCACATATGGAAATGTAAATATGTCATTTTGCAAAACTAATACAAAAGTTTAATGCAATCACATAAAACATGCAATGAGAGTTATCCTGAGAACCTGACAAAATGATTCTCAAGTTTATCTGGAAGAATAGAGAGTGAAGAAGAGCCAGGCTCTGAGGGAATCTCCCATCTACACCTAGAGCTTTGGACAGGACACACACTTTGGGGCATCCCTGGTCTCACATAAAGTAGAAGAGGTCAGAGCTCCTGCTGTGGTGCCACAGGCGGGATCGGCAGCATCTTGGGAGCGTGGGACTCGGGTTTGATCCCCTGCCCAGCATAGTGGATTAAGGAGTCGACATTGCTACAGCTGCGGCTTAGTTCGAGGTTGTGGCTCCGATCTGATCCCTGGCTCAGCAGCTCCATATACTGCGGGGGCGGCCAAAAAAAGGAGAAGAGGTCTCCAAGGGTTCCTTTACTCCTGCCTCCACAGCAAACGATCACATACACACAGACTAAATGTGGACTGGACCTGCAGCAGCCAGGGAGTGGGAAGCTGGGGCTAAAACGTCAGGGAAAAGGAGCTGCAAGGAAGTGGAGCAGCAGGAAACAGTGGACCTCCCTGTACATTTCTTTGCAACTTCTTATGAATCTATAATTATTTCAAAATAAAAAGTACAAGAAAGGTGACTTGTTATTTAAAACATAAAGGTGATAAAAGGGCATTTAGGCGTTCCCGTTGTGGCTCAGCGGTAATGGACCCCACTAGTGTCCATGAGGATATGGGTTCGATCCCTGGCATCACTCAGTGGGTTAAAGATCCAGTGTTGCTAGGAGCTGTGGTATAGGTTGCAGATCTGGTGTTGCAGTGGCTGTGGTGTAGGCTGGCAGCTGCAGCTCCGATTGGATCCCTAGTCTGGGAACTTCCATATGCCACAGGTGCGGCCCTAAAAAGAAAAAAAAAAAACTAAGAACGGAAAACTACTGAAGAAAAATCAAGAAGGAATGATGACACAAAATAGCCCACAGAGTACAACCCTTAACTAAACGGAAGTAGTATTTTTTCCATAAAGAAAACACTGAATTCAAAACAGGTTTACATGTTACACAAATTTTAAAAAAGGCACAGATTGGTTAAATCATCCAGAGAACAGAGAAAATAGGAATACCTGCCAATTTATTCTATGAAGCCAGTATAATCTTGACACTCAAACCAGATATAGACAATACAAGAAGGAAAAATTACACATCCATGTGTTTAATATGACATGAAAGTATTAGGTTTGTCCTTAGAATGCAAGGGTGATTGGAATCTGTAACTGTCATTCATCACAACAGATTTAAAGGGTAAAAACCATATGACCGTCTCAATAGATGCAGAAAAAATTTGATAAGATGCAATATGCAGTTATGGTAAAAAAACCCATTATTAGTAAACAATGAATAAGAAAAAGAACTTTGCCTTGATAAAGAACCAAACATTATCTTAAGGAGAAATATTAGAAGCATTCTATTTAAAACCAGGAACAAGATTCATTAACACTATTTCTATTAAATTCTGTCATAGAGGGTCCAGTTCAGAGGCACCCAGGGTGCAAGGACGTGTACCTGAAGGTGAGTGGTACCTTAAATATGCCCCCTGAGCACCTTCCTCACCTCACCCTAGTTCTAGCCCTGACTTTGGAGATCCCAGCCCAGTACCATTCAATAAGACAAAGGCAACAGGACTAGGAAACAGCAAACCCCCCCCCAAAAAAAAAAACCTCCAAAGAGAGAAAAACGATAACCCTGTATCAAGGAACGATTAAGAACCATGGTTTCAGGCCATGATTATCATCCTCACAGAGGCACACATTCTGTGTACCTGGACAAAAAAAGGCGGGTTTTAACAGAGCTGGCCAAATGCCAGGTATAGTGATGCGGGCAGCTCTTTGGGGGCGAACTGCGTGGGTTCAAAGCAGGGCTCTCCTGCTGATTACTGCAGAGGAAAGTGAGCCTCAGTTTCTTCATCCATAACAGAAAATAAAATAAAAATGAGAATAACAGGATTAAATGAGATGCTGCTTATGAAACCCTTAGCGGAGTGTGCCTGGCACGCGGTCAACATTCAATAAATGTGCACTTCATATTCTTGCCTTTTACTTACTTGAGCCCTGGGGGCATGGGGCGGGGTGGGGGGGGAGGCAGGGGGAGGGGGAGGGAGGGTTTTTTGCTGCCTGGGGCTGTGATTGGATTTGCGGGTAAGGTGCGGTCAGACTCAGGTCTCACCGTCTGCTGGGGCCTCGCCTGCCTCCGTCACTTCCTCTGTCCTGCACACATGCCGCTCTGCGCTCTGTGGCTGCGTTCGCTATGGGGCTCTTCCCCCGGGCTGCGATCCCTGGCTACAATTCATGAGGATGTGGCTTTGATCCCTGGCCGTGCTCGGTGGGTTAAGGATCCAGCATTGCCGTGAGCTGGGGTATAGGTCTCAGATGCGGCTCTGATCTGGTGTTGCTGTGGCTGTGGCATATGTCTGCAGCTGTAGCTCCAATTCGACCCCTAGCCTGGGAACCTCCATATGCCGTGGGTTTGGCCCTAAAAAGCAAATAAATAAATGAGTAAAAGTGTGATAACACCTTGCAACTTTTACGGTTAGGGTGAGACTTCAACGAAATTATTATGCCTAGCGATTACAGGGCTGAAAAGGACTCAGGTGAACAGCCCTTTCTGAGTCCGGCCGAAGAGACACCTGCATTTGAAAGGCACTGCCCTTCCCCACGCCCACCCCCACACTCACGTCATTGAAATGCTTGGTGGTTTTCATGATGTAAGGGGTCCTTTCGTTCTTTTCCAGTTTCATCCAGCCTTGTCCAAAGAATTCTCTGCAGGAGGTAAGGGAGAAACCCAGGGCAGCTGAGGTTAGGTTTGCCTTGCTGATTTGAGTTCTTTGCTTTTTTTTTGTTTTTCTCTTTTGTGGCCACATCCACAGCATGCAAAATTCCCGGGCCGAGGACTGAACCTGCACCCCAGGAGTGACAACACTGGATCCTTAACTGCTAGGCCATAAGGGAACTCAGTTCTTTGCTTTTTGAAGTTGTCATTTCTGAGCAAGTGACCTTCTGCAGAGCCCTCCGAGGAAGAGACCCTGGATCGAGTCTAGCTCCGCTGTGTAGCGGATGAGTGGCTTCAGGTAAGCACTTCCCATCCTGTGGCCTCGGTTTCCTCATCTGTGAAAAAGGAATAATGAGAGTACCTTTCTCACAAAGTTGCTGTGAGAGGCTGAAGTGAGATGAGGCACGGTGGGCACATGGGGGCTTGTTCTGGGTCTCATTTCTGACGGGGAAAACTTACGTTTTCCAGTCACCTTGCTGGAGCTGGTCTGTGGAGGAGGGAGGACAGAAGGCCACAAAAAAGGGCCAGAAAGGAGGACAAAGGAGCCTGCCAGCCAAGCCAGCAGTGGGTTCTGGCGATGGTGAGCTCATGGGAAGCCAGACCGTCCAGGCCTCCAGGAGACTTTCCTTATTTGACAGTGACGGTGAGAGTGACCTGCGCAGAGGTCCTTGGGCAGGAGAGGGAAGGAGGAGAATTAACTACTGTCAGAGTTCCTGTAGTGTCTCAGCAGGTTAAGAACCCAACACAGTATCCATGAGGTTGCAGGTTCAAGCCCTGGCCTCGCTCAGTGGGTTAAAGATCTGGCATTGCCGTGGGCTGTGGCGGAGGCTGACAGCTACAGCTCTGATTTGATCCCTAGCCTGGGAACCTCCATATATTGGGGGTGCGCCCCCCAAAAAGAAAACAAGCAAAAAAACAGAATGCTGTCGTAGTTCCCTTGTGATGCAGCAGGTTAAAGATACGACGTTGTCACTGCAGCGGTTTGGGTCGCTGCTGTGGCAGGGCTTTGATCCCCGGCCCGGGAACTTCCACATACTGCAGACGTGGCCAAAACAAAGAAACAAAAACCTAAACAAAAAAACCCCTAACTAGAATAACTACTGTCTCTACATCCAGGAGATGTGGCAGGTGTCTAAAATGCCGACGCTCTTGGTCCAGGCAGGGCGGCCCCGCATCGGTGAAGGCCTCCGTGCATGCCAGGGGGGGCTGCCTTTCTGGAAAGCAGAAATCAAAAGTCCTACAATGATTCGTAACCTCAGATCCAGTGATTCCGACTTTGGGAAAGTATTCTAGGACAACTGTCAGAAATTCAGAGACATATTTAGGTACAAAGAGGTTTACTCCAGCCTTAAATATAAAAGTAAAAACTGGAAACCACCCCATGGCTTGGGACGCTGCTGGGGAACCACTGCGCAGTTATTTAAAATGGGGTTTAACAGATACCATTTGGTATATGATTCCATGAATAAAAGGTGGCACAGAATTACATGAGAAGTACAGTTAAAAGGAACACCTGGGGGTGACCGACTACAGGCCAGAGCAGGTAACAACAAGGCCATGGGGCTTCCTCAAAGCCCCAAATCTGGACCAACACACTCACGTGTGTGCACGTTTGCTCACCGGTACATGTGTGCACATACATGAACACATAACTCCTTTTCTAGAACTCCAGAAAAGGAGTGCCGAGTTAGAGATGCTTCTGGAAAACTGTGTGTGTGTGTGTGTGTGTGTGTGTGTGTGTGCGCGCGCGCGCGCGCATGTGCGCACACGTAGCCGGTGGTAAGGAGGGAACCTGGGGACAGGAAGCGGACAGGAAACCTCTGCCCTTCCTGCCGGCACATGCAGTTTTGTTTCAAGCTGTGGGGACTCAATCCCTGTGGCTCTAGTAATCCACTGCGCATGCACAGCCAAAGACGGTGCTTGAGGAGGAGGAAGGAGGGAGGGAGGGAGGCCTGGCACCTGCGCCCACTCACTCGTAAGGGATCTTCTTGAAGACGAGGTGGTCCAGCAGGGTCAGCTGCTCGGCGACCTCCAGGGCGGAGTGGCTCTCGAAGGGCTCGGCCTTCACGCCCTCGGCCTGAGGGGGGCAAGGTCCCAGTTAGGCTCAGGGAGGGACACCTCCCGGCTTCTCAGCCACTTCTCAGACTGAGTCTCCACCCCGAGTTGGGTAAGCGGCTGGGGGGACGTGTCGGGGAGGCTCCCCGCGAGACGGGACAGCGGGAGGTGGGGACAGGCAGAGGCGGCCGGGCGTCACTATTCGCTGCGCCCCGGGTGCGTGCAGGCCAGGGCAGTACTTCAGCGTGGCCCACTGGGCCCGTGCTCACCCCCAGCACGTGAAGAGATAACAGAGGCGTCCGGAGGTTAGCGATGCTCCCAGGCACCCAGCTGGAACGGGCTGATCGGACGGACGCCCGGGCCCTCTGACTCCGGGCTGCGACATCTCTCCCTTCAGCTTCTGTCTGGGTGCCTGGCTGTCTCCATAAGGTTTCCTCTTAAACCTCCTCAGCGGATAGGGACCCGCAGGTGTGGTTACCTCCTGGGACAGGGCTGCTGTCCCGGGCCCAGAGGACCGCTGTCTGGCTAAGCCGCTGGAAGCTGCGTTGATCGTAAGGAAAGTGGGGCCACCCCGGGTCAAGGAACCGGCCGTCCTCCTCCACGGCGACTCTCCCTCCCCCTCCTCAGCCTGCCCCGCCAGCCCCTCAGAGACAGCGCAGACGGAGAGGCCAGAAAACAGCCCCTCACTTTGGACGAGCTCCAGACTGGGGACCGGGCAGGGGCAGAGTCGGGGAGGGTGGGGGGAAGAGCTCCCACCGCAGCCTCTGCAGGGCTGCCTGTGTGGGGCGTACATGCATGTGTGATGTGTGTGCACCTGCGATGTGTAGGTGTGTGCTATGTGTACGTATGTGATGTATGTCTGGGGTGTGTATGTGTGTGTGGTGTGTGTGGTGTGTATGTGTGTGGTGCCCATGTGTGTGGTGTGTGACGTGTATGTGTGTGGTGTGCGTGTATGTGTGTTATGTGTGTATGATGTGTGTGTGGTGTGTGTGTGGTGTGTGTGTGTGCGTATGGTGTCTATGTGTGATGTGTACGTGTGTGGCATCCACGTGTGTGTGCGTGTGTGTGGTGAGGGTGCATGCCTTCCCCCCGACAGAGTCGCCCTGGGCAGGAGGGGTCTGTGCAGGCGCCCAATGCAGGGGTGCAGTGTGGGGACACAATGCGATCAGGGAATGACAAGTTGTCAGGAAGGCAGTGGGGACACGGAGACGAGAGAAGCAGGTGCTGCCTGGGACGCCACGTTACAGGGTAAGGACCCTCGTGGGGAGGAGCCCCCGGCCTCTGAAGCAGGTGCGGCAGGCGGGCAGCTCAGCTGCCCCCCGAAAGGCCCAGGACGGCTGGACTGTCAGGACCCAAGGGGTGGGGACGGCCGAGTGGGCACTGAGCGTCCGAGAGGCCTGCCAGGAGGAGGAGGGCTGGGCAAGCAGTGGGCCGTTCCCATGCTCCCTTTGGGGGTGGCCTAAGGAAAGGGGCCGACTGTGGAAGCAGGGGCCAGACAGCCCAGTTTCTCCACCTTTCACAGGGCTTGTGAACGCGGTCGCAGCAAGAAGCCCCCCTGCTCTGGGTCGAGGCCCCAGGACCTCCTCCAGACCTGTCTCCTCGGCCCTCTGGGCTGTGGGAGCCGGGGAAGGGCCAGGGCAGCTCAGAGGCCCTTTGTTTTGGAAGAGCCTCAGGCTGCTCTTGAGGGGTAAACACTCCTGCTGGGCTCGTACTGGGAAACAAGGGCAGGGTGCAGCTACTCCCCTGAACTTCCCCGCCTGGGGGGCACTTGTGGGTCCCCAGCCCAGCCCTGCAGAGCTGTTCTCAGGGACCAGGGCTCAGGCAGGGTGCCAGTTGCCCCAGAGTGGCCCCTCCCAGCTCCAGGGCTGGGAGAAGCAACTCTGGCAGTCAGGAGGGGAGACGGGAGGGCAGAGCGGGCTCAGAGCCCAGAGTGCCAAGGCCGCACGCTGGCTGCTCTGAACAGACTGCAGGCCACTCGGCCAGTCTGAGAAGGGAGCCAGCATGCCCCCACCGCCTGAATAACCTCCACTGCTGGGGAGCTCAAAGCTGGCTTGGCACTTCCTGGGCCACAGTGATGGATGGCAGAGGCCCAGGGCTCCGGGCTGGCTTGTGGTGGCACGTCGCCAACCTGGAAAACAGTGGGCCCAGCCAGGCCCTGGAGCTCACAGACCACCGTCCCTTCTACTTCATGGAATGCCACCGTGAGTTCTGCCCGGGGACCCTCATGTCTGGGCAGGTGACCGACTGCATCCTGGCTGCCAGGTGAGGCAGTGGGCTGTGCGGAAAGAGCTCTTGCTTGGGGGTCAGCCAGACCTGACTCCAAAACAACAGCTCCCCCACTCGCCATGACCTCCCCCTGCCTCGGATGCCCCATCTGGAAGATGGGAAAATGACATAAACTTGCAGCACTTTTATTTTTTTTTTTGGTCTTTTTAGGGCCGCACCTGCAGCATATGGAGGTTCCCAGGACAGGGGTCTAATCGGAGCCACAGCTGCTGGCCTACACCCCAGTCACAGCAATGCTGGATCCAAGCCATATCTGCGACCTATACCACAGCTCATGGCAACGCCAGATCCTTAACCCACTGAGCGAGGCCAGGGACTGAACCTGCGTCCTCATGGGTCCTAATTAGGTTAGTTTCTGCGGCGCCACGACGGGAACTCCAGCACTTTCGGAAGGGTACCTGGTGTCTTTATGAGTCTTGCCCAGCACCGGCGCACGGGGGCGGCCCATCCACCCCAGGCCCGACTTCCCACCCTCCTCCTTCCAGGGACCGCGTGATCACAGCAAGTGGGGGGGGGAATGGGAGGCAGAGGGAGGGGGTGTTGGCAAGGGTCGAATCTCCCCCCACCCAGAAGGTGTGCTGAAGTCCTGGGGCCTGTTTCCCTGGCTGCGACCTTATGCAGAAATAAAGCCTTTACAGACCTCTTCAGGTAAGAGGGGCCGTCAGCGTGGCCCAAGTCCAAGAACTGGCATCTTTACAAGAAGTCTGGACACAGGGACAGACACACGCAGAGGGAAGACGATGCAGAGACACTCGGGGGGAGACGGCCTGTGATGAGGGAGGCAGAGGTCGGGGGGTTCACTGCTACAAGCCCAGGACACTCGGGGCTCCCAGACACTGGACGAGGCAGGGAGGGCTCCTCCCTGGAAGCTTTGGATGGAGCGTGGCCCCTTCGACACCTTCGTTTCAGACTATGAGACAATGAACTTCTGTTGTTTTAAGTCACCCCGCCT
Source organism: Catagonus wagneri (assembly GCA_004024745.2). Classification (NCBI taxonomy): domain Eukaryota; kingdom Metazoa; phylum Chordata; class Mammalia; order Artiodactyla; family Tayassuidae; genus Catagonus; species Catagonus wagneri. The sequence goes on from PVHT021183629.1 coordinate 21,495,521, forward strand.
GGGGTCCTTGGTCAGGGCAGGCCTGAGAAACCAATACAGGGCTGGACTGGGCTCCATGAGGGGTCACGGGGGGTCCTGGGAGCCAGGAGTCGGGGCAGGACAGGCTTGGCCAGCGAGCAAGATGGCAGGCCCAGCTCACCAGCTGCGTGATCTCCTCCAGCGTGATCTGGTTGTCACCCGGGTCGTCCTGGGTCAGAGTCCTAGGGGACAAAAGGGCGTGATGAGCCCGGTGCAGTCTGCACCCCCATCTTGCCTCTGGAGCAGCCCCCTCCCCGCCCTTGAGTGCGAGCCCCCAGCTCTCGGGGCTCCCTGCCTCTCTGCCTGGGCTCTGCCATTTGCTTCGCCAGGGGTCCCGTTTCTTGTCACTGACTTCTCGATGGGTCGTCCTAGGGATTCGACTCCCTGACCCTCCTGGCTGGGTGAGGTCTCCTCCGGGGGACCCCTCGGCCCCAGTCTCCCTGTGTTGGCCCCACCCCTGCTAGATCCGCCGGGAGCCCCCGAGGGCAGGGTGACCTCCAGCTCGTCCCTGGAGCTCTGGTCCCTAGAGCTCTTGCATGTCTGTGGGATGATGGGATGAATGAGGGAAGGAGCTCCAGGCCTGGGGGGCCAGAGGGGGCAGGATGTGCTGGGGAGCCTTCCAGATGGGAGGGACGGAGGGCGGTGGGGGGCGGCAGCGTGGTGGTGAAAGGCGCAGAGGCAGCTGGGAAGAGCGGAGTGGGCTCTGAGCCGTGGTGGGGAATGAGGAGGGACCCTCGGAGTCAGGAGTAAGGGCTGTGCCCTCGTGACAGCTATCGTGAATGCTGGGGACGAGTCCAAGAGCCAAGTGGGGCTGGAGGGGAGCAGTCAGGAGCCCGTGGGACCTGGCTGAGCCACGGGCACTCTCCCTCTGGGGACGCAGCAGCTCATTGGGATCGCACCTGCAGTCCCACGGCTGGCGCTCGGTGGGTCTGCCGTCCACACCAGGGCTGCCCAACTGTGCAGCCTGCTCTCTCCTCCGCACCCAGCAGCAGTCAGAACAAGCTCCCTGATGGGGGGTGACTTTGGTCAACAGTCTCAGGGACCCGGCGCACCCCTACAGGCCTCCCGGGGACCAGGAGGGGGGGACTGGAGGACCTGGTAGCTGACTGCATGAGTGTGTATATGTGCGTGCATGCGTGCGTGTGTGCGTGTGTGCACTCGTGCTCCTGCAAGTAAGCATGCATGAGGGGGTTACTGAAGGGAGGGAGGCCTGGAAGAGATTCTAGAACATGAGCCTGTGGGATGATGGGGCCTGCAGCACGGGCCTCCAGAAAGCAAAGCAGACGGTCTGGTGGGAGGAAAGCTGGAGACTGGGTGTAGGCAGAAAGTGGCTGAAAGTCTGGATGGAGGACCATGACCGTGGGGGCAGGGAGGGACAACTGGAGCCGGGCAAGAAGAGAGGCCTGACCTTGAGCCTGCACACCCGGGGCAGGGCTGGGAGGGCAGCCCGCGTCAGCTGGGTGAGTGTGGTGGGTGGGCTGGGGGGGTCTACGTCCCGCACCCCCGAGAGACCTTGAGAGGTGCCAGCATGATCTCACGGCAGCCCCGTCGCAGCCCTCGAAGTGGGTATTATTCACCCATTTTACAGAGGAGGAAAACGAGGCTCAGAGAAAGACCTTGCCCGAGGGCATGCAGCGAGTCACGGCTGAGCCGGCAGGGTTTGGACACGGGGCCACCTGACCCCTGACCTCTGCCAGAAGAGGCAATCTGGGTAGGAGGAAAACGGATAGGTTCGGGGACAATTTAATTCAATTCAGAGACATTCTCTGAGCACCTAGAAACAGGCCAGTCGGTGCTGCTCAATAGCACCCTCTGCAAGGACGCGGATGCCCTGTACCTGTGTGGCCCTATAGGAAGCCACCAGCTACCTGTGGCTTGTGTGACTGAGGAACTCAATTTTTTTTTTTGGAGAGGACTTTTTTAAAATTAAAGTTTAAATTGACTTATAACAACTTACAATGTTTTGTCAAGTTCTGCTGTATAGCAAAGTGACACACACACACACACACACACACACACATTCCTTTCTTACTTTACCTGCCATCAGGGTCTATCCTAAGACACTGGATATAGTTCCCAGTGATATACAGCCAGACCTCATGGTTTATCCATTTAAAATGTAATAGTTTGCATCTACTAACGCCAAACTCCCAGTCCACCTCACTCCTTCCTGAATTTTAAATTTTATCTAATTTTAATTAATCATGACTTAATACCCGTATGTTGCTAGTGGCTACCATATAGGAAGGCGTGGGTTAGACAGGTGTTGTCGGTGGGCGAGGAGAGAGAAGCAGGCACCCTTCTTGCCTCAAGGAGCTCAAGGTCTGAGGAGGCAGGGAGAGGGAGGCACATGGAGAGCCCACCCCAGGGTGGCTGCAGAGGGGTGCCCGGCCGCCCCCCTGAAGCCCAGGGCTCTGAGATCCTCTGCACACCTGGTTGGGGTGGTCCTTCAGCCTGGGAAGGGTCCTCCTCCCCTCCCAGGCTCTGGGCAGCGTCTGCAGGCAGAGGGCAGGGTCCCCGTCCCAGAGAGCCGCCCACGGCCCCTACCTGATGATGTTGGCCGCGGCTTTCCGCTCCTGGGTCAGGAGCTCCGGGTCGTGCATGACCTCCTCCAGGAAGCTGATCACCTTGCATTTGAGCTCGTCGTTGGTCTCAAAGTCCTGCGGGCAAGAGGGGAGGGTGGCTCTGGCTTCTGGGTTCGAGCTGCCCCATGGTGTCCCGGCCCGGCCAAAGGAGGAGGTTGCAGGTTTGACTTAGGCCCCCGGTGGGCTGCTTGCCCCTTTTCCCTCTTCACTGGCTGCACGGCAGGGCGCCAGTGCAGCCTGCAGACCCCAAAGTAAAAGGCACTGGGCAAGATCAAGGACCAGCCCTTGACCGCTGCCCCCCATCCCCCACCCCTGCCAGACCCGGGAGGGGGCTCTGCTGCCTTCAGAGGTGAGAGCCAGAGGCCCCCTGTCCCCTCGAATGTCCTAGACCTGACCTGCTGGTTCCTGGGGTCCGTGACCTCGGGTCCCCCCACCCACCTGAGAGTGCTTGGAGACCCAGTGGCGGAGCACGTTCAGGACACGATTGGTGGCCGCTCTGCGGATCACAAACTCCTTGTCGCCGTTCCTCTGGTCGGGTGGAAACCCTGAGGCACACGTGGCAGAGGGAGACAGGGTACGTGACCACAGGAAAGGGCGCTGGGTTCTAGTGGGGATTCCGCCCCCAGATGTGGGTCGGCTGGGCTGCCCCCATGGCTGCTGGTAGGAGGGCTCTGGACAGGGCATGGGGGCACACGTGACCACTGACCCAGGTCCTGACCAGTAAGGCTGATGTCACGACTTCTTTACGGCACAGTCCATACCCACCCACCTCCACCAGGGCTGCGACCTTCAAGGGCTGCTGGGGGACCCCGGCAGCCTCTCCAGACAGGGCCACGCTGGGTCAGAGCTCTCTGGGGCCCCTGCTGTGCAGGACCAACGCCGTGGAAGTGGGGGCTGGGGGTGGGCGGCCCTCCACGGGCTGTGGCCTTGACTCTGAGCAGGTCTGCCAAGTAGCAGAGAGGCGCGGATGGGGAGGAAGAGGCCTCCAGACAGGAGGCTCAGCGCTGGCCGAGGTCTGCCGCAGAGACAGCTCACACCCAAAGGGGGACAAGCCCCAGGGGCCGTGCCATCGTTGCCGCGCCTGGGGGCTGACCTCAGCGGGCTGTGTACCCGCGCTGTACCCGAGCCCCGTACCTGCGCTGGCTAAGGACATCCTCCGGTACTTCTCCTTGTTTGGGGTGCCCTCGTTGGCGCCCGCGGTCGCTATGGCAAAGGCAGAGGCTGCTGACAGGGCGCTGCGGTTATTGTCTAGCTCGCGACAGGAGGTCATGACGACTCCGTTATTGTAGGAAAAGAGCGGGAACTCTGTGGGGAGCACAGACCCCCCCCTTAGCCTTTTCTGGCCCAGCCCCGGGCTGTCAGGAAACCAGGGGTCTGAGGCTAGAATGGCCTCCAGCGGGCAGGCTGTGTTCGCTGCACCCAGGGCTTGCCGGGCGGCGGTGGCGGCGGGATCTGCTCCCCTGCTGCAGTCCCCGGGGAGGGGTACGCCCAAGCCATGCCACCCCAGGGCCGCCTCAGGGTGGGGAAAGGCCCTGCCTCCCTCCGCTTCTCCTGCTGGGATGGGACAGTCCTGCCACCCTCCTGCTTCCAGAGAGAAGTCTCCAGCCGCCCCTTCCAGCTCTGTGCAGCTCCAGACCCTTTACCCAAGAGGTAAAGCGTAGGCCTGCTTGAGGATGGCATCTCACCTTTTTCAATCAATTTATTTGGAATGAACACAGAGCCTGCCCAATGTCTGGCATCGGTAACTCATACTGACGGGCCCCTGGTGTGGCGGGGTGGAGAAGACAGTCCCGACCCCCTCACTAGCTGTGTGACCTTGGGTGAGTTACCTAACTTCTCTGAGTAACCTTTGGATAATAGGGATAGTAATACCCACTTCAAAAGATGGATGTAAAGATTAAAAGAGTTAACACAGATGACAGCATTTAGTATTGTGTAAAAGCTGTATGCCATGGAATAACAATGCTATTAATAATAATAATCACTTTTTAGCAGTAATGGTAGTGGACTCTCACTCCGGAAGCTTTTAGCTTCATCTTGTAAATCTCTGGACAGCAATCCATTCCCAGTTAGGACAAAGTAACAGTACTTATACTGTGAGGAGCACACGATTTATTTTTGAAAACGCAAAGCTCTTTTCTGTGATCTGACTCTCGGTGAGCTCTGCTTCCGCACATCTGAGACGCTGTGGCAGGCCTGCAGGGTGCCTGGGCAGTTTCTCTCCGCAGGTGGGTGACCCCATGACTCACCGGGTCTCCTCGGAGGGCCTGGGTAGTTGGGGAGTTCGGGGTCCAGGCTATACCCGGTAGGTGGGTAAGTCAGAGCCCCCGTGGGAAGGGAGGTGCTTTATGGGAACCAGAGACCTGAGTCTGAGACCTGGGTGGGCACTGCCACAACCACTCAGAGCTCTTCTCTTAGATGAAAAACGGGGCGTTCCCGCCGTGGCGCAATGGTAACGAACTCAATCAGTATCCATGAGGATGCGGGTTCGATCCCTGGCCTCACTCGGTGGTTAAGGATCCAGCGTTGCCATGAGCTGTGGTGTAGATCGCAGATGTGGCCTGGATCCCGCGTGGTTGTGGCTGCGGCTGCGGTGTAGGCCGGTGGCTGTAGCTCCGATTCCGGAAACCCCTAGCCTGGGAACCTCCATACGCCGTGGGTGTGGCCCTAAAAATACAAAAAAAAAAAAAAAAAAAAAAAAGGGAAAAAACGGGAATGACTGGGACCCTCCTCAAGGTGTCAGATGATTCGAGGACCCAGCACAGAGCCCAGGAAACACCTCTGACTCCGGCTGGTCCATGGATGGGGCCGGATGCTCAGCCTTCCAGGGCATCTGCGCTGGGCGGGTTATGCGGTCTTGTCTGAAGTCGGGGGAGCGATTGTGCTGAGCCGAAGGGCGGGCTTTACCTAGCGGTGTCGCAGCCCTGAGTCGCCCCCAGGTCACGAAGCGCAGCTAAGCCCCTGCATTCAGGAGTCACTCACAAAACAGAAGGCATGACACCCACTGGCCTTGCCTCAGCCTGACCTGCGACCCCGGCTCCGCCTGGCTCCCGCACACCCGCCGTCTGCAGTTTCAGGCTGCAGAACCTACCTGAGGAGTTTTTGCTTTTGACCGATTTTGGTGTCGTCGGAGACTTGGTCGGTGAAGTCTCGGCGTCACCATCATCACTCTGGTTTTGGTCGTTATCTGACTCTTCCCTCACGGAGATTTCAGAGCCTGGGAGAAAAGATGGAGATCGTTTTATGCTCCTCAAATAGTCACTGATTTTTCAGTTCAGGTCGAGAATTTAACGGAGCAACACAGAGTAAGTTAGGGATGTACCTGCAGAAGGAAGCTGAACAGCTTTCATTTGCCACGGGTCCCATCAGACCTTCCAAACGCTAACAGGCCTTATGAAGCTCACAGCCTGTGTGGCTGTGCCTGCGGTGCAGGCCGGCAGCTGTAGCTCCGATCCGACCCCTAGCCTGGGAACCTCCAAGATGGCTTGTGCTCTACCAGGGCTCCTCAAACCTTCACGGACACATGTGGGGATCTTGCTGGAAGGCAGATTCTGATTCAGAGGTCTAGGGTGGGGCCTGAAAGTCTGCGTTTCTTTAAATTTTTTTTTCTTTTTTAGGGCCACATGTGCACATACAGAAGTTGCCAGGCTAAGGGTCGAATGGGAGCTGCAGCTGCCAGCCTCCGTCACAGCCACAGCAACACAGGATCCGAGCCGAGTCTGCGACCTACACCACAGCTCACGGCAGCACCAGATCCTTAAAACACTAAGTGAGGCCATGGACTGAACCTACATCCTCATGGATACTAGTCCGGTTCTTAGCCTGCTGAGCCACAACGGGAACTCTGTAACAAGCCTCCACGTGATGGACCTAGTCCCGCATTATACCTGTTGCCCCCCCGCTCCTGGTCACTATTAAGTGTCCTGATTTGAGCAAGTGCCCCAACCTTGGGAGACTCCTGGTTTACACACTTTGGAGAAAGCTGGTAAATTATACTAAAAGTCTAGCTCTGGAATTCCCATTGTGGCGCAGCAGAAAAAATCCGATGAGGAACCATGAGGTTGCAGGTTTGATCCCTGGCCTCACTCAGTGGGTTAAGGATCCGGCGCTGCTGTGAGCTGTGGTGTAGGTCACAGATGCGGCTCAGATCTGGCATTGCTGTGGCTGTGGCGTAGGCCGGCGGCTGTAGCTCTGATTCGACCCCTAACCTGGGAACCTCCATATGCCATGGGTGGGGTCCTAAAAAAGCAAAAACTAACAAAAATAACAAAAAATAAATAAAAGTCCAGCTCTAGCATGGTGAGATCTTGGTTGAAAACTCTTTACTTCTCTTAGTTTCCCCATAGAAAATAAGTGGAGTTACACTTGACCTTTTGGAGAACCCAAGGAAAGCTAGAGCTCTTCTCTTTAGAAAATGCACACACACACACACACACACACACACACACACACACTCTCTCTCTCTCACACATACACACACTCATACACATACACACACACACACACACACACACTCTCTCTCTCTCTCACAATTTGGTGCACAATTAGACAGGTTCAGGCCCCTGGATCACAAAGCTCAGTATGAGATGACTTCCCAGGACGGTCTCGCACCGCGTGCCACTGCACTCCGCGCCTGGACACACCATAGGCTACGTCAGGGAGCAACATGTGCCCCTCACTGCTGCCCGTCCACGGAGTCTGTCCTTTGCTTTTGTGGGATGGCCTTGGGGCTCTCTGCAAGCTGCTACCTTGGTTACTGATCTTAAGCTGTGTGTGCCACCTGTTGATTGAATGTGCCACCATAAATGTCACTTTGGTACTGGAGGGTCCTGGGCCTTTACCCCTCCTTGGCTGTGCCTGCTACTGGACGGGCCCTGCCCCCCTCTCCTCAACTCAGAGGAGAGAAATCTTGCCCATCTTCAAAATTCTTTCAAAGGCCTCCTCCTCAAAACCTGGGGATTCCAACCAGCCCAGGGTTGCCCGTGTGTGTGTGTGCTAACCAAGACAGTGCTCGTGGCAGCCAGGATGTGGGCTGACCTAATCTAGGCCAGAACCAGACACCCCTCCACACAAACGCTATTCTGGAACGGTCGGGGCTCTGGGAGAAGAGGAGCCCAGCCTGCCAGGCACCACCTCCGGCCATTCCCCCCGCATCCAGCGTTCCGGGTGTGCTGAGCTGTTCCCTGAACACACAATGCCTTTCCTTGCCCCACCCCAACCCCGTCTTGCCCACTCCATTCTCTTTGTCTAGAATGTTCTCTCTTTCTCCTGGTGAAAATCTAGATCTAACGGGTCCTAGAGGAAGCCCTCTCTGACTCTCCTGTGTCCCCAGTGCCCCCGGACCACCCCTTCAGCACAACATGTGTCAGGTGTCTGGTCCTGCCTGCTCTTCAGCTGCACCGGGAACCCCGACGGGGCAGGGCTAGGGCTGAGGCCCTCTTCTCTCCCAGGCTCTGACCAGGGCCGGGCCCGGGACACGCCCGCCGCGGGGATGGACAAATACAAGGATGCAGGAGGCAGCTGTCGTCAGGGCGGCGGGGAGCTGGATGATGGGAGGGAAGCTCATCCCACTGCTGGGACTCCCCGCGGCCGTTCTGCAGCCTGGGCTCCGGAATGCAGCTGTTTCTCCCCCATCCAGGCTCTGCGCTGCCTCCCCGATCGGGCAGGGACCCCCAGCAGCCCCTCCTGCCCCAGGGCAGCCCGGCGGGGCTGGGCCGGCCTCAGTGAGCCCATGAGCCCCGAGGTGGGGGGGCGGCTCGGCCCCGGCACCCACTCACTCTGCTTGCTGAGAGCCGAGGGTTCTTCAGGCTTCTCAGCAGCCGTATCGCCCTCATCTGGGATCTTGTTGGCGAAGCTGCTGGACACGTAGAGCTTGCTGGTGTCCAGGGTGGCCTTGCTGAAGGGCGACATGGCCGAGTACATGCTGGTGTAGCCGTTGGAGCTGCAGCTGAGGGCGGCCAGGTCCAGGGCCTTGCCGCCCGTGATGATGGGGATGTTCAGGGACAGCTTCCGCCGGCGGCCGGGCGACGACGTCTTGGTGATGGACAGGGGTGGCGGTGAGGAGAACTTGCGGGTGGCTCGCGGGGACTTGGGGGGGTCCCCGTACAGGAGCTTGTTGTTCTGGCCACTGGCGAACAAGAGCTCCAGGGACCTGCGGGAGGGCAGGGGGGTGAAAAAACACGGTCAGCGGGGGCCCGGCTGCCTGCCCCGGCCTGGCCCCCCACCCCCAGCCCTGGTGGGGCTCAGAGGGGCAGCGTGGCTCCCTCATTCTCGCGACCCCCGACGCCCGGGCTGATCCTCTGAGCGGTGGGTCTGAGAGGAGCCCAGGCCAAAGGGCCCGTGTGGTTAAATGGCCTGCAGCCAGGTGTCTACAGACCCAAGCGTCCTGCTTTGGGGGGATGTGGGCTTTGGTGGCACAGTGCCTGACGCTCCCTCCTCGTCCTCCCCCGGGTCAGCAGCAGCGGCTGACCCGAGATGCTTGGGTCCTTCTGACCTGCGGGCCTCTGAGAAATCTCTCTGGGTGTCCCCAACAGGCCTGCTGTCACCTACGCCCTCTGACCTCAGACCCACCCAGGTCCTGAGAGTTTATAGACAAGGAAGCTGAGCTCAGAGACGGGAACTGACTCAACAGGTGAGTCCTGACTCTAAACCCACTGTCCTTTCTACCCCACCCGGGTGCTTGATCAGCCCCGGGGGACACTTGGGGGGCGGGGGTCTCCCAGCAGTCCCAGCCATTTTTCCCGTCACCTGCAGACAGGGCCCACACCTCAGGGCCAGGGTCAATAAAGGGGATAGAGTACATAATCGTACCAACAGTTGCCCGCGGCATGGAACGTGTTTGGCCCGGGACAGACCGTATCCTTTAATCCTCACCATTGCCACGGGAGAAAGGTTTTCTTATTTCCACCTCAGATGGGAAGCCGAGGCTCGGGGGTAAAGGGATTTGGCCCAGGAGACGGGGCTGAGCTGGGATCTGAACCTGCGTCTTTCCACTGACGGGCGGTGCCCGCTGAGTGGAATCCCAGGAGGTTCCCAGCTTCCTAGGAACGAGAGCGTCCCTGGGGAATGGTCTCCATCGGTTTTCAGGCTCGAGTCCATCCTGGATGGGGTAGTTTCTCCTGCTGCCTCGGGGCCCCGGGAAGCTGGCTGCTGAGGTTAAGCGGGTGAACTTTAAGCACTAGGGGGGTGGGTGGGGAGGAAGCAGGGAGGAACCGGGGGAGGGGAGAGAGGAGACACGGGGGCAGCTGGCCTGCTCCGGCAGCAGAGGTATGTGGCCAGTGCTTCCGAACCCCTCCTTGTATCCTGGGCTTGCACTCGGGACCAGCCTGTTCTCCCAGCAGCCCTGGAAGCTGGTACGACTCCGGTGCTCTGCTCCAGGCAGCCCCACAGTGGAGGCCCCGGCCCCAGTCTCGCCGGAGCCGGGGGGAGCACTCAGGGGTGCTTGGAGGCTCAGTGCGGCATCCACAGCTGAGGTCCGGGCAGAAAAGGAAAGCACCTGTTGATTCCCCCCACTTCCTGGCAGGTGCCTCCTGGAGCAGTAAGGTCCATGGGGATCCCTGAACTTGACCTACTGCTGGGGAGCCTTAGGCAAGTCCTCTATGACTCTGCTGGGTGAGGGTTGATAACTACTTTTCTGATGCAGCTCAAGCTGCGGGCAGGGCCTTGCTGGGTCTGACCCCACTGCCCCGATGCCTCGCTGATGTTACTCTTGGCTGGGTAACCAGCTGGTGACATGGGGATAAAGGCTTTTGTTCACTAAGATTCTGGGTCCCCACCAGCTGGACTGGTGATTTCCCCATGAGGAGACATTGAAGTTCTGAGGCTGGCCCGGACCTCGGCCAGTCTAGCACTGACCCTGTCATGTGGGCCGTGCCTGCCCTTAGAGTCCTCACCTGCAGGGACCCTGGGTTCCCAGTGACCCCACCCGGCCCCTCAAAGCGGGGCTGGGCTCAGGGTGGGCAGCTACACGCGGATTAAAGCAAGGAAGTGAGCAGGACGGGTGGGAGAGGAATGCAAAGCCCACTTCCACCCTGCCTGTCACCCAGACTCAGACAGGGGTGGTTAAAAGTGGGCTTAACAAGATCAGGGCCCTGGGTTCAAGTCCCCGCTTAGCCACGGACTTCCAGAGGGCCCTGGGGCAGGTCTCTTGGCTGTCTTGGGTCCCAGCTGACCCACCGCAGGGCCGAGCTGTGAGATATAGATGGACAAGATGGCCTTGAAGCCAAGGCTAAGGCGGCCTGACCTCCGGAGGCTGAACGACTTTTCACCACCCACCTCTTTGCAGGGAGCAGGCCTGGTTCCTGGGTGCAGCCCCCGCCCCCAGCTCCGGTCCCAGCCTCTCTGCCACCACGCCCGACGCCGAGCTCAGCGTCCCCCCCCCGGGCCGGGAGGAGGAGGCCTGCCTACCTGGCGGGGATGGCGCTGATGGGCTTCCTGTAGATGGTGATGAGCTTGTCCAGGACCACGACGGCCGTGGTGAACACGCGGTAGGAGTGCAGGAAGGTGTTGAGGAAGTCGATGCTCAGGAAGCGCAGGTCCGTGAGCCTCTCCAGCAGCCGCTCCACGCTGGCGTAGCGGATCTGCAGCACTTTGCAGGAGTTCATGGTTTTGCTGAAGCGAATGTCTACATCATCACAGTACAAGGAGGCGTCGGACCTGGGGAAGGAGGAAGGACAGGAAGGGGCCTGGTTCCTGAAGTTGCTGGAGACCACGGCTTCTCCCCCGACCAGGCTGTGAGCTCCCCGAGGCCTGGACCACCACCCACCCATCACTGTCTCCCCAACACGCCAACAGCCACGGACCAATGGACTGGACGGCTTATGGTGGGAACAACAGAAGCTTCGTAAGACCGACATGGAGGGAGAACGGGCTGCGACTTCTTTTTTCCCAATGGTACTTGAAGACCTGACGTTATAAGACTCCTAGAAATACTGGATAAAATAGAATAAACTTAAAAACAATGTGTTGCCAAGTTCGTAAGATAAGTAATCTGTTCACACAAAAGCATGGGTACAAATGTTCAGAGCAGCATTATTCATAATCACCAAAAAGTGGGAACAATCCAAATGTCTATCAGCTGATGAAACGATAAACGAAATGTGGTACAGCCAGATGGTGGAATATTATTCAGCCATAAAAAGGAATGAAATTACTGATATGCGCTACAGCATGGATGAGGTCTGAAGACATGCTAAGTGAAAGCAAACAATCACAAAAGTCCACGTATTGTATGACTTCACCCTAGCTACAGTAGTGACGCGAGCTGCTGCAGTGACAATGCTGGATCCTTAACCCACTGCACCACATGGGAACTCCTGCATGATTTCATTTCTGTGAAATGTCCAGAATAGCTGAATCTATAGACATAGAAATTAGACCGGTGGTTGCCAGAGGGTGGGGAGAGGGAGGAACTGGAACTGACTGCTAATATGTATGGAGTTTCTTCTTGGGTGATGGAAATATTCTGGAATTAGTGGTGATGGCTGCACTATACTGTGAATACACTAAAAATCCACTGAAGTGTATACCTTACGATGGTTTTACCTTATGGGAATTACATCTCAATAAAAAAATAGCTAGGGGCAAAAAGATATAAGGAAAATTCCCAGAGGCAAAAAATGAAGGGAAATTTGGAAACCAGCTGATGTTTTAGCTGCCTTTAGGGCATCTGCTGCTCTTGGGAACCAAGTGCCTTGGGTTTCGAAAGAGAAGAATGGAGTTCCCGTTGTGGCTCAGTGGAAACGAATCTGACCAGCATCCATGAGGATGCAGGTTTGATCCCTGGCCTTGCTCAGTGGGTCAAAGATGCGGCGCTGCCGTGAGCTGCAGTGTAGGTCGAAGATGCGGCTTGGATCCCACGTTGTTGAGGCTGTGGTGTAGGATGGCGGCTACAGCTCCGATTTAACCCCTAGCTTGGAAACCTCCATATGCCACGGGTGCGGCCCTAAAAAAAACAAAACAAAAAACAACAACGAAAAAAGAGAAGACGACAAGGGCTGGGCCTGCTGGTAGAGGGAGTTGGCGTGAGACCCTCATGTAAAGCTGGGACCCTTGAAGGGCTCAGTGAAAGGAGGCCTAGAAAAATCTACCCACAAGGAAACGGAGATGATATTTTTTTTCCTGTCTTATCCCAGGCTGCAGGTGGACCCTGGGAGTGTGGGGGGAGTAAAAAGCTCCCCTGAGAATGTATTATTTGCTTGTCCAGTGGTTTCAGAATACACACACCCACGTATACCTTTGTGGTCTGGGAAGCCCAAAGAGTATAAAAGTGTGGTCACAGGATGTAATCCTCCTGGGGTAAATGGTGGCAACAAAGGCAAAATCTTTCTGGAAGGGCTTCTGTCAACCAGGCTCTACAAGACATTTATAGATAAACCCCCACCCACTGGAAATGAACTTACAATCCAAAATTAAAAACCACAAGTAGAGTTCCCTTGTAGCTCAGTGGGTTAAGGATCTGGCATTGTCACTGCAGCGCTCCAGGTCGCAGGTTCAGTCCCTGGCCTGGTAACTTCCATATGCTGTAGGCATGGAAAAAAAGGCCCCCAAAAACCAAAACAAAAAACCCCCACAGTGTTAGCAGATACAACAAATAGCTTCATTAAATCTCCAAGGGTCTAAATTTTTTTTCTAAATCTAAAAATCCAGAGAGTTCCCATTGTGGCTCAGCAGTAATGAACCTGACTAGTATCTGTGAGGATGAAGGTTCGATCCATGGCCTCACTTAGTAGGTTAAAGATCCGGCATTGCTATGAGCTGTGGTGTGGGTCGAAGACGTGGCCTGGATCCTGTGTTGCTGTGGCTGTGGTGTAGGCCGGTGGCTACAGCTCCAATTCAACCCCTAGCCTGGGAACTTTCATAAGCTGAGGGTGTGGCCCTAAAAAGACGAAAAACCAAACCAAACCAAAGTTTTGTTGCTAGCTCCCTCTCTGGCCAGCAACCTGCTGACACCTGTTCTCCCCTAGTTAAAAAGAGCTACAAAGGGCAAAGCTGGCTGTGAGATGGTCACACATTATGAACCTCCGGCCCCTGTGCCAAAAGGTGGGGGTGGATAATCTCTAGGTCCAGCCCTTGCTGAGAAGGTTAAATAAAGCCCAAAAGTGCTCCTGCAGCACTTTGCAGGAGTTCAAGGTTTTAACCTTCTCAGCAAGGGCTGGACCTAGAGATTATCATACTAAACCCTTAGGTTAAATAAACCTAAGGGCTTTATTTAACCTTCTCAGCATTTGCAGGGGGAGGTCATCCGTCCTTGACCTCACCTTGGCTGCTGATGAAAGCATTAGGGTCAGTCGCTAGCCAGCAGTACATGAGCTAACCTAGGAGTAAACTGCTGGCAGGTTGTCCTGGATTGAATCTATCAAAGTCCTGATTTTTGCATGGGGTGGGAATCTGACCAGAGCAATCGGAGTCCTTTTCCAGAACCTTCCAAGTTGGATCTGGTAGCAGCCAGTCTTGTTCCTCTCAGGCTGCCAACATGTGAGGACAGGGCTGAGCTGGGTCTAAAGGCCCACAGGTCTATTTTCTTTCAGCTCCGGGAGCTTGACTTCCACATCCTCTAGGTGTGATGGGAACCAGTGGCCTTCAAGGCTGTGCAGCCACTGGCGCCCTCTGGTGGCTAAACTTCTAATTTGTTCCTCCCTTCTTTCCCCTTTAGGAACCATGAGCTTGTTTTCTATGTCTCGGAGTCTATTTCTGTTTTGTAAATAAATTCATCTGTATCACTTTCATTTTTTGTCTTTTTAGGGCTGCACCTGAAGCATATGGAGGTTCCCAGGTTAGGGGTCGAATCAGAGCTGTAGCCACCGGCCTCCACCACAGCCACAGCCACGCTGGATCTGAGCCGCGTCTGCAACCTACACCACAGCTCATGACAACACCGGATCCTTAACCCACTGAGTGAGGCCAGGGATTGAACCCGCGTCCTCATGGATGTTAACCACTGAGCCACGATGGGAACTCCCACTTTTGTTTTTTTAGATCCTACATATTAGTGATATCATATATGATATCACACATTTGTCTTTCTCTGACTTATTTAGTATGATAATCTCTAGGTCCATGCATGTTGCTATAGGTCACAGAAATACAGATAAACCTGTGCCTGGAGCTCTTCTCTTTAAATTTAGTTTAATTTGAGTTTTGCTTTTTAGGGCCACACCTGTGGCATATGGAAGTTCCCAGGCCAGTAGTCGAATCAGAGCTACAGCTGCTGGCCCACACCACAGCCACAGCCACGCGGGACCCAAGCCCTGTCTGTGACCTATACCAAGGCTCATAGCAACGTGGAATCCTTAACCAACTGAGTGGGGCCAGGGATCGAACCCGTGTTCTCATGGATACTAGATGGGTTCTGAACCCGCTAAGCCCCGACGGGAGCTCCCTAAACCTGTAGCTCTTCTTCAGTCTAACTGGTGAGCTGCCGCTGTGGCCAGGTGTACCTGCCCCATCTCAGACAGTGCCAGCGTGTGCCCTGGATTCAGTTGATCAAGCGTCACCTCTGGTCGCTGTAGCTGTTCCATCAGCAGGGAAGGCTGATGTGGCAGGGAGCGAGGCAGGACAATGACCACTGTGTAACCAGCCTGGGTAACCACATGCACCGTGTGCCAACCCACTATCCCACCTCTTTCCCCTGGATTCTCGTAAGTGTTTAAAACTGATTCTCTAGACTACGTAGTTAAGCATCTTAACTGGGTCTGTGAGCCTTTCTGGTCCAAGACCTCTGTGCTAGTCTGTCTGGTTGTGAACTCGGAGGCCACAGTTGCAGCAGGGCTATTTTCCAGGGGATAACCCACTCTCCCAAACCTGCAGCTCCATGGAACTAGGTTCCCCAAACGCACCATGTGCTTTCCTGCCTCTGTGCCTTTGCTCAAGCTGTTCCCTCTTCCCAGAATGCCCTTCCCCCTCCAGCATACTGCAAACTCTGCTCGGAGGCCAGTTCTGATGTCCCCTTCTCTGGGATGTCTCCTCCAGCTGTGCCAGGTGAATGAGTCATTCCTTTTCTGAATCCTTGGAGCATCCTACGAATTTCTGTGTTAGAGCCCTCACGAGCGTTTTAGGACTTCTTTCTGTGTCTCTTTCTCTCACTGAGCAGTGAACTCCCAGAGGACAGAGGCCACGTCTACTCATCTCTGCCCCCAGCGCTCTCACAGGAGAACACTGCCCACGGCCTCTGTCAGGAAGGCCAGGCTTAGTCTGGGGCCAGCAGGTCCTTAGAGTCGTCACTTCGATCCGGATATTCCAGTCCCTTTATCACCAATGTAGTTTAAAGTGTTTCCATTTCTTCTTTCACGGGGGAGTTTATTTTGGTTTCATCTGCTCTCTTTTATTTCCTCGATGTACACTCTTTGCAGAAAAGGAATAGGTACCCACTCTGCACTGAACCATAGTTCTACGTGTGACTTTCCACTGATCACTGAAAACCCAAGAGGCAGCAGGTAGGCATTACCGTCTCCCACTTACTGGTGACAAACCCAAGCTCAGAAACATGGAGTGACTTGCCGATCTTGTCCACAGTCGCACACAGAGCAGTAGCTGCGGACCAGGGCTGGTGGCTTCAAGTCCAGACCCCTCTTAGGTTTTCTGTTGTTGTTGTTTGATTTTGGTTGCACCCACGGCATACGAAAGTTCCCAGGCCAGGGATCGGACTTGCATCACAGCAGCGACCCGAGCTGCTGCAGCGACCAAGCCGGATCCCTAACCCGCTGTACCACAAGGGAACTCCCCAGACCTTCCTTTTGGACTCTTGCACCTTTGGCTCTTCCATCATGTAGTCACGAGGTTGGGTGGGGATAATTCCTCATAAACACACCCAGATGCTTCAAATTCTTGATGTACACGAAACTGCCTCGGCTAGCTCCTCGCTCCCGGCAGGCCGCCGGTTCACGGCTTCATCAGGCCCGCCGTCAAAACAGGGTGTGGGGGGACCCTTCAGGCCCTTAGCTCCATAGGGGTCTGCAGCTCCCCAGAGTGTGCACTGCAAGTAGCAAAGAGGCAGTGGATCCTGGATGTTTGCTCTGGGCGGCACGACACACCCGGGGTGGGGGAGCTGGAGCCTGGTGTGTGCCGGGGGCGCAGAGCAGGCCGGGAATTCAGAGATTCTGATGGAGGCCAGAGAACCAGCGGGCCACCTGGTGGGCGCTGGGGGCGAGGGCAGGCAAGCAGATGCTGGGGGAGGCGCGTGCCTAGTGCAGGCCAGGAGGTCAGCGAGCTGTGCTCGGGAGGCAGGACCCCAGCCCCGCCTCCCTCCTCCCTGTGTGGCTCAGTCCAACACAGTGGCCCTGGAGGCACATTTTGGGAGTGTTCTCGTTTCATAATTAGGAAAAGAAAAACAGCGATTTAAAAAAAAACAGTGCATAACGTGCCACTCCTGATGTTCTCTTTTAAAAAGCCTAATGCAAAAATCCACATTTTCAAGACAAACAACAACGAAAACAAAGCCGTCTTCCCAAGAGACGTTAATTCAAAACATACCAACACCTAAAACAACCCGGAAGGTGAAACCCAGCATCCTCCGAGCCCCTTGCTGTCACCATGTAGCCCAGGGCACTTACTTGATCATCTGTGGCACAGTGACCTTGGAATTTTCCTCAAACGCATTCATCATGAGCCCGTTGCACCGGATGTTATCCACGCACTGGAATCAGAGAGATGACCCCGGGTCAGAGCCCCGGTCTCCACCCTGGGGCTGAATGCGGCGTGCACGAGCCCCGGCCTGACCCAGAGTCCTCAACCTCAAGGGCGTCGTCCAGGCAACGGTGGGGTCAAGGCAGTGCATCCCTCGGACTCCTGTCCGAAGTCAAGTCCTAGCTCAGGGACGTTCGAGGATTTACTTGCCCTCCCGGGCCTCAGTTTCCCTACCTGCAAAATGGGGATAATGATCCCTACCTCCTTGGGTGGTTTGCAAAATGGGAACGTCTGGCCCTGGCCGCTCGCTCTGTGTCTGACCTCTGAGGTCCAGCGACAAGCACAAGGTCAGATGCACAGCGATCTGGGACCTTCTGGGAAGTGGGCTCAGCAGGGCCCCCGTGCCCCCTGCAAGCAGGTGCTATCCTGGCCCGCTGTCCTCTGCTCGCCACAAGGCCAACACACTGAAACCGCAGAACTTTCCATATTGAAAATGCTGCCTGGCAGAGGCAGGGCTGCTGGCATTAAGGGAACAGATAATCGTACAGCCGACTCAGCCTCTGAAAAAATTCAAAATTCTGATTTTTCCTTGAATAAAAAGTACACACCCAAACAAAAATAAAAGACAGAAAGATGCTTCTTTTTCCTTCTCGTTGCCCCCTGCCCCAAGTCTTCACACTTCTGCCAAGAGAGGGTTTCTTCTTGACACGGGGGTGGGGGAGTAAGGGACTCTGTGGGGGCCCATCACAGAATCTTCCTGTTTTGAGGCTGTGTGTCTTGGGGGAGGGGTCAAAGTCTCTGGAAAGTGAGAGCAGAAAGACTGGTGCAGTGGGTCTCCCCGGGCCCAGCCTCCTGGTCAAGGTCAGGTCCCCAGTTTTTTTTTGGGGGGGTTCCCAAAGAAAGGTTTCTGTCAGTTGCCCTTCCCAGCCCATCTTCTCCAAACCAGCTCTCTCTTTAGCTCTGCTTCTATCAGCAACCTTGAAATGCGGGGCGCCTGGCCATGGATCAGAGCTTCCTAGAAGCGTGAGAAGCCTGGGGAGGGGCTGGGGGTCTGGGACGCGTGGTGACAACAGCCACGCAGCCTTCAGGAGGGCAGTGGCCCCGGGGTGAGCAGCCCTAAGCCTCTGACGGCTCACTGAGGACGAGAAAGGCCACGCTCAAGGCTTCCACTTTCCTCCGGGGCATGCTGGCTGTTTGAAGACACAGGGTAAGACTCAGGGCAGACACCTGCTCCGCTATATCCACCCTGCCTTACTCTCCTGGGGCTGTGTGATGGGCAGGCAGGCCCGAGGGAGCAGGGAGCAGGCAGTCAGGAGAGCCCAGATGTGGTACATAAAAATCAGGGGCTGGGAGGGAGCAGGGAGCCACCCGTCAGTACAGTGAAGCCTCCGTCCCCCGCTTCTCCATAAACACAGCTCCTCAGGTCCCCTGGTCCCTAAGGCGGGGCCCCTCCACCCTTGATCTCCCTTCTTCCCACCCTCAGCTGCTACCCCAGGGCTCATCCACTCCCCACAGAGCAGGCAGGTGGCCTGAGACGGGTTTCTCTGCTATTGGGATGGAGCTGCGCTGACCCATCGCAGGCCTTCGCTGGGCCAGGGAAAGGCCTGTCCTGGGGCCGGAAGCCCAGTGCTGCCGACAGCCTCTTTTCAGGCTCAGACCTCCGCCCTGGTCCTGTAGGTGCCCGCAGCCCTCTGGGTCTGCTCTCTGGTCCCCGGGCAGCCTGTGCTTCGTGGGACGCCCCCAGGGGGTGATGACCCAGGCAAAGGGGCATAAAACTCTCCCCCTGCAAAGACTCTGGGCTTCACGGGGCCTTTGCGCTCTC
Organism: Catagonus wagneri; assembly: GCA_004024745.2. Classification (NCBI taxonomy): domain Eukaryota; kingdom Metazoa; phylum Chordata; class Mammalia; order Artiodactyla; family Tayassuidae; genus Catagonus; species Catagonus wagneri. The sequence continues at coordinate 21,514,568 of PVHT021183629.1, forward strand.
TCCTGGCTCTGCTACACCCAACATCCTCTGATCACGCTGCTCAGATTTTTCTGCGGTACCAACGACCTGGGGCCATGTGCTAAAAACGTAGGTTCCCAGGCCTCATGCCAGAGACTTAGACACGGTAGGTCTGCCGGGGGACCCAGGGGGAGCCCAGGAATCTGGAGTTTTAAACATCACCGTGGGGATCCGTGCGTCTTCTCCATTCGAGCCCTGCAGCAGCCCCCGGGCTCCCAAGCAGCCCAGGCGGGAAGGCGCCACGTGCTTTCAGGGGCAGGTGGTGCAGCTCACCTGGCTGATGTCACTGGTCCAGGCCGCCTTCTCCTGCCTGGATGAGGCCACGAGGATGACCGTGAAGGGCGGGGAGTCCTTGGGCTCCACCCCGATCTTAAAATCCAAGTGGTCGGTGTCTTGTCCGGACCCTTTGGCTTCCAATTGCAAAACACAGAGTGAGCAGGATGAGCGGGCGGGCGGAGGGGGGGCTTTCTTGAGTTGGAAAACAATTGAACAGCTACCCTGTCTCACCCACTAGTGAAAGCACAGCATTGGTAGGGCCCTGGGCCACTTGCTAGCTGCACAATGTTTTCTTCCCCCTAAGGTGAGGAATCCCCACTTCAAAGATGGAGAAATTGAGACGTGGAGTCAGAGAACCTGACAACCTCACAGGGACAGCTCCGACTCTGACTCAGAAGAGCCTTTGGGGGGGGTCACTGGTCCCTAAGGGCCCCCCCTCATCATGCCAGTGGGGGGGTGAGGTGTCCCCAGGGAGGACTTTTGTAAGGACCCCACCCCCAGCAGTGCACCTGCTAAGCAACGTCTAGAACTGGCCTCCCAGCCAGGCCCCCCTGCTGCTCCAAGGTGACACAGGGATCAGAAGGAGGAGTCAGATCTTGAGCTTTTAAGGGCTGGGCTGGACACTGAGCTCAGTTGAAAGCTCCCCAAAGCCAAAGTCAGTTCTAGGTTACTGACTTTACTGCTCTTAACCTGAAAAGATCCTTGAACTCGTTTTGTTTTTTAGGGCCACACCCATGCCATATGGAGATTACAAGACTAGGGGTCGAATTGGAGCTATAGCTGCCGGCCTACACCATGGCCACAGCAACGCGGGATCCGAGTTGTGTCTGTGACCTACACCGCAGCTCACGGCAACACTGGATCATTAACCCACTGAGCAGGGCCAGGGATTGAACCCGCATCCTCGTGGATACTAGTCGGGTTCGTAAGCCACTGAACCACAACGGGAACTCTGAACTCTATTATTTGGAACAACTAAGATCCAGTTCATGGATTCCTTTCAATGCAGCCGCATCACTGGGGGTGCACTGGATGGGGAGAGATGCTGTGGAGTGTCTGCTACAGCTCTGGTCTCTGCTTGCTGGCTGTGTGACCTTGGGGTGGTGCCTTTCCCTCTCTGGGCTTCAGACGCCTTCCAAGTTGAGCAGGATGTAGTGGCTGAGATCCCCCACCTTACTGGTGTTGACACCTGAGAATTTCAGGATTCTTTGCTGGGCACGGGAGAGCCTGCTCCGGGTGGTGACTTGGGGAGAGGATGGTGCTGGCTCCTCTGAAGTGGGGTGTCTGTGTGCTCAGTGAGGGATGCGTGGGGGCACCTCTCTTGACCTTGGAGAGAAAAGGGTTTTGGGGACTGACAATGCCACTTGAGTCCCGACCAGCTGTAGCCAAGATCGAAGAGGTGGTGCTGGTGAGAGCTGCAGGTAAACTGCTGCAGTTTTATTCTTGCCTTGGGGGTCGCTTGGCTTGGCCCTCGGGGGAGAGGCTTGAGGGGTGCAGGGCTGACCAGTGTGCGTGTGTGTCAACTAGGTCTCCAGACCCCAGCAAACCCCAAGCCCAGGAGTTCCTGTTGTGGCTTAGTGGAAACGAATCTGAGTAGTATCCATAAAGACGCAGGTTCAATCCCTGGCCTCACTCAGTGGGTTAAGGATCTGGCATTGCCGTGAGCTGTGGTGCAGGTTGCAGACGCGGCTCAGATCTGGCATTGCTGTGGCTATAGTGTAGCAACAGCTCCAACTGGACCCCTAGCCTGGGAACCTCCATATGCCACAGTTGTGGCCCTAAAAAGCCAAAAAAAAAAAAAAAAGACCCAGCCTCTCCCAGTCCAGGACTATGGCCTTCAGCATCCTCCCTTCCTCCCAAGAAAAAAAAAAACAAAAAACAAAACGATGCCCAGGCCCAAACTTCCAGGGTGAGCGTGCGTATGTGTGTGAGCACACACAGGTTCGCGTGTCATCTTCACACTTACCTTCTTCCTCCGTGCTTTCTGGGTCCTCCAATAGGGTGCAGTCAATGAGGGATATGACTCCGTTCTGCAAAAGAGCAGAGGTCACCTTGATTCAAGGTGGGAGATGTGCCAGCTTCAGAGTCCCAGGATATCGGGGTGGGGAGGGACTTCGGAAGTTAGCACCCACGTAACTCACACGTGTGTGTGTACATCACATGCCAAGTGCGTGTTCTGGTACTTGAGCTGGAGAATTTTATCCTCATGTAAGAAAGAAGCCCACCGAAGTGCCTCAGATGGGACTGGCTCGGAGGCCCCTTCCCCGAGTGAAGGTCAAGGTCAGGCTGGGGGCCGAGAGGCCAGAACCTGGCTTGCATGGCCTCTTCCTGTCCTGCAGCAGTTGGGAGGCAGCCTCTAATCTGCAGAGGTTTGAAATCCCTCATTCTAAGCTAAACCTAAAGGTTACCAACAGGGAAATAGGCCAACTTTACGGACCCATCTCAAGTATCGTTGTTCTGATTTGATATGTTTAGAAATGAAATCAGAGGGTTAAGGGTCCCGCCCAAGGTCACCTGGCGGGTTAGCAGCAGAATCTGGAGAGAGCCTCATGTGCCTGATCCCAGCTCAAGGTCAGCTGCTGGCTTCTAATTGTTAGGAAAATCTGGAGAGCCTCCTTGCCTGCCCGCTTGCGTCTCTCACAAGTGTCCTATCCTAATAAATCTATTTCTCGCTTATCAAAAAAAAGAGGACAATCCGGAAAAATGCCTGCTATCCTCGAGCACGTGAGCATCTCTTGGGCGTGAGACCCCTTGATACTGCTGTGAGAAATAAAAGTAGCCACAACTGTGCTGATTGTACAGTATGCCCACAAATTCTTGGCTACCCCGCCCTTCAAAAAGTGCAGGCTACTACTTCTGCCTCTTGCACGTGGCTGGACTTAGTGACTTGCTTCTCATTAAGAGATTAAAGCAGAAGTGATGGGGTGCAGCTTTGGGGTCTGCAGCCTCCTCCATGCTCTCTTGCTGTCTCCTGGACCACTTGTGCTGGGACAAGCTGACTTCCACGTCTGAGGAGAGGGCCACAGAGGAGGGACTGCAGCCTCCAGCCGACAGCCATGTGAGGAAGCCATGTTGGAAAAGCAGCCCCGGCCCCAGTCGAGCCCTCAGATGATTGCAGCCCCAGCCACCCCTGACCACAGCGTCCTCAGACCCTGAGCCATGCAGGTCCACCCAGCTAAGTTGTCCCGACTTCCTGACCTATAGAAACTGTGAGAAAATGTTTATTTTAAGCCACTGCCTTTGGGGGGTAATCTGCTATACAGCAACAGATAAATAATATAATACCTGAGGATAACAGAGACCTGGCCAGGTGGCTACTCTCTATATAAAAACGTCTCTAGGGCTGGCTGCCACCTGGGAGGAAGAGGGTGATTGCAGAAAGCATCAGAGTGGGTCCCCAAGGGCAGGCTACTTCCTTTCCTCTTGTGTGTGGGCTGGTGAGTCCATAAGGCTTCGGTCAAGGTGGCGGCTGGGGCTGCAGTGATCTGAGTTCTGCTTCTGGTCTGGCTCTTTGCTGGACTCGGGGGAGCACCCCTCTGATCCCCACCCCTACCCCCGCCCCAGATCTTGCTGGGCCTTAACCTGCACGGTGATGTCACTGGGCTTGATAATCTCAAAAGCACCATCTAGCACTAACCTTCTCTTGCTTTAAGTCCAAAAGACTTCCTACAGTACTTTCAGACCTTGCGGATCTGCGGCATGTCCCTGCCAGGCGGCCTTCAGGCATTCTATTTCCAAGTGCAATATTAAATGAGAAGTGGTCTGAATTTCAGCTTTGGTTTAAGGACGTAATTAAACCAAACCACCTGGCTTCAAATCCCCTCTCTGCCACTTGCTGGCTCCTTCCCTGAAGTCTCAGTTACCTTATTTCTACAAAAGGGAAAATAATAGGATCTGCCTCAGTGGCTTGTCCTAGGAATGAAATACACATGACGTATCTGGGCTGTAGTGCCTGGTCCAGAGTAATCACGACGCAAAGGCTCCCTAGTATTATTACCAGTTCATACAATGTAATTCAGACTGTTACTTATTGAGCATTTACTATGTACCTGGCATGGGCTCACGGGCTTTGCACCCACTTCCTCACTTAACCCTCACAGGACTCCTGCCAAGTAGATATTTTCACTCCCATTTTGCAGATAAGTAAACTGAGGCTTGGCGAGGGCACTACCCAGTGGCAGGGCTAGACTTTGAGTAGCTCTTGGGTTCCATATTCCTTCCCAGGATGCTAAGAGGCTTTTAACTCAAACACACCCACCAGCCTCCAAACCAAAATAAGATAAAACAAACAAACATAAAAACACGGGACATGCACTTTCAGCCTAAAAAGCTGACCGAAAGTCTCCAGTTCAACGCTCCCCTATGGACACCCCCCCGCCCCCACCCCCGCCACCTGCTGGAGGAACCATCGTCCCCACCCCTGTCCCCAAGCCTGGACAGAGATCTTCCCAGGAAAAACTCCAGAGCTAATAAATAATGAAGGCTTTCCCTGATAGATAATTTGGCTGAAACGGGAGTATTCAACGTTTGTAAATTAATTTCCCCTTGTGCAGCCAACCAACTAATTTGTCGACGTGTTAACATAAGCAGAATATTCCCCCAAGCCACGGCTTGATCTATTAGCTCTGCAGGATGTGACAGGCCAGGCTTCCAGGGTCTGGAAGAATGGTTTCCCTGATGCTCTGGCTTAATTAAGGGCACCTTCTGGCCCTTTCCAGGCCACAGCGAGTTGGGATTCAAAATCCGCCCAAGCGAGCATCCGTGGGGACGGGCACAGTGCTGGGGAGACCAGAGTTTGCAGAGGCAAGAACTTCTTAATATCCAGAGCAGACTGACAGCCACCTGCCTGCATCCGCACCACCTCTGGCGAGGACAGTCAGCCCTACTTCACAGATGAGGAAGTGCAGTGTAGACGGAGGCAGGAGGTTTCTGGGGTCATGCAAGATAAGAGACAGGCGAGACCAGATCCTGAGCTCAGAGCAGCACCATAAGCCATGTGTTCCGGTGTGGAGCGGTAGATTCGGCCTGGGGTCACCTGGGCTGGTGGAGTGAGCGCCTGAAGGTGGCAAGAGGGGGCCTGTCTGAACCCTTTTTGGTTGGAAATGAGAAAAAGGCTCTGGGTGCTGCCCTGCCCTCAGCCAGGGGCGACCATCCTTCACCGGCCCCTCATACACACGCTCGTGGGCCTTTTCAGGGCTTGTCTGGACCCCCTGGACTCAGCTGTGGGGGAGCCTTTAGGCGTCTTCATATCCATTTCCTGTGATTTCTCCGGTAGAAAATCAATGGCCTCATTCCAAGCCTCCAGCCAGACCAGGGGGTGCGTGTGTACACTCATGTCTCTGACACCCCTGCCCCCCGTCCGGGCCCACGGTCAGGGTCAGCCAGGACCCCTGCGGTCAAGGGCAGTGTCTGCCATGAGCCCCTGGGCCTCCAGTCTCAGTAGCTCCACCGCTGCCGTCCTCACCTTGGTCAGGTGCAGCTTGCCGCCAGAGCCTCTGGTACAGATGATCAGGTGCTTAGAAAACAGGAAGCACTGCCGCTCGCCCTCTTTCTTCAGGGACAGAGACCCCAGGCGGCCCCTGGTGATCTTGCCCTTTTCGGACATGGGCACCTGGATGAGGGAACCTGTGGACAGAGGAGAGAGACCCTGGGCGTGTCTCCCGGAATGACTCTCCACCTCTGACCCGGCTCTGAGGTCGCACACGGGCTTGCGATGCCGGCAGCTGTGGCAGTGGGACAAGCCAATCCCAGCTCTTGGTGGCAAACAGGAACCTCGGACACTCCCTCCTCGGGGCTGGATGTGGGAGCCGGGGGGTGGAGGATGAACAGAGAAGTTCCAAGCAGGACCCCTGGACATCCCAGCCAGGGCCTTGGAAAGCGAAGGAACCCTAAAGGACATGGTCCATACGGTGAGAATGTGGGGCCGGCATGGGGTCTGGGGTGGCAGGAGGCCGAACAAGTGGGGAGCTGGCTCTGGCCCAGAGAGATTAACAAGACACCCTGGGGGTCCGCTGCCCCAGCCACTGCAGACATGACCAATCAATCACGGCACACTTTGCTGCAGAGCCCAGAGTGAGCTTCCCAATCCCCAACACAGTGCCCTAGGAAGCCACCACTGGGCAGGGTAGCTGCCTGTGATGACCTCATCTGCTGTCCTTACTCTGATTCCCCATCCCTAAAACACGCCGACTCCAGGAGCTTCTCACTGTCCCCAGGACTCAGGCATCCAAGGCCCTCCAGTGTCGGCACATCTCCTCTTTTGCCCTTGTCTCCCTCCTCTGCCCCAAACCTCGTTCAAGGTCAGGTTACCTGTGGCTCCCGGGATGCTGCTCGCTCCTTGGCCTGGGAAGCCCTTGCTTCACCCCATCTACCCTGTGAAACTCCTACTTATCCTTCAAGACTCGACTCCGGTGCCACCTCCTCGGGAAGTCCTCCCTGACTTTCCCCGGGGAGGCTCTGGGCCACCCTTCTGCCTTCCGCCCATGTCTATCACTGCCTGGAACCCTTGCCTATATCCTGACTTCCTCTCCCCTGCACAGTCAGCTTCTGGAAGGCAGGCCAGGCTCTGTTCTCTGGGCATTCCCCGGAGCCACAAGTTGAGGGGCGGGCATCACGACTAAGTGATGGGTCCCCCGTCTGGACTTCAGGTCCAGCCCAGCCCCCAGGAAGGGAGGAACTGCTTTGGTTCAGGGCGATGGAGCAGATTCCTGGTCTGGGGGTGGGGGGGCGAACACTGCCCACCCTAGGCGAGGTCGTTCTTGGGGCCACCTCTAGCTTGGGCGCAGCCCAGCTCAGGGGGGAGCCGGGAGACAGGCTAGGCTGGCTCCAGGCTCAGCAGGTCCCAGGGTGGGCCTGGGGGAAGGACACGGGGCCACACACAGGGGCTCAGGGCAGACTCCAAGCTGAGGATCCTCAGGCTAAGGGCAGCAGAGCCCAGAGGCAGGTGCACAGGCCAGCGGGAGGGGCTGGCAAGTTTCACCTTGTCAGAGAATCCCAGGACTAGAGGGAAGGCAGGCAGGAGGTCCGCCCTGCGGTGGAGTCACCGCTGGGGCACACGACCAGAAAGCAGCTGAGTTTCCCAAGGGACGTAGGATCTGAACCAGGTGACCGTAAGGGCATCGCAGCTCTAACATCCCCGAGTTGGAAGTCAGTCCTCTGGGCCGCAGGGAACCTCTACCAGGCCTTCTCCACAGGGCTGTGCCTCTCGACACAGACCCTGAGGCCCAAACGTGAGGGAGATCCACTCACAAGAACCACTGTGGTCACAGCCTCCCCCACGAGGCCAAGGAAGCCGAGCAAAGGGCGAAGGGGCCGACCCACGCAAGTCACTCTCGGACGCTGAAAATGCTGGTGATTCGTGGGCTGACAGCAGTCTGTCTCCATCCTCCGCCCCCTGCTCTCTCCCCGCAAAGGACATGTCAGTGTTTACTGTGACGTACAGCGGACAGACCAAGGCCATCTGGGAAGAATCGTGTTTGCATCTGGAGAGAGGGAAACTGTGAAAACCAATAATATCTGCAACTATATGGACAGCTACTGAGCGGGGTGTCCCCAAGTGCCACCTGCCTCCTGCTGCTGGGGCCCACCTGGCGGGGGATGGGGGTGGGGGGTGGCGGGGCGCAGAGGCCACACCTTGTCTGACGAAGGTCTGGCTGGTGTCCAGGAGGATCTCGCAGCCTTCAATGATCATGCGCTCGATGGCCAGGTTTTTCCGGATGTTCTCTGTTTCACTTACTTCATCATGCATTATCCTGTGGGGACAGGAAAGGACAGTCAGAGACAGGCTGCCCCCGTCCCCCGGGGAGGAGGGCACGCGGGTCTCTGACTAGACCTAGGAAGAAAGCCTGGTGCCCAGGACTCCCAGGTAGAACCTGTGGCCGTGAAGCGGGACAGCGTGGACACCTAGTGAGTGCCCGCTGTGGGTGTGCACCTTACAGGCACCATCTCAGCTTATCCTCTGACGGCCCAAGGAGGCAGAGAAAGGAAACGGAGGCCGACAGCTGGGAAGCAGGTCCGTCTGACGTTAAAGTCTGAACTGGAGTTCCCTGCTGGGGCAGTGGGTTAGGGATCTGGCGGTGTCTCTGCTGTGGCTGCGGCTGCAGCTGCGGTGTGGGTTCGATCCCCGGCCTGGGGACTTCCGCATGCCCCACAGGCATGCCCCCCCCCAAAAAAAGGCCTGAATAATGTGAAAGAAAGAGAGCAGCATTGGGAAGAGACATCCTTTGTTCATTATCTTGCCCCGTATCCCACTACTGGCCTTATTTCCATCCACAGAAACAAACTTATTCATTTCAGCCTCAGGGCAATTTGTACTTGCTGTTTCTTCCCTCTGAACACTCTTTATATGGCTGTTTCCTTAATATTTGGGTTCTCGAATAGTTTATTTATTTATTTATTTTTTAGTTTTGATTTTTATTTTTAAAGTGAGTCATGCATGTACAAAGATTTTTTTTTAATGAACAAGTTTACAAGGCTTGTTTTTATTGGAATAGCTTATTTTTGAAGCACCAGGCAATCCAGCTGGCTCAGGGAAAGACCGACTTCGCTTTTCTTCTCCAGGCTCTGGCGCAACTGGCAGAGAAGCAGGACACAGGTTGCCCCTTAACCTGAGAATACAGACAACTCCTTCTGGTCCCTACTCGGCTGCAACACCCTTCCTCTCCAGGAGGTGGCACTATCCAACTGCTTTGAAAAAACAGCTATTGCTGCAGAAAAGGGAGGTGTGAGTTGCCAACTTTGCGAAGACCCTTAATGGGTTTCTAGAAGCCTTGGAAGAGTAGTAAGGAGAGGAGAGGGGGGAGAGGTCTGGAAAAAGTACCTCACCTACTCTCAGGAAAGCACAAAGCATATTTATTTGCTGATGCTTGAAATTCCACAATTAAGACCACTAAGAAGGGCTGATTAATACATACCCGGCTTATAAAGTTCTCCCACAGACATTATCCAATTTAAACCCCTCGACAATGAGAGATGACACTCGGTGGAGCTGGGACCATGGTGAGTGGAGTCAGCATGATGTTGAACAAATTACTCAGCTCCTCTAATCCTCAGTTTCCCCATCTGCAGACTGCTGGGGTGTGGGTGGAAAATAATGCTGCCCTCACGCCCCGCACGGGGCAGCTGCTCGAATAAAGGGTAGTGGTTACTGTTGCCGTTATCATGGCTGCAAAGGTGTTAGAGCAAAAAAGCCCATACACTGCAATTCTTTTTTTTTTTCTGGTTACCAGATGGGTTACCGAGACGGGTCTCCGCCTTAGGAGCCTCGACCCCCGCCGCCCTCCCCCAGTAGTGCTCTTCTCAGAAGCTCAGGTCTTAGACTTTTCTAGAAAAGACACAGGACAGGGAGGCACCTTTCCGGCACACGCAGTTCTGTGGAAAGGGATTCATTTTTTTTTTTTTTTGTATTTTTGCCTTATCTAGGGCCACACCTGCAGCATATGGAGGTTCCCAGGCTAGGGGTCTAACAGGAGCTGTAGCTGCCGGCCTTCGCCACAGCCACAGCAACGCGGGATCCGAGCCGAGTCTGCAACCTACACCACAGTTCACGGCAACGTCGGATCCTTAACCCACTGAGCAAGGCCAGGGATCGAACCCGCAACCTCATGGTTCCTAGTCGGATTCGTTAACCACTGAGCCATGACAGGAACTCCAGGGATTTATTTTTGGAAGTGACCAAAGACACCCAGAAACCATCTTGCGTAACAAGGGCAGGGATTTTGCTGAAGAGGCTAGATTTGCTAAAAAATAAGGGGGTGATTCCAAGAGAGCAAAGTTAGTTTTCCTGTTAGACATGTGTAAGCTGCAGCTGCTCAGGGTAAGTGGCAGCCCCAGGCTTGGGTTTGAGGGGGCCTCCGTGGCACATGCAGCACAGGGGGCTGGGGGATTCTGGGGAGGCAGCCTGGGTTTCTGGGGACCAAGGTTCCTGGGGTAACCGGAAGTGAGGACCTGGTTTATCAGTGAGCCCAGGAGTTAGAGGTTCAGGACACGGAGTGGGAAAAAGACCAGAAGTAGGAGAGAGCCAGCCCCGAGCGGCACAGTGTTTCTGAGCACAGCCAGAAGGGGGCTGGAGCTTTCCTCAGGCCCCAGGGGAGGGCGCGGGAGGAGGAAAGGGCTGCTGTCACAGGATGGGGGAAAAGCTCTCCTGTGCTGTTAGGGCTGCGTTCAGGGCCAGGCGCAGGTGATCAGGTGGGACAAAGGACGAGCCATGATTCGGCCCGGTCCTGCCTCTGCCCCGCTGGGAGCCGAGGCCTCACTGGTTGCCCCTTGTTGGACCTGGGAAGCCGTTTCGGGCTCTGAGTAGCCGGCAGGGCCCCGGGCAAGGCTGTATCCCACACCCTGCAGACCAGCCCCCCTTTGCGGCTCCTGGCAGCCCGTCTCTGAGCACAAGGACCCTCCTCATCAACTGGCCTCCACGGTGGGGACCCCGGGGAGGCTCAGGCCTCGGTTCGTGCCTCGTTCCTGCCGAAACTCACTCCTTTGGTGACCCCACTAGTCTGGTGACTTTAAACACCCTCTCCGCGCTGACAACCAATCGGTCTCGCCTCTCTAAACTCTGCACTCAAACACCGACTCCCTTCTTGTCATCTCCACCGCTGGTGTCCCTCTCAGGTTCAGCATGTCCCCAGTAAAGCTCCAGCGAAGCGAGCAGACTGCCCCTCCACACCGGCCCGTCCTGCAGGTTCTCCGTCCGGCTTAGAGGCCACGCCATCCTTCTGGCTGCTCAGCTGAAGAATCACCCGCGACCCAACTTCTCTCTCCCCCATATCTCATCCGTCAGAAACTCCTGCAGGTACTGTCTTCAGAATACACCGGGGTCTGCACCTCCTCATGACCAGGGCCTGCTGTGGCCAGGTCGCCTGCTGCCAGGGGCGTGGCAGTGCCTCCTGCCCGGTCCCTCTGTTCCCGCCCGTGAGGAAGAAGCTCCCTGGCTTTGGGGGACCGAACTGGGGCAGGGGAGACTGTGGCCTCTGAGGTTGGACCAGCCATGGCCTGTCCACCGAATGACACCGTCTGCTGCTGATTGGAGCCTGGGGCACATGAAGGCCTGATACCCAGGACCCCCTGGGGCTCCTAAAGCCACAGATTTTGACTTATCAACACTGGAGAATCAAAGAAATGGGCAGAGAGTGTCTGCAAGTCCTGAGCAGATCTCTGTCCTGGGAGATGGGGCCACTGAGTGTCCAGTGCCCTTCCTTGGACCCCATCTGTGCCAGGGACAGCACAGCACCCAAGCCATCTCACCCAGTACCCATGTGGGCTTGAGCTGTAAGCCCCTCAGGCTGCTCCTGGGGACCCTGCTTCCAGGTGGGACGGGCTGTGGGTCCGCATCCCTCAGAATCCTAACCAGAACACGGGCTTTACCATTTGAGGCTCAGCAAACTCTGGAGTGGGGCACCCTTATCCCGGGCCTGGCGTGGGGCACCCAAAGCCAGCTCACCTGGACAGCTCCTCGAGTTTGGACTTGGCGTAGTCCAGGCTGTTGCGCTCCACGTGCTCGTGAGGAGTGTGGGCCAGGAGCTCGTGCAGCGTCAGGATGTACCTGGGGATCTGCAGGGGGGAGAGAGACAGGGGTCAGGGGCCGAGGCAGGGGTGGGGGAGGACAGAGGGATCGAGAGACAGAGGCACGGAGAGAAGGTGATGAAGCAAGAAAGAGACCCAGAGACAGAACAGGGGGCGTTGGGGGTGGGGGACAGAGAGAGGGTTGGGAGGGCGGAGAATGGGGCTCTCAGCTCGGGGCTTCGAGAAGGACACCCACTGCTCATCTGAACAGAAGCTTGGCGGTTCTGGGTCCCAGGGTCTTGTCTAGGCTGCGGGCTCAGGGCTTGAGGTTCTGCCCAGCCGGAGGGAGAGCTGGAGTGTGGACTCCGGATCCACTAGCCAGAGGCGAGGGCTAGCTTTAACACCATTTTCCAGGCAGCCTGGGACCTGCAGGGCTGTGGCCTTTGTCACCATGGCACCCCTGGGCCCTGAGTGCCTAGCACCTGCTCAACCGCGGCGCTCCCTGCCTAGCCTCCCCGGTGGCGCCCCCCCTCCCCGGGCATGCGCCCTGACAGACGGGCCCGGCACCACCTGGAACATGGGGTAGGTGAGGAAGGTCTCCAGCGTCCTCTCCTCGCAGTCGGGCTTGGCCTCGTAGTGCTTCAGCAGCTTGTCGAAGTCGCGGTTCTGCTTGCAGTGGGCCAGGATCTGCAGGCTGTACTGGTGGTTGCGGACAAACTCCTGGTAGATGTTGAGCATGGGCAGCAGGATGTCGAACAGGTCGGCTGGAAGGAGGCGGGGCTCAGCTGGTGGCAGGGGCGGGCACTCACCCAGCCCCACCCCACGGAGGGCGGGGCCGGCCTCAAAGCCCCGCCCCAGGGAGACCCCTGCCTCTGGAGCCCACGCTGGCATTTCTGCCCTGTCTTGGGCCACATCAGGAACACAAGTTACTGAGATGGGGACCCTGTCTAGTCTGACACCTGCATACTGGAGGGTCAGAGACAGGGGCTGAAGAGGATACTGTGGTGTGCCCCCCGTACCTCCTTCCGGACCCAGGCCCTTGTCCCCCAGCAGCCACCGGTGCCCTCAGCTGCCATCGTCCGAGGTCACAAGGTGAGTCAGTAGCTGGCCCGAAGCCGGGTTTTCCCGACTGCCGCATTCCAGGGCTTTCCGCCACGTGATATGCCCTCCTGAGCCTCCGTCCCTTCGCCTGTTCATCTCTTTGTCCATCTGTCCCTGTCCTTCTAGACCTCTGAGGATCCGCAGCCCTGGCTCACTGAAGTGGATTCTCTGCTGGCCCGTGTCTCAACCTCCTGGGCACCTAATATCCTGCCTTTTCAGCTCCAGAGAGCCCAAGCCTGCCCTTCAATAATGACAGGGAAGGGATGGACCCAGTGAAACCTCTGCTTACAAACCCCAGGCAAAAAGAAAGACAGGTTTTCCTTGAAGCAAACTCTAAGTGGGAGCTCTTAATAGGGCCTCTGATTGCCCGGTGGACAGCCTTGTCAACGGTGTGACTACAGAAAGTGCAGCCCTTGTTTTCCCAGGGCTGCTTCTTGTTTTCACCCTGGAGAAAATGGGCGGAAGGGTCTTTGACTTGAGAAAATCAAAATAGTCCCTACTCCCCCTGGAAACCTCCTGGTCCATAGGCAGGGGAGCTCCTGCATCCTCTGCTGTCCCTTCATCTCCCTGAGCCTGATCCCTCAACTCCATAGTAGAAGTGACACCAACACTCACCTTGCCCTATCGAATTAAGTGAAAAGAAGGTGATATCTAGGGTGGGAGGTGCCCTGTACATCACTCACGGAGGTGAGGGTTTGGAGAGCAACAAGGCAAGGTGTACAGAGCTGGAGTTTACACCCACTGTTTCAGTAATTCTTCTTCTGGACACCTATCTCAAGGAAATGCTCTCCAATATGGAGACCACTTCCTGTGCAGAGATGATTATTTCTAACAGCAAAGAAGTGCAACAAGTTTAAGAGCCAGCGGAAGGCAGTGGTGGCAGGTTCATGGGACACTGGAGCATTATGCAGCCATCAAAAAGCACACTTTCGGCTTGAGAAAACACTTAGGCAATCATGTTAAGTAAAAAAAAAAAAAACTCAGCAAGATTCTGATTCTATATTCAGCATGTTTGCAATTATGTAAAATGGGGAAAAAAAAAACACCCGAGATCTACGCATAGAAAAAAAAATTGGAAGCAAACAAATCTGAGTGTTTACAGTAGTTATCTTTGGGAAGTGGAACGATGGCTGATATTTTTAAACCTCTCTTCCTTTTCTGGATTCTTGAAATTTCTCAAATGGGTACATATATATTATTTTTAAAAGGGAAAAGCAGATAAGCAACTAAAAATACATCACTTCCTCCTAGAAATGTAGCTTTTAACTTCTCTTTCCTCTTCTGCGCCCTCTGAGGGGTTCTGTGAGTTTTTAAGGGGCCACGCTGTCCCGCTCTGGAAGGACAAAGGGGCCGTCAGCCAGGAGGGGTGACCCGTACAGACAGACTTCTCAGGTGGCACTGGGGACCTCTGCCAGGACTGCTACTCACCCAAGACCAGAGTGGGCCAGCTGGAGATGCGGGCCTTCAGGCCTTGGTAAAAGATCTGGTGCAAAAACATGATGGTCTCGCTGAAAGAGAAAGCACAGCCTAAGCTCTGGCCAACGGAGGTCCTGTCCTTCCAAGTGTCCCCTCCCCCAGGTCCAGGAGAGCTGAGGGCCCCACGGGAGGATTAGAGCATCAAGCCTTCTCTGGTGAGACTGGGCGTGAAGACCTCATCAGCGGGATGGACTATATAATTTGTGGGGCCCAATGCAAAATGAATACATGGACCCCGGGCTAACAAATGGTTAAGAATTTCAGGATGCTGGGAGTTCCCATGGTGGCTCAGTGGTAAACGAACCCGACTGGTATCCATGAGGATGCACATTCTATCCCTGGTCTTGCTCAGTGGGTTAAGGATCCGGCATTGCCGTGAGCTGTGGCGTAGGTTGCAGACGCGGCTTGGAGCCCGAGTTGCTGTGGCTGCAGTGTAGGCCGGCGGCTACAGCTCTGATTCAACCCCTGGCCTGGGAACCTCCATATGCTGTGGGTGCGGCCCTAAAAAGACAGACAAAAAAAAGGAAAAAAAAAGAAGAATTTCAGGATGGTGACAGCATGGGCTCTGCTAAGCATGCCGTCAAAGGCCCGTGGCGGAGGCAGGCTGCCGGCCTCCCTTGCCCCGCCAAGTCCTCACTGGCTAGGGAGCCCTGAGGTGTCCCGGAGGAACTCAGGGCTCTGGAGAACATTCCAGAGGAAAAGCCACAGATGGTGTGAGAAGAGCTGGGGTTCAAGACCCACACAGAGTGGGGCTCCACGCTGCCTCTTCTCCCTTCCCAGCTCTGTGACCTTGAGCAAGATGCTTGACATCTCTGAACCGCAGGTCCTTCCATGTAAGACATGGAGCTGAAATGAGGTATCTGCTGAAAGTATTAAGTGTCCACTGGTGCACAGCAGGGTGCTCAGCAAATGCTAGCTCTCCATAATCCCTTTTTTGGGGAAAAGTTAGAAAAACAAAGATAAGGAATTCCCATTGTGACTCAGTGGTTTCAGCACCCAATGTTGTCTCTGTGAGGATATGGGTTCAATCCCTGGCCTGGATCAGTGGGCAAAGGATCTGGTGTTGCCGTGGCTGTGGCCTCAGCTGCAGCTCCCATTTGACCCCTAGCCTGGGAACCTACATATGCCGCAGGTGCAGCCCTATAAAAAAAAGCAAAAAGCAAAACAAACAAACAAAAACAGTACTATAAACTGGGAAGATTTCACTTGTAATCCTGTCACTCAGAAACTACCATTGTTACCCATCAGTAAGAAAAAAAATGATCTCATTTTGATTTCATTTGCTTAAAAAAAAAAGGTACTGTTCGTGGGTTGGTTGAACGTTTTTCCTTTGTACAGGCCATCTGAATTTCTTCTCTGGGGAACTGTCCACTCATGTCCATTTGCTATTTTCTCTTTTATTAATTTCAAACAATGCTCTGCATTAGACATACAATCTAACATATACATTGCAAACATTTTTGCTCAGCTCTTGGCCCATCGATTTCATGTTTGGTGTTTTTTGAAGCTTTTCCATTTTTGCCCCGTGAAATGGTACCATTTCCTTTCTGTTTTTTTTCCCCGCCTTTGGACACCATGCCTTTTCCCACTCTTAGACTGCCTATATTCTTTTTATTATTTCATTTTTACTTATAAATACTTAACTAGAGTTTACTTTGGTGTAGAATTGAGTAAAGGATATAAATGAAAACTTTCTTTTGGTTTGGTTAACCAATTGCCCGATTTTATTTATCCGCGACTCCAGCTATCTATTTTGTTAATACATACAAAATAGATTAACTAACAAGGACCTGCCGCATAGCACAGGGAGGTCTACTCGATGTTCTATAATAACCTATACAGGAAAAAAGAATGGATCTCTGTCTCTGTATGGCCGATTCACTGGGCTGTACACCTGAAACGGACACAACATTGTAAATCAACTGTACTCCAATAAAATTAGCTGCTTTCACTGCTTTGCTAGGCTGCCTTTTATCGCTACCAAATTCTCATACGTACCTAACTCTGTTTCTGGACTTTCTATTTCACTTTATCTATTGGCCTGGTCTCAGGCTGTTTTCATTACTTTTAATATATTTACAAAAGTTTATAGTATACTTTAATTAGTGTAGGAAATGTCTCTTTCATTGTTCCTTTTTAAGAACATTAATATCTATTGACATGTATTTATTCCCTCAGTGGAATTTTAAAATCACTTTGCTAGGCTGCACGTTGATTACAATTATATTAAATTTATAGCATGTTTAGGGTGAAAATGACATGTTTATGACATGGAATCTTGCCATCCAGAATGCTGGCCCACTTTCTTTTTTTGTACAGCCTGCAAGCTTAGAAGGATATTTATATTTTAAACAGCTGAAAAAAATCAGAATATTTTATGATATGTAAAGACTATATGGGATTCACGTTTTAGTGTCCATAAATAAAGGTTTATGGGAACCCAGCCACATCCATTCATTTATGTTTCAGTTTTGACAGAGACCCTCTGGCCCACAAGGTCTAGAGTATTTACTATCTGGGAGTTCCCACTGTGGCTCAGTGGTAACAAACCCGACTAGTATCTGTGAGGATGTGGGTTCGATCCCTGGCCTTGCTCAGTGGGTTAAGGATCCAGTGTTGCCGTGAGCTGCAGTTTAGGTCCCAGACGCAGCTCAGATCTGGCGCTGCTGTGGCATAGGCCAGCAGCTGCAGCTCCAGTTTGACTCCTAGCCTGGGAATCTCCATGTGCTGAGGGTGCGGCCCTAAAAAGATAAAATAAATAAATAAATAAATAAGTAAAATAAAATATTTACTATCTGGCCCGTGACAGAAGTTTGCTGATCCCTACTCTGTGTGGATGTTGTCCCTGAATTGTGCAGTGCACAGCCAGTGCAACTGTATTCTATCGCCCTGTCCCTCCCTGCAACACTCTTATAGTCCAGCAGGGGATCTAGACCCCAAAGAAATCATTGTTTATGTGTGATGAAGGCTACAAAAGGGGCAGCACGGGGGCCCTGGGAACACTTAATCAGGAGCATAAGGCAGCTGTGACAAGGGGTGTGTGGGAGGAGGTCAGGGACATGACATCCAAGGAAAGACATGAAGGAAAAGTAGGAGATAGCTGCTAGAAGGAAAGTAGAACAACAGTAAGGTGGAAAGAACACTCTAGGGAGAAGAAGTGACCTGCCTGCTTAAGAAATGCTCATTTTGCTTGGTTTCCTCCATGAGCTCAGAAAGAAGTGTGACTTGCCCAAAGCCAGTCCTAGGTAGACAGGGCTCGGCCAGAGAAGGGCAGCACCAGGCCTCTTCACTCCTGCTGCACCTTCTGTCTGTCCCTCCTCACTCCCCAGCCTGTGCAGACATGACGAATTGATGGCAGCACGCTCCCTCACCGAGCCTCATCATCCTTCTCAACCCAGGACTCCAGGCAGCCACTGCCAATCAATCAGAGCCGGCATCACGATGTGAACCATCTGCCACCCGGGCGGGATGCCTCTCATTACAGGGCAACGCCTGTGGTTCCCAGCACATGTCGCTGGGGATGGCTTTTATTCAACGGAAAGAGTCCACGTCTACACACTCCTTAGCCTGGGTAAACAAAACCTGCTGCAGATGTTTAGTTCAAAGATCTTTCCTCCCGGTCTCTTCGAGAAGCGTACGATCCACTCCCTCCCCAGCTCTGCAACATCCTCCACGAATCTGCCGACGTGGAGAGAGGCCTCCCTCTTCTTAAGGGTTTCTTTTAATGAGCTCCAGCAAACGAAATCACCAAATTAGCCTTGGATTTCTGATGTGGCTGCATATTTCAGCCTAAAAGCAAAGCCAAGGGAAAGAGATGTGCAGAAACACCTTCTAATGAGGGGCCGGCAGTCCCCGCCCTCGGCTTGTGATACGCAGACCTCACCTGGGAGGTAGGTTCGTGTCCTGGGTCCTGCCTCCACAGCCACTGACACCGTAAGAGGGAAGGCTGGGCTCACAGAAAAATGGGAAGTTCTCTAACGGTGCAGGAGCGGGAGTGAGCACGGGCCAAGACCTGTGCTGTAATGGCCCACCCTCTGGGAGCAGGGAAGGGGGAACGGTGGAGAGGACTCTGGCCCATTACCTGGGTTAAAATCACAGCCCACCCGAACCCTGAGCACATCCTGTCACCTCTCTGAGCTCTGCTGCCAGCCTCATGGGGCATCTCTGAGGATCGGAAATCACGTGGGCCAGGTGGTTACAGAGAGCCTGGCACAAAGCAGGCCCTACGAGGCACTCTCTTAACGTGGTGAGTGTACTCCAAAACATTCAGTCATGCAAAGCGCTGTGTGGGGCTGCTATAAGGTTAATGAAAAAGAACTTCAGTTGTTCTTGGTGCTCACAAAAAACACAGCAGTTAAGACAGTGACGCTTATACTGCCTTATATACCTAGTGGATCATGTAGTGAAGTGTGAATGACTATAATACAGTAATTTTCTAGTTTTTCCTATCCTGCCCTGCACCACAGGGGAAGGAAAGAATTCCAGCCCATTTCCAATGGAGAACAGGGGCTAGGGTAGAGGAGAAAAGCCAGTCCCATCGGATTTGCATC
The DNA here is from genome assembly GCA_004024745.2 of Catagonus wagneri. Lineage (NCBI taxonomy): Eukaryota > Metazoa > Chordata > Mammalia > Artiodactyla > Tayassuidae > Catagonus > Catagonus wagneri. The sequence goes on from PVHT021183629.1 coordinate 21,533,488, forward strand.
CATTGATACAATCACTGGTTTCTCTTAATACAGTAAGAAGGCAGAGTAGAACATACTTGATTAATTTCCAGTATTGAACCAACCTTGCATTCCTAGGGTAAGTTCTACTTGGGTCGTGACCTATTATCCTTTTTACATATTTCCGGATTCAATTTGATAATATTTTGCCTGCAGGATCGTGAGTGATATTGGTCTGCGGTTTCCTTTCCTCACAATGTCTTTTTCTGGTTTTGGTGTTGGAGTAAAGCCTGGTCTCACAGAATGAGTTGGGAAGCATTTCCTCCACATTAGATCTGAATTCAGTTTCTCACAGGGTGTGTGTGTATCACAGTGAAGCTTTATTGCTGTGATAACGTCTAACTCTTATGAGCACTGGGGCTATGCTGGCATCTGTCTGTGCTGGATGCTTTACACGGGCTTTCATTTGCTCCTCCAACACCTGTAAGAGGCAGGTCCCATTCCCAGGTCAGTGTTTCCAATGACTGCTGGATTCCATATTCTGGAGGCCTTAAGGATTGATCGGGATTGCTATTTTGACCAGGATCAATGGGACTGCTAAGCTGGGCAATGGTCAACCTTGGGTCTACCATAGAAAAGGAGAAATAAGACTCACAATGGCCTGGAGAGACACCAGTAGAGGAGGGGGCTTCCCTCTGGTTTATTCTCAGTTAAAGGCATCTAACCTGATCCAGGCAGTTGTTGAAAAGATAAAAATATAAAATCATGTTGTGATATTTTTTAAACTTTTGAACACTAGACTGTGTTTTGTGTGAAAACTCCTTTTTTTTTTTTTTTTTTTGGCTGCACCCATGGCCTGTGGAAGTTTCTGGGCCAGAGACAGAACCCGAGCGACAGTGGTGACCTGATCTGCGGCAACGCTAGATCTTTAACCCGCTGCATCACAGGGGAACTTCCTGTTGTGAAGACTCTTAACCAAAGATTCCAGGCTAGAACAATTCCATTAAAGATCAACACCTTTTAACAAAATTATGCAGAGATTAAACAAATATAAAAGGACACCTTTATCTCTCAGTGGTTATGATAAATGGTCACTAAAAGTTTGCAAATGTGGCCTACATGCAAGAAAAGCACAAGCAACACAGAGCTATAACAATGCTTCCGGAAGTGTCTTTCAAGTAATGGGCCTTAACCAAGCCTCCAATATAGGCAGCCCCCTGCAGTTATCTAAAGCCTCCTGTTTCATTTGTGGTTTGGGAGTTGCTGCAGCAGCAGCACTTGCAAACTTGTTGGAAACGCAATCCCTGTGCTCTACCCAGATCTAAAGGTTGAGAAGCTCGGGTGGGGCCCAGCACTCGTGTTTGAGAATCTGTGACCGCCGCTGAGCTGTCCAGGGTTTACTCAGGAAGAAACAAGCTCTTCACATTTTGCAGTCAAACTCCAGGTCACTGAGTTTAAAAGACCCAGTTGTAGTTTCTGGAGGAAATAAATCTTATTTGATTTCACAAGACAACGATACCTGTTTTCTTTGTTTTAGTAAATAAAAAGCATTTATTTAATGTTTAAAGATTGTGTTCAATGTGTATATTAAAAAGCTACTCTGGAGTGCTCGTTGTGGCTCAGTGGAAATGAATCTGACCTGTATCCGTGAGGACTCAGGTTTGACCCTGGCCTCACTAAATGGGTCGGGGAATCCGGCATTGCCGTGAGCTGTGGTGTAGGTCAAAGACGTGGCTTGGATCCCCAGTTGCTGTGGCTGTGGCGTAGCCTGGGAACTTCCATATGTCATAGGTGCAGCCCTAAAAAGCAAAACCTGTACAGCAGGTTCGATCCTATGCTGAGGGCATAGCCCCCCACTCCCCCCAAAAAACAACCTTGTAAGGTCCAGTGATTCCATTTCTAGAAGGTCTTAGGAGGCCAAAAGCAACTCCTCTCTTCCTGCCTACCCACCCCTCCCCTGCCCGCCACCACGTCCCCGCGCTCTGACGCCTCATCCACATCCATGTTGTCAGCCTGGTCCTTCTCCCGGTGACTTTCAGCCTCTCCAGCTGAAGCTCTTGGCATCAGACCCAAGTCTGACCCAGTCCACTGCCTCTCCCACCTCCTCCCGGGCATCTAACAGGACCCTAAACTTGCCCCAGCACGCTGGCTGGGAGAGCAGGGCACAGGGAAGGTGACCCTGGGTCCCAAACGCCCCTGCAGAGGGCCTGGATGAGGGCCGGCTGGAATTAGTGACAGCACTGAATGATGAACATTTCATTGCCTACCAAAAAGCTCATTTAAACCATTTCCTAAGAATATCCTTTTAAAAAGAGGTTGACAGCAGAAGGGCAGCCATCAGCTGAGCCTTCTGAGGTCTGCAAACCCCATACTAAGGCCCAGAGTTACCACGTGGGAAAAGTAATTGCTTTCAGAAGGTACGTGGGTCGCTTAGCGTGTGGGTACAGAGCAAAGCTTTAAGGAGCCTTAGAGTCCAAACATTTGGACCCGGCCTCTAGATCACTATGACCGGAATCAAGGTAGAAGAATGGAGGACTTTGGTTTTTTGTAGCTTGATTTCTTTCTCTCCTTTTTTTCCCTTTCTTTTTAGGGCCTCACCTGTGGCATACGGAGGGTCCCAGGCTAGGGGTCAAATCAGACCTGCAGCCGCCAGTCTACACCACAGCCAAAGCAATGCCAGATCCAAGTGGCATCTGCAAACTACACCATAGCTCACGGCAATGCCAGATCCTTAACCCACTGAGCAGGGCCAGGGATCGAACTCATGGATACTAGTGGGGTTCATTACTGCTGAACCACAACGGGAACTCCCTTTTTTTTTTAATTATAGTATAGTTGATTTACAATGTTATGTCAATTTCTGCTGTACAGCATAGTGACCCAGTGTCTCTCTCTCTCTCTCTCTCTCTCTCTCTCACACACACACACACACACACACACGCGTATATACACATTCTTTTTCTCATGCTATTTTCCATCATGTTCTATCCCAAGAGACTGGATATAGTTCCCCGTGCTGTACATCAGGACCTCACTGCTTATCCATTCTAAATGTATGCAGTTTGATTTCTAACTCTGAAACATTTAAACCCCAGTTGCTCAATCTTATTTTTATTGCTGTTTTTGGTGGAATAATTCTTTGCTGCGGGAGACTGCTCTGTGCGCCGCAGGAAGTTTAGCGGCGTCCCTGGGCACTAACCACCCCCCAATCCAAGTTTTAACCAACAAAATTGTCTCCCAACATTGTCCTAGTCAAGTCACTAGATTATTTTTTGGCCATTGTGTGCAGCAGCTTGATGTGGGATCTTAGTTCCCAGATCAGGAATTGAACCGGGGTCGCAAAGGTGCAAGTGCCAAATCCTAACCATTAGACCACCAGGGAACTCCCTTTGAACCACTAGTTTAGACATACATCATGTGGGTCTCTATTTGTACCTCTGTTGTAATTGCCAGGGCCCTGGCTTCTAGCCACGGGACCTCGGGCAACTTCCATCCTGGCATCACTTAGCGGGAACGAGATGAGGGCTGGTGTCAGAGTTTGGCTCAGGGCCGGCCCGTCTCCCTCTCCCGCCTTGGCCAAGAGCTCCGAGGTGGGGCCGACCTTCGGGGGCGCTCACCTGTTCAGGAAGATGCTGCTGACATCGTCGTGCGTGATGGGAGGCTTCTTGGAGCTGGCGGCCATGCGCAGTGGGCGCAGGAAGTTGTTGACGAGGATGTGCAGCTGCTGCACGTACTCGGCCTCGGCCTCCAGCATGCTGAACACCACCTGGTTCCTCTTCCGCATGCTGTCGGCGTGCGGCGATCGGATGTAGTCCTGGATGACGGTCTTCCACTTGCGCCGGCACAGCCAGCCCCGCAGGAAGCTCTGCACCTGGGCGCCGAGAACGGCGGGAGAGTGTCCGTTAGTCTGGGCTTCTCCTGTCCTTCCAGGCCATCAGTGCCCCAAGGGCGGGGACCGAGGCTTTGTCATCCCTCGCACTGGGCGCGAAGGGAAAAGAGCTTAAGGATCACTCCCGGCGCTGCCGCCTGCAAGATGCTGGGCGAGTCCTCTGGTCCCTCAGCCAGTTTTCCATCTGTACCATGGGGCTAGTGAAATGACGGCTGGACTCAAGAGTGCGGTCCACGGACCGGTAGCAGCGACATCTCCTGAGTGCTTGCCAGAAATACCAGTCCTCAGGCCCCGCCCCAGACCTCTGCATTTAAACTCGATCCCCCAGGTTGCTCTGGAGGCAGCCCTTTGAAGAAGGAAAAGTGTGGCCTGAATTTGCACGATGGGAGGTGGCTTGAGGACAGAGGGTTGCCAGGCTCAAGACTCTTGTCTAATGACTGGCCTGAAAGCCCAGAAGTTTCAATTAAAGCTCGTCTGGATAGAGGGCGATTATCAAATCGAACAGAACATGGCAAATTAGTTAATCTCATGCTTGGGCCTCATCAGCACCTGCCTGGAGCCTCTCCTCTGCCTCCGTGGGGAAATGAACGCAGACATTTAACTCGCCCATCTTGGAGTCAGGCTGCTTGGCACGGCCTCGTTTTGGCAAGAACTTGGGTAGGGCCTTGATTCACAGACACAGAGAACTGTGTTAAGACATGCACGCTTCCAACTGAGGTGCCACCCACCTCCTCGCCATCCCTGCCTCTGCTCTGCGTGCAAGCTCAGGGAGGGGCACAGGGCACCAGGAGCAAAGGTGCTGGCTGGTGCCAGGGTGTGGAGGCTTAGGGACCCCAGGACCGCCTGCCAAGGCACTTAGCAGAACAGGTTCACCTGTAAAGGGCACTGGCCATGAACAGCAGGTGCAGACCTTCAGCCAGAGGAGACCTGGTTTCAGCCTCCAGAGCTCTCTTGGAAGACAGGAAGATTTGCTGGATGAAGGAGGGGCTCAGGAGGGTGAAAACAGAAGAAGGGACTTGGATTTCAGCTGTCGCTTAACAAAATGTCTCAACCTGGATGGCTTCTCAAAATGGGCTGGGAAGGCCAGTGGGAAGGCAGGCCAGCGCACCCCTGCCTCGGCGGGGCTGGGTCAGGACCTGTGTGGCACTGGTGGCAAATTCCTAGTACGTGTAGGGCTCTGGCAGGTAATATAAGTCATGAAGCCGCTGGATGGGCCCTAATGGGACAGCACCTTGCCCGGGGCCAACAGTCACTATAGGTAGGAGGCTGGCCCGGGGCTGTGAGACTTTCCGCTTTTCCAGGAGATGGTGGGTCCCAGTGACAGAGGATGTGGGCCCAGGAGCTTGGTGGCCAGGGATTGAATGTCACTCTGCAAATACTCAGCTGTGTGACCGTGGCAAGTCACTTGGCCTTTCTGTGCCTCAGCTCCCCCGGATGTGAAATGCAGATAAGAATAAAACCTCACAGGGCATTTAGCTGGGGATGGATTCATCTGCATAAAGCTCCTAGAATAGTGTCTGGCACATAGAAAGTGTGTAATGAATGTTAGCTATTTCTATTTTTGAGAAACCAGAAATACAGATTTTTATGTGAAATGTTTAGCTTTTAAAGCAGTGGCAACAAATTAAAAAGGGGAAAAAAAAAAAGCACCGTGTGGGCTAAAAACCCCAAACATGCTGGTAGGCTGAACTTGGCCTGTGGGAGGCCAGTTTGCAGTTTCTGGTCTGGATGGCAGTAGGGTCCTTTTACGCTCTCAGCAAGTAGGATTTTCTGGTTTCCCTTGTTTTTTCTTAGGGTCAGTCAGGTTCCTCTGCTTCAAGTCTAGCAAAAGCTGCAGAACTTTCTGGTATCTTCTGAGATGTCTGTTGCTTTTGGACTCTTAATAGAGTAAAACCGGGGGGTGGGCAAATATGGGGTCTGGCAGTGGCCGGTTCCCACGCTGCAATCTGCTGGGGACTGAAGGGGGCAGTCGTGAGAGGAAATGTTGGTACGACAGCGGCTGGGGGGAGGCGGTCGGGCGAGGTTGTGACAGTGAAGTGGCCTGGGGACTCCTCCAGGCTGCCGGGGGTCACGAGGAAAGCTCTCAGCTGCAGATGCACGGCCTGGGTTCGAGCCCTGGCTCTATCCACTCCTTCCTCTCTTGGAGCCTTACTCTACTCATCTGCCAAATGGGGCCGAACCACCCCACCTCACAGAGACAACCGGGAGAGGCAGCTTGATGAGAGTAAGGGGCTGTTGGTTCTGCCTTTGGAGCAGAGGTGGGAATGGCATAGTCGGGGGCCGTGGGATAGCGGGTGGACACTGCAGACCCCGGGCTGTGCCAGGAGGGGCTCTAAAGAAGACTGGGGCAGGTACCAAGCGATGGTACAGACCTTCTTGATTTTCTTGATGTCACTGTCTTCATCGTTGGGGGTGACGGGCTGAGTGGACTGGATGCGCTCATTGTCCTTGAGCAGGGATGAGATCTGTAACAGAAAAGAGCCAGCTGCTGAGAGGGGCCCGGCTGGACGCAGAGGCCGCTCCCCCTTTGGTGCCAGCAGGCTCAGGGTGGTAACCCAGCGCTCCGCCGTGCCCTCCCTGAAGGCCAGAGGTACCCAGGGCCCTGCTGTGTGTGAGCTCGTGAGCCAGACTGCTGTGAGTGAGCACCGGACTGGGAGCCTGTCCTCCCAGGTCCAGGGCAGCTGGGCTCTGACTCCGAGTGGCCCTGGGGGAGGCCCGCTCTGGGCTGCAGGCTACCCCTTTGTAATGTGGGAGTTTGGGCCCAACTCTGTGAGTCTCTTCCTATGCCTAGGCCATCAGTTCCTTCGTTTTCGAGTTTTTATTGTGGTAAAATACACATAACATAAAATTTACCATTTTAAGTAGTTTCTTTTCTTTTCCTTTTTTTTTGCGGCATATGGAGGTTCCCAGACTAGGGGTTGAATTGGAGATGCAGCTGCCGGCCTACGCCACAGCCACAGCAATGCCAGATCCGAGCCGTGTCTGCAACCTACATCACAGCTCATGGCAATGCTGGACCATAACCCACTGAGAGAGGCCAGGGATCGAACCTGCATCTTCATGGATGCGGGTCAGATTAATTTCCACTGAGCCACAACAGAAACTCCCAGAATTTCCTTACTTTTTAAGTCTAAGTAATACCCAGCGTGTGTACAGACCCTATTTTTCTATCTATTCTCCTCTGTTGATAGACACTTGGATAGTCCCTTTATTTTTTCCCAACGAAACCATACTGGGACCTGGCCCCAGCAGGACTTTGGATGAAAGCACTGCTGGCTTGGCTGTCCTCCCCCGGGGCAGCCTTAAAGCACTTCCCTGACTTGAAGCCCTCTTTGGAGCCCAACCTGGAAACTGCTGGCCTAGGAAAACGGATCAGCCCTTGAAACGAACGTTAGAGCTGATCTAAGAGCGTTCCATTTGCCAGATTTGGGAATCAGAGGTTGGCCCAGCTGTAAGAACTAAACCAATGGGGTGGCGGCCAGGGGAAGGCCGAGGGCCCACGGCACTCTTCAGGCGGCCAGGCCTGTGGCACACCCTCTGGGGCGGGACTCCTTCCTGCCGCCCGAGCCTCTGCTGGGTGCCCTCCACCAGGGCTCCACGGTGCTGTAGGCTTTCCCGCCAAAATGCTGGCGTTGCCTCTTGACTCTCCCATCTTGGCTCTGAGCTCTGTAGGCGAAGGATTGAGAGGTTTCATTCCTTCCCACGCTTCCGGTGCCTAGCGCAGGGCTGGGCACGTGACACATATTTCTTGGCTACACAAGTCAGTAAATCCAAAAGAGAATCAGAGCAACAGCCGCCACAGAAACCTCAAGCACTGGCAAACACTGCAGTCAGCAAGCCCCGCACGCACGTCTAAAGATAGCAGGGGACTCCACAAACACTGCCCCTGAGCCGCCGCTCCTCTTCAGAGCACGTGGCTTTGTCCCCTCAAGGCCACTTGCTGAACCGCAGAATGAATGGGCTCTCACAATGGAGCGAATTGAGCACTTTGAAAGCAAAATGGAACAGTTACCCGCTCTCCACTCTCATCGGGTTGCTAAAATTACCCTGGCCTGTGCTTGAAGAGCGGCTGAAAATATCTTACTGGGAACTATTCAGCACCGACAGGGGCTTTTCTCTTTTCTCTCCTCCACCACCCCACCCAACACACTTTTCTATTCTCTGAGAACATCTGCACATTGAAATAAAAGCTGATTCTTTGATCTGTCCTCTAAAGGCCTAAGGGACACATGCACATGCACACACAGGCACACACGTACAGGCAGGCTCTTGGGGAGCTCAGAGACACAGGAATGCCCACTCAACGCCCACCTTTGGCCTGTTATTATCACCTCCTTGCCAGCCTGCTTTCTCTGCCAGTTTGGGGATTTGCACATGGAACCTCTTTCATCTTTAGGACGGCGATATGTGTGTGTTTGTAGTCTGTATTTAAAATTGCCGGTGTGGAGTTCCAGTTGTGGCTCTGCGGTAACAAACCCGACTAGTATCCATGAGGACGTGGGTTTGACCCCTGGCCTCGCTCAGTGGGTTAAAGATCTGGTGTTGCTGTGAGCTGTGGTTTAGGTCCCAGACTCGGCTCGGATCTGGTGTTGCTGCGGCTGTGGTGTTGGCCAGTAGCTGCAGCTCCGATTAGACCCCTAGCCTGGGAACTTCCCTATGCTGTGGGGTTCAGCTCTAAAAAGAAAAAAACAAATAAAAACAACCAAAACCTGATGGTACTTGAGAGAGAAAGGCATTCCAGGACATCTACTCAGCAGGGACCAGGGCAAAAAATAGATGCAATTAGGTCAGGCGCTATGCTACATGCGCAGGCAACACTGGCAGTCTTGGAGTGTTTGTTTAAGGATCAGCTTGGGTGGCAAAGCTCTGGAGGGTGTGAGCCTGGGGACCCTGCAGAAACCTGGGCTATGGCCCATCCCTGGCAGGAGCCAGTGTCCAGTGAGGTCACGGATGCAGCCTTTCTCTTATTCTGGCTGATCGCTTTTGGAGACAGATTTGCTTTGGACCTTGGTTTGCTTGGTTGACGTCCAGGGCCTGCCCAGCTGACTCTTGTTAATGAAGGCCATGCAGGGTGGGGACTCTGGCTCATGCCTGACTCCCAGGCTAGAGGCCAGCTCTGGCGGTCTGACCTGGCCCAGTGCCAGGCATCTCCACCAGCCTCTGCCCACTCACCACCCATGGTCTGGCCTCCTTGACCCATCAGAGGAAGACCCTGCCTGCCACACCCTTTGAGGCTGTGCCTCGGCTTCCGCCCCATCCCACTCCTCTCGCTGGAGACAGTATCTTTAATACAGGATGCGTTTAGTCAGTGCAGTAATTGGAGTTAATTTTTTACCCCTTTTTGTCAGCCTCCAAGGTTTTACTAAAGATCTCTGTAGCTCTTCTTTCAAACAGCTGCCACACGACTGGGTCCTTTCTCCTTCTTTCTCGACTCCTCTGGCCTCTTCCAAGGCCAACAGGTGCCCATCTCTGTCTCCCTTTGTGCTAACACTACCAGCGTGTCCCGATGGGATCTCCAGGCCCTGGTAAGACACAGCTGGAGCTAAGTCAGATCCCTTGGCCAGAAAGGGAGTCAGACACCCATGAAGGTAACCTAAAATCTGACAAGGTGAGGCCAGAAGAGAAGGATGCGCCTACTACAACGGGAAGGTCTCAACATGAGAGTGGCAAGGGTTGCCCAGAAGAGGTTTTGCAGGACAAATAGGAGCCCAACAGGTGGGCTATGGGGTAGAGGGAATTCGAGCGGGTGGATGTGGTGAACAAAGCACAGGTATATCAGGGTGTAGCCTGCCGGGGGCGGCGGGGGTGGGGACGGCAGGAGGAGAGAGGGGAAGCGCCACAAAAGGCCTGGCGAGTGCGTCCTGGGGCAGGGAGCTGGGAGGGGCTGCTTGGGGAAGAAGCCACGCTGCCCTTTCCTCCTCCTTCCAGAACAGCCCCTCACTGACCTATTTTATACGGGGGGTACTGTGTCAGTCTGTCCGCAAAACCGATTCCCTGCCTAAACTTTTATTTCAAGCCCTGAACTAAAGATCTCTTCTGCTTCTTCCAGAATCAGCCTTCCTGGATTCTGAGTGCTTCTAAGCCAATGAAATATTACGACTATCTCTAAACTCCCCTCCTGGCCTTTAGGGCCTGTCTTTGCTCTCTGAATTTACTTTTCATCCTAAAGGGGACAAAAGGAGCTCTTAATACAATGAAACAGCGCCAAACTGAGCATTCTAGAAGCGGGCGGGGTTCTGCTCAGAGGCAGACATCCCCTCAGTTTAGATGGTCCTTAAAGCTTTGTAGTTAGGAGACATGAAGGCGGATAGGGTTGTTTCGATGGGAGAGAAGAGGCTGAGGCGCAGGTGGATAGTGATGCTTAGTAAAGTTTTCTGCAGACTTTTTTTTTTTTTTTTTGCCCCTTTCTTGGCCGCCCCAGGGCATATGGAGCTCCTGGGCCAGGGATCAGATCGGAGCCTCACTTTCGACCTAAGCCACAGCTGCAGCAACGCTGAATCCCTAACGCACTGTGCCGGGTGGGCGACTGAACCTGTGTCCCAGCCATCCTAAGACACAGCCGATCCTGTTGTGCCACAGCAGGAACTCCTGCAGACTTTTCTTTGAACATGATCTCCTGTTACCTCCAGGAAGAGATGGCTACAGGTGGCGGCTACAGGGTTGGGAATAGAAGCTGGGCCGGGTTCCTGGATTTGCGGCTCGTGCAGGCTCAGAAGGGGTCAGTGCTTGGTTTAAGGCTCGGTTGCTGCTGCTCTGAGATCTTTAAGGACGCTGCGTTTTCATTTTGCATCAGGCCCTGCCAATTAGGTAGCTGGTCCTGAAAACAGATGCAGACGATGGCATACTCCTAAATACTTAATGACCAGCTCTCTGAGAGAAAAATTCTGACTGGTAGCACTTGCCAATTTCCATGGTGCGAACATTCCTACCTCAGCCCATTTTAAGATACCAAAGGCTGAACAGCCAGCTTGCAAAATGCTTGCCAACTTAAGGCCTGGCTCCTTGCTTGGGGTTAGGTGCCCACTCCAGCACATCATGGATGCAGGGTGAAGGTCTTGGTAGGCAAAGAGATCATGAATGTTGGTGTTCCCATAGTGGTTCAGTGGTAATGAACCTGACTAGGATCCATGAGGAGCAGGTTCAATCCCTGGCCTCGCCCAATGTGTTAAGGATCCGGCATTGCCGTGAGCTGTGGTGTAGCTCACAGAGGCGGCTCGGATCCCGCATTGCTGTGGCTGTGGCGAAGGCCGGCGGCTACAGTTCCTGTTAGACCCCTAGCCTGGGAACCTCCATATGCTGCGGGTGTGGCCCTAGATAAGACAAAGACAAAAAAAAAAAAAAAAGGAAAATATATTGGGGGTGTTTGCTACTGCAGCATCATGTAGCATCCTGACAGATATATGTAGTGATGGCCCAAGGAGCAACGAGTTGAGTAAAGACAGCTGCTGTGGGAGTTCACATCGTGGCTCAAAGGTAACAAACCCGACTAGTATCCACAAGGATGCAGGTTCGATCTCTGGCCTCGCTCAGTGGGTTAAGGATCCAGCGTTACCGTGAGCTGTGTTATAGACTGCAAACGCAGCTTGGATCCCATGTTGCTGTGGCTGTGGTGCAGGAGGGCAGCTATAGCTCCGATTTGATCCCTAGCCTGGGAAATTTCATATGCTGTGGGTGAGGCCCTAAAAAGGAAAAAAAAAGACAGCTGCCGTGGGCAGTGACATGAGGGCTTGAGGATTTTCTTTGGCGATCAGAGGAAAGGCGGACCATGAAAGCTTAGGCTTCAGTTATTCCCTAACACACACCCTTTATCAGGCCCATCTCCCCAGCAGGGAAGGAGTAAGTTGTGGGGCAGCCCCAGGCCAAGGATCTGGAGCCTGGAGATCCAAGTTTGAATCTGGATCAGTGCTGGAGGTGACCCTGGATAAGTCCCTTCTTCTTCTAGAGACCTCAGATCCCCTCCCAGCTCAGACATTCTGAGCCCTTCTGTCTTTGTCACCAGGATCACTCATCACTTACTTGGCTTCTTGGTGCCTCCTGCCTGCCTGGCAGCCTACTTTCTGGGAAACAGGCTGTTTCCACCTTCTTGGAGTCCATCCACAGCAAACAGGTGCCCTCTGCCCTGCAGGGTGTGAGTGTATGTGTGTGGGTGTGTGTGTGTGTAGAGCCAGAAAGCTTTACCAAGCTGCCCTTTCTTTCAACGTCTTTAAAAAAAAATCTTTTGCTCTGGAGGGCAATGCACTGAGTTGGAAGCATTACTCCAAATTCCCACCAAATGGGTTTCTGCTGCCACTGTGACACACACATGCGTGGGCGCGCGCGCGCGCGTGCGCACGCACACACACACACACACACACACACACACACACAGAGTGTGCTCGTGCGCGTGCGCAGTCAATTACAAGTGATCTGCTGCCTGCTCCCTAGCACCAAAGGGAGTTCCACCTTTTGCACCCATCCCTTCTACAGCCTGCAAACCCTTGAAACCCTTTAAGGCTGTATGTACCATGAGTCCACACCTGCGGCTGTAAAATAACGTACTTCCTGCTGGGGTTCACACTGCAAGCTCTGTGACAGCACCAGCCGGACCCTACCACAATCAGACCCCAAGTACAGAAGCGTCCATATCTCCAGCGTCTACCACGGAGCCAGTGTCTGTTCATTCGTCAAGCCCTTAGCGCTTACCACCATGTGCCAGGCAAAGGGAGTGACCACAGACTCACCCCGCCACTGGGGAGTTCCCACCAAGTCGGTGGGGGACAGTCACGCTCTGCTGTTCCACGCTCAGTGTGAGCAGGTGGTGGGAGCAGGGGGCAGGGAGCACAGTCTAGCCTGGGCCTAGGAGTCCCCAGGCGGAGGCATTTGAGCCTGGATTTCACCAGGCAGGGGAGGGTGGGGGTGACAGAGCATTCCCAACAGCAGACCAGCGTGTGCAAAGGCCGGCGGGTACACAGCTCACTGCTCTGGAGCGCTAGCTGGAGCCCCAAGGGACTGGAGGGGAGGGACCTGGGGAAGAGGATGGGGAAGCGGGCAGGTGATGAAGGCATTTAGTGCACGAGCACGTGAACGAACGAACGACTCCTGGGCACCTGTGATCACAAAGCTAATGACCTAGTACTCAGGCCACAGCACTTCCCTGGCCCCTGACATGAGCTCAGCCTGGATTCAGGGAAAGCTCCCAGAACGAACCAGGGGCTTTTGAGATGGGACGAGCCCCCAGCCCAGGAGCGTGTGGGGAGGGTTAGAGTGGGGTGACAGGCAAGCCCACTGGCAGACCTGCCTCCTCCGTGCCCCTGACCAGCAGTCACCTCTGCCTTCAGCCGCTCGATCTCGATCTCCCCATCCTCGATCTGCTGCCGTAGCTGCTTGGCCACCGTCTTCTCGGTCTCCACGATCTGCAGCAGGTGCAGGTACTTCTGCATCAGTGCCTCGTGCTCCGTGGCCAGGGTCCGGTAGCTGTGGACAGATGGACACGGCAGGTAAGAGGCTGCCTGCTTGTGCCCTAGAGATCCAACCAGAAGTGGGGGTCCCCAGCAGCTGCCCTTAGGAGAAGATCCTGACTGCCAGCCACAGTGCCCAAAGCCCTGACCTGGCTGCTGTGTTGCCATCGATCCCTCTGGCCCCTTCCCCAGCTCCTATCTCACACTCTGACCTCTGCTTCCTCAATCTGCTCCTGTTCTTACCCCGCCCGCCCCCTCAGCCCTCCGGGCCTTTGTGTGGATGGATCTTCTGTCTGAAAAACGCCTCCTCCCTCCTGCCCTCCCTGGACTCGCTCCATCCTCTTTCCTAGGCTAGCTCTGGGTCCAGCTGAAATGCCCTCTCTAAGCAGCTTTCCCTACCCCTCCCCCAAGACCATGTGGGGAGCTCCTGCCGTACCGGGGTGCTGCTGCCGTGGCCAGACTGACTGGGGGTGTCCAGTTATTTGCTTCTCCAGGGAGTCCTGCATTCTCGGAGGGCAGGGGCCACGTCTGAGCTTACTCCTGTCTCCCCAGGGCCTGGCACAGTGAGCACCTGTTTTTTTTTTTTTTTGCCTTTTGTCATTTTAGGGCCACACCCTCGGCATGTGGAGGTTCCCAGGCTAGGGGTCTAATCGGAGCTGTAGCCGCTGGCCTACGCCACAGCCACAGCCACGTGGGATCCAAGCCGCGTCTGCAACCTTGGGTGTTAGGTTTTGTACACTGCTGTCTACACACACGCCACAGAGGCACCCCGTAATACTAGAATATTATGCACGCAGTGGGAGAGCACACTGTGTCTCTATTCACACGCTATAGCGCTTATTTTTGTATACAGACTGTATCAACTATGTATATGTAAATAAAAACTAAATTAGGTGCATGCAGAAATACCTACTGCTCAACATAGCTGTGGAAGAGGGCCAGTCTCTGCCTCGACACAGGCAAATACACCCCCGACGGCCGTGATCTGAGCTTAAACAACTGCTCCCAGTCTATCCCCGGCCTTTGGCCACGCAGCCAGCTGCCAGGGAAGGACCTGGGGCGAGTGTTGGCCCGGGAGCTGCCTAAACGAGCCCAGCCTGAGCCAGATGAGCTGGTGACGGCTATTCTAGGGAAGGTGACTCTGTTTCCCTCACTGGTGACCCTCACGGTGACCCGCATAACCCCAGCCCTTGACTCAGCCCCCGGGCTTGACCAGGGAAGACAAACCGTCCCCCTGGCTTCCTGAAGGATGGTGAGCGTGGAGAAGATTTTGTTCAAAGGAAGGTACTGTCACTTTGCCCGACGGCTCCTCTTTGGCGGAGGGCAGGTTTCCCACATGAGCTGCATGTACCTTACCTGGCAGTCACAGAACCCTCAGCTGGAAGCCAGGTTCTTGGGCACCCCGACTTCCACGCAGCACCCGCCCCTGAGTGCCACTGGATCTCACTGGCTACAACTGTCCACTGGGTTGTCATTAAGAGCAAATGGCACGCTGCGTGAAAGAGTGTCACAGACTCCAGGGGACTGTGTGGAGGACAGAGGGACACTCAGGTGTGGACATCCGCTGTCAGGCTGCTGGAGGCCTGGGCAGGCTTAGCAGATGATTAGTATTTGAGTGGCTACTTGGGACCAATCTCCAAGTCAGTGAGTTGCTTAAAGAGTTCTTGTGCTGTGTCTGTGGCAGAGAGAATTCTAAGACAGCCCCCCAAGATGCCCTGGCCTGGTCTGGGAGCCCTGAAGAGTCCGGAATGATGAATAGGATGGGTTTTTACTCCTAGGTGATGTTATAAAGCATCTTTGGCTTTAGATAGGGAGATTCTCTAAGAGGGCCTGACCTAATCACATGAGGCACTCATTCATTCATTCATTCATTCATTCATTTTTATGGCCGTACCCATGGCGTATGGAAATTCCCAGGGTAGAGGTCGAATACAGCCGCCGGCCTACACCACAGACACAGCCACATGGGATCCGAGCCTCCTCTGCGACCTACACCACAGTTCACGGCAACACTGGATCCTTAACCCGCTGAGCAAGGCCAGGGGTCGAACTCGCATCCTCACGGACACCATGTCAGGCTCTTAACCCACAACGAGAACTCCCACATGAAGCTTTTAAAATGGAGAGTCCCCCCTGGCTGGTCAGAGGTGGGAGAGCAAAGACCTGGGGCTGGAGAAGGAGCGGGTGAGCCCTGCTGGCCTGGGAACGGAGGACGCCACGTGGCAAGAGATACAGGTGACCTCGAGGAGCTGAGGGCCATCCCTGGCTGACAGCCAGCAGGGACACAGGCACATCAGTCCTACAAGGAGCGGAATCTGCCAACCACAGTGAGCCTGGAAGCAGAAGCTTCTCCAGAACCTCTCAAGGTGAGAGCCCAGCTTGACTGACTCCGTGCTTTTGTAACTGAGCAGGGCCCCGGGAGGCTCCTGGGCACACAGGCCTTTCTGTGTCCTCCATTTCTTGTTTTTAGGGAATAAGCTTCAGCCTCCATGACCCTCCCTGAGCTCCAAAGGGCCAGTTGCGAATCAGGGCAGGGAGAGGATGCAGAGACGGGGAGGAGCAGTCAAGAGGCAGCCTTGGGGCAGGGTCCTGGTTCCTCCTCCGGGAGCATCACAGAACAGTAGCTCTGAGCCTTTCTGCAGAACTCAACCCCCTGGCAAATGGAAGAACTACTTGACGAAGAAGGACCACCAGTACCAGTCCTGGGGCTATTAAACACCAGGTTGGAGAAACAATGCAAGCTTGCCTCTACCCTGATCCTTACCTACAGCCCCATTTTTCTGCTCCCCACAGGATAAAACCACCTCCTAATCTCTCCCAAGGTGGGTGGGAGACAGTCTTTAAGGCAAAGCAATAAAGCTATCTTTTTCTTCTTCACCCCGAACTCTGTCTCTGTATTTCTATTTGGCATTTGCACCGAGTTCCAGCAACGATTTCAGTCCATAAGCCCCTGAACAGAGACCACAGCCGGGCCCAGACTTCCGGCCTCCAAAGCTGCGAGACAGCAAGGAGTGTGGCTTTATTTTTATTTTTGTCTTTTTAGGGCTGTACCCGTGGCATATGGAAGGTCCCAGGCCAGGGGCTCCATTGGGGCTGTAGCTGCCGGCCTGTGCCAAGCCACAGCAATGCAGGATCCTTAACCCACCAAGCGAGGCCAGGGATGGAACCTGAGTCCTCATGGATACTAGTCGGATTCGTTACTACTGAGCCACAACGGGAACTCCCCAGGGGGTGTGGTTTTAAGCTACTAAGTCTGTGATCGTTTGTCTTGAAGCAAGAGAGATCTAAAACATTCTAAGAGACACTGTTAGTTTTTAAAACTTGAGATTTAATGCCCATATAACGGAAAACACATTAAGTGGAAGGTTCGATGGAGTTTTGACAAATGCATACACTCTAATCGAGATGAAGCAACTTCCCATCACCCCAGGAGTTCCTTGTGCCCCTCCCATTCAGTCCCTCCCCCAGCGGCGACCACTGTTTGGATGGCTGTCCCCACAGTTGAGTTTTGCCTGTTTCAGGATTTCATACAACAGGAATGACACAGCATGTACTATTTTGTGTCTGGCTCTTTCCACTCAGCATATTGACTTTGAAATTTCATCTGTTTCGTTGCATGTGTTTGTAGTGGGTTCCTTTT
>PVHT021183629.1:21551411-21684235 GCA_004024745.2 Catagonus wagneri
TGTAGTGGGTTCCTTTTAATTGCCGAGCGGTATTCCATCGCATGGTTGTATCAGGGTTCCTTTTCTACATCTGCCTGTTGATGGACACCTTAAGCTATTTCTAGTTTATGGGCTATTGTGCATAAGGCTGCTAAGGACCTACGCATACAAGACTTTTTTGTGGATGTGCTCATTTCTCTTAGCTAAATAATACTAAGTGGAGCTGCTGGGTCCTAGAGTGGGTGTACGTTTCACTTTTTAAGGAATCGCCTAACAGTTTTCCTAAGTGGTTGAACCCCTTTATGCTCCCGACAGCATTGGGTTAGTTACTCCACCCCCTCCCCAATATTTGGTACAGCTAGTCTTTTCCCTTTTTTTCTTTTTTGCTTTTTAGGGCCAGCATATGGAGGGTCCCAGGTAGGGGTCAAATTGGAGCTACAGCTGCTGGCTTACACAGTGGCCACAGCAACACCAGATCTGAGTCGCATCTGCAACCTACACCACAGCTCATGGCAATGCCGGATTCTTAACCCACTGAACGAGGCCAGGGATCAAACCTGCAACCTCGTGGTTCCTAGTTGGATTCATTTCCGCTGCACCCTGACAGGAACTCCTCTTTTTTTTTTTTCTTTTCTTTTTCTTTCTTTGCTATTTAGGGCCATGCCTGCAGCATATGGAAGTTTCCAGGCTAGATATCAAATTGGAGTTACAGCTGCCGGCCTACACCACAGTCACAGCAATGCCAGATCTGAGCCGCATCCGTGACCTATGCCATGCACAGCTTTCGGTAATACCAGATCCTAAGCCCACTGAGCGAGGTCAGGGATCAAACCCACATCCTCATGGATACTAGTCAGATTCTTAACCTGCTAAGCCACAACGGGAACTCCTCTTGCAGATTCCCCTCCTCCCCTTCTCCACCCCCACCCACTGGGGTTTGCTCAGGATGCGGGCCTTGGGTTCAGTCTCTCCTGCCTGGACTGCGAGGTTGGGGAGACCTACCTGGCATGAGCGATGGCCGCCACCCACTCGTCGCAATCCTTGGCGTCCTCTGTCCTCAGCTCCAAGGCTTTCTGGTTCTCATGGCTGAAGTTGACGGTGAAATAATGCTGCACCAAGAAGAAGACATCTCTGGTTACCAGGGTGTCCACAGAACCGGCAGCATCTCCGGCTGTCAACCTGGCTGCTTTGCAAAGCGCTCATCGCCCCATCAGCTGGGCGTGGATTCATTATTTGTGATCATCAGAAGGCTGTTCTATTTAGCTGTTTGAAACTTGATTAAGGCAGGCTTTGTACCATGTAACAGAACCTGTGCTTAGGCTATTGTAAGAAGGAAGCGAAACCCACAAAGCCCTATTTGCCAACAAACCGCAAAAAAAGAGGACCAGTGTTAAACCATCAGGTATGCTTGGAGGAAGGCGGAGAAAACACACGAGAGAACATCCCCTTTGGGGCTTTGGTACCAGGTCGCTGCAGTATGCATTTGATTCACAAAATGAATTAAATTCACAAAATAACTGAATCCGCCAAAATGTTCTACGCATTCTTCTAGGTCCTGCTTTATTGCAAGGAACAGACAGATCCTAGCAGAGCCTGCTGGAAGCCAGCCCTGTGTCGGGTGCAGGTGACCGACTCAGAGCTGGGTCCAACACGGGGCCTGCTCCCCAAGCCCCCGGGGAAGCAGGGGAGCCAATGACAGACAGAGTCCACGTAGCATTCTATGGATTAATACATGTAAAGCTCTTAGAACAATGCCCCAAATCTAATAAGCACAGGTATTTGCTATAAGTAATGTGATGCAATGATCATTACTGCCATGAAGGTAAGAAAAAGGGCCCAGAGAAAGCCACCCACTGATTCCGCGCAGGGAAGGTAGGGGTCCCTCCTAGAGGATGGGGCATTGGTTGGTCCCAGTTTTACGTCAGTTGACGGAAGGAGGTGGGGACAGCATGGGTGTCTACAGAGCGGGTGAAGAATTCAGGGGGTGGAAGGGAGCGTGCAGTGGGAAGCGCGATGCCAGCGTTGGGGCTGGGAAGCGGGGCAGGGCCTGGGTGATGGAGCTGAGTGGAGGGGTGGGGTGGGGGGAGAGCTGGAAGGACAACTCACGGGTTTCTGGCTTGAGCAATTAGGTGGGTGGGGACACCAGAGGCGGGGGTGGGGGGTGAGGATGGGGGCGTCAGCTGGTTAAAGGGCAGATGTTAGGGGGTCAGGAGTGGGGAGTGGACGTGCAGACTGTGTGTGCCCGTAGGTCAGTGTGTCTCCAGGCTGCAGACAGGGGTCTGAGTGCCAGCCTCAGGGTGGAGAGCTCAGAGAGAGGGCGCGCTAGCAAGTGCTGGGGGCCCACCTGCGGACCCTCCTGGTCCGGTCCTGGTGAAACTGGGAGAGAAGCAGGCGGTGAGGTGTAGAGAGGGACCCTCAAGCCCGCCCGTTCAGAAGATGCATCTCGGGCCACGGTGCGGTCCTGCATCGGAGAGGGTGTGCCCCTTGTCCCTCTGTCCCTCGGTGCCCAGGCAGCAGGGAGCAGCAGCACGAGGCGTGTAAACTTATTTTTAGCTTCCGCTGACATTATTGTCTTTCTGTTAATTGTCGTTCTTGGTGGCAGCCAGGATGTGTGTGTGTGTGTGTGTGTGTGTGCGCGCGTATGCGTACTTGTGTGTGTGTGTGTTGCAGAGTCAATGTCTCTCACTTGTTTCCTAGGAAACAGATAACTGGGGCTGGAGAATGAAATGGCATCTGCAGCCTCAAATAAATGAATTGGGAAGGCGCCAGTGGCCACATCCCCTCCCCGGCAGGTGAAAAGCGGAGCTGCAGGTGGCAACCTAGCACTTTCCCCGTCTCTTGAGAGATGGTGAAAACACAAAGGCTTGTCTCCTGAGATCTCACTTATTCCACAGTCACCAAGTGGAACAGGTCTTAATTCTCTGTTTATGGCAGATGAACCTGCAGTGCAGAAAAGCCAAGCCGCTTGCCCAAGGCCTCACAGCTGGAAAGCAGAGGAGCAGGATCACACACCTTCACTGGGCACCTACTGTCCACTCTGATCTTGGGCTCGGCACTGGGATGTACAAGATGGTAAAGGCAAGGTCCGTACCTGAAGGAGCCTTTGGGCAGGTGGGGCTCAGGGTCCTAACTCAGAAACAAGGCACTCTCAGCGACACCCAGGCTCGGCGGGGTTGCCGGATCCCCTGAGAGCCCCACGGGGGAAGTCTCAGAGCTGGAGGGACCCACTGAATTCCGAGGGCAGGAGGGGTTTCCTCTCCCACTGGACGCCGGGCGACGCAGGGCTGGTCGCCCCGGGGAGGGGCTGGTTGGTGGAGGGCCCTGAGCCTGGCCTCTCGGAGCTGCAGGGAGTGATGGGCTTGGCTGAAGCCCCCACGGAAGCTTCTTCCCAAGCGGCCCTTCTTCACGCAGAGGCAAACGGCGACTTGCAACCCTTGTGTACTTTCCACAACCTCAGCCTAATTTTCCCGCAACCTTCGCCCAGCAACTTCAGCAGAGCTGGAAAGCTAACCCTGAGCAAGGAAGACAGGAAAGTGTCTCTCCCCCACCCCCCCGGCTGGGGCCTGAACCTGGCCTTCAGACCTCAGCCCCCTGCTCCTCAGACCAGAGAGAGGCTCCTTCCCCACCCCCTCCCATCGCCTCCGCAGCGAGTTGCCAGTCCATCCGTCAGTCCATCCCGCTGCTCTGGGGCCTGGCCTCTGTCCCCATCACCGCCGTTCTAGGTCCCACCCTGGGATCTTTCTCCTGGGCTCTTGCCAGTGTGTCCTACAAGCGTCTTATCCCTGGAGATGACATCTTGACCCTGAATAACCGGCGGGCGGGAGGTTCAGGTGAAGTGGCCCACTGGTTGGAGGGACAGCCATAGGGTCTCAGGGGCAGGCATGGCCCAGAAGATTCACTGCATCTTTCTCCCCCCCCCCCTTTTTTTTTTTTGCTTTCTAGGGCCACACCCATGGCCTACGGAAGTTCCCAGGCTAGGGGTCGAATGGGAGCTACAGCTGCCAGCCTATGCCACAGCCACAGCAACACAGCATCCAAGCCGAGTCTGCGACCTACACCACAACTCACGGCAATGCCCGATACTTAACCTACTGAGCAAGGCCAGGTATCGAACCTGCAACCTCATGGTGACTAGTCAGATTCGTCTCCATTGCGCCGCAACAGGAACTCCTCACTGCACCTTATAATAAGCAGGCTATGGATGCTAAGGAGGGCCGGGCACTGTGCAGAGCATCTTCAGGGCAGAAGCCACAGGGCCCGCAGCGCTGGCAGCTGGGGGAATCCCAGACACAGGTGAACGGGAAACTGGGGGACCCAGACACAGTGCCAGGTCCTCCGCACATGTTATCACCTCGTTGGAAACACACCCATCCGGGGAGTTAAGCATATTACCCCCATTTAACTGGGGAAGCAGAGGCAAGCACCAAGGTATGCCCAAGGTCACCAGCCAGGAAATGGTGCAGCTGAGCCAGGACTTAGGGCTGCTCTTGGCCCAAGGGCGCTTCTACTGCCCCAGGCGGCCCAGGCTGGAACAGAAGTGCCTGTAATGACTTGAAAGCAGCGTGTTCCCTTTGTGCTTGTAAACCTTCCCCCTGACATCTGGTTTATACAACCAACGCTGCTGAACCGACTGGTAGAAAGTGTTCGCTAAGGGAAAGTAAACTTCCACCCAGCAATTCTGAGTCATCACAGACCCTGGCTTCGGGCAGCTGAATGAACGAGACTTCGCTCTATGTGGGAATCGAGGGGTGAGGGAAGCGGGGGGGGGGGACGCAGAGAGAGACAGAGGAGGGCGGGACAGAGATCCAGAGAGAAGAAGACAGAGATCCAGAGACAGGAGGATGTACAGTCCACTGGGCAAGATCAAACCCCCCCTCCTCCCCGCCACACACGCACGGAGAGAAAATGTGAGCTCCAGAAAGATGCTCAGAAAGAGGGAAGTTGGAGAACTGAAGGAGACTGCATAAAAATGTCAGGTGCTCCAACTTACATGAAGAAAAACCTAACAACCAACCAGCGCTGTGGGAAAGGGAAGGCTCCTGCGACCTTGAGAGGCCCTACTGAGCGCCTGGCACCGCACAGCCACCGTCCCGGGCTCCCCTGGCAGCCTAGCCACCTGCGAGGTCAGTGCCACAACTCCCACGTGACAGAGGGGGCTGAGGTTGGAGGTGGGGGAGCTCGTCCCTGGGCCCCACTGAGACTGGCGTCCAGGGTGGGCCGTGGTTTGGCTCTTTCTTCACCCAGAGCTCTTCAGTGCCCCTCTCTGTTCTCTTCACAATGAGGGGCAAGGGTGAAACGAGGGCTGATCTGTTGTCATTTCTGCAGCTGACCCAGAGGGTGGCTCGGGGCAAGCAAGTCTCATCAGCCTTGTCATCTTCAGCTTCCTCATCTGTGAAATGGGTGCTTACAGAGACAAGCTGGGCTTTATGTTCTTGAGTTTCATGAAATCTCACTACCTTTTTTTTTTTTCGGTCTATTTAGGGGCCCAGGTTAGGAGTCTAATCGGAGCTACAGCTGCCGGCCTACATCACAGCCGCAGCAACGTCAGATCCGAGCCACATCTGCGACCCATACCACAGCTCACGGCAATGCCAGATCCGTAACCCACTGAGAGGGGCCAGGGATTGAACCTGCATCCTCATGCATACGAGTCAGATTTGTTTCCGCTGAGCCACGAGGGGAACTCCCTATCCTTTTACAAAGTCATCCAAAGTACGTATCAGCTTAGCTGCCTACTTACCTATTGAGAGCGAGGAGGGGAGGGAGGGAAGGAGAGAGGAACACAGGCAGCGTGAGTGAGTGGCCCTCTTCTCTGTCAGGTTCAGGTGCGCAGCCCTGGAGTGGCCTGAGGGTCCAGGTGTGGCACTGCCTGCTGGGATCAGCCAGGCGACACGCAGGTTGGATCTCAGGCTGCGTCAGTCTGGGGGGCTGTGTCCGTGGGCACCCCCTCCCTCCCTCACTTACAGGATTGCCTCCTCCCCGAGGCCTCTCCTTCCACGGAGGCTCACGGACCCGGCTGACCCGTGCGCCTTGGACTGCGCAAGGCCGGGGCTGGGCTCAAGGCCAGGGCTGGGTCAGCTTCACCGGGGGCATCTAGAGCCCACACAGAGCCTGGTACCGAGTGTGGGCCAGCAAATGGCTGGAGGAGGAAGGAGTGCACAGACACACGAAGGCCACGTCCCACGCCGCGGCTCAGATGACATCTCCGTAAGGTGCCCAGGAATCTGCGGTCCTCACTCCCTCGATCCTGTGGATATTACCGGTAACACTGCACGGACCCCCCGAAGCACCTGCCGCGCGTGGGCTACACACCTGGTGTGGCTGCACCTGGGGCACAGGCTGGGTGGGGAAGCTGCTCCGTTAGAGGGGAGGCGGTCTGAGATGGCTGTATATTCCAGCATCAACATAAAGCTCACCCCCAAAAGGCAGAGCCGGGGGCGGGGTGGGCATTGAGGGTGACGGGGTTTTCTCTGTGCCACCCTATTTCCCCTCCTTGATCCTGCTTCCTGGTCAGCGTGCAGAGACTGGGCAAGTTTCTCCGGAGAAGCAGTTCTGCAGCAGCAGTAAGAAGGGGAGAAAATGAAGGGGTTTTTGGTATCCGTGGTGGTGTGAAAATAGCAAAAGTTATGCATGCTCAGGGATTTTAAAAATGAGGGAAGGCAAGGATTGGAGGTGGGACAGGAGACAGAGAAGGGACTGCTTGTTGCCTCCTGTTAGGTCCCTGAAGTCCCTGAACTGAAAAAGCCTTGGCTTTCTTCTGCCCCTGTCCCCTGATAACGTTATGAAAATTTCACACGTTCACATATGTTACAGGAATTTTACAGCAATGGAGTTCCCGTCTGGGCTCAGCGGTAAGGAATCTGACTGGTATCCGTGAGGATTCAGGTTCGATTCCTGGCCTCACTCACTGGGTTAAGGATCCCGTGTTGCCATGAGCTCTGGTATAGACATAGCTCGGATCACGTGCTGCTGTGGCTGGGGTGTAGGCTGGCAACTGCAGCTCCGATTCGACCCCTAGCCTGGGAACTTCCAGATGCCAAGGGTGTGGCCCTAAAAAGGTAAATAAATAAGTAAATAAATAAGTAAATAAATAAGTAAATAAATAAATAAATTTTAAAACCAGATTTTCACAGCAAAACCCCATATACTACCACACAGATTCCACCCTTAACACTTTCTGGAACTTGCAGAAAATCACGGCCTTTTATGAGAAGCTCTCAGTGCACATTTAATCCAGCTGGGAGGTTCCCCACGGGGAGCTGGGACTGAAAGGCACCCCAAAGGCAGTGGAGGCCCGTGGGCGGCGACAGTGGGGAGGCCTGGGAATAAGACCTCAGGGGCCTGGCTTCCGCTTTTGGGAAACGCTTGGGTGGTAACTCCTGCTGAGGTCGGTTCTGGTTTCCCCTGTGTTGCCTGACTTCCAGGCAGTGAGGCTGGGGCTGTGATATTATGCGCCCAGCGGATCTTCCGTGACTTTGGAGAAAACCAGGGAATAATCCAATAGAGAGGCCGCCCTCCA
Organism: Catagonus wagneri; assembly: GCA_004024745.2. NCBI lineage: Eukaryota > Metazoa > Chordata > Mammalia > Artiodactyla > Tayassuidae > Catagonus > Catagonus wagneri. Next base: position 21,558,910 of record PVHT021183629.1, read on the forward strand.
CCCAGGCCTGACCCGGGAGGCCCCTCTGGCTGGGGCGGATTGTCATGAGGGAAAAGGGGGCAGGGTTCAGCCTTACTTTCTGTGTGGGGCTAAAAAAAAGGAGAGGCTCCATTTTGGAGGAATTTTGTTTCCTTTCGATGCTATGAAATGGCTTTAATAATTGGGTGGGGAGGGGACAGGATGGTGGGGACTGGCTTTTTAGTGCTGCACCCGCGGCCTCTGGAGGTTCCCAGGCTAGGGGTCAAATAGGAGAGGCAGCCGCCAGCCTACGCCACAGCCACAGCAACGCAGGATCCCCGACCCACTATGTGAGGCCAGGGTTTGAACCCACGTTTTCAATGATACTAGCCAGATTCGTCTCTGCTGTGCCACAATGGGAGCTCCCCTAAGTGTTTAGGATGACGGGAAATGAAAGAAGGAGGTGGTTCTGAGTGATCTGGGGAAAGCTGCTGCTGGTTCGACTCGCCAGCTGTGTAACCTCGGGCAAGCCGCTTGTTTGCTCTAACCTCAGTTTCTCCATCTGCAAAATGGCATGATGGCCATTCCCTTCGTGCCGCAGCAGCAACAAATCTGACTGGGAACCATAACGACGCAGGTCTGAACCCTGGCCTTGCTCAGTGGGTTAAGGATCCGGCATGAGCCGTGGTGCAGGTCGCAGACACAGCTCGGATCCCGTGTGACTGTGGCTGTGGCGTAGGCCGGCAGCTGCAGCTCCGATTTGACCCCTAGCCTGGGAACCTCCACATGCCGCGGGTGTGGCCCTAAAAAGACAGAAAAAAAAATGGCATGATTGTTTGGAGAGTCAAATGAGATAATGCTGGCGCCTGACGGCAAGCAGACATCCAACACGTGTTTGCTTTATATTTTACTTCATTAATACCTTTTAAAACAAAATTTCCCTTGGAAAGCCTGGTCGAATGGTACAGCTAAACCTCATTCCAAACCGGTGGCTTCTTGGCTTATATGCGTGGCTGTAGGGCTGGAGTGAAAATGCGATTATCATCCAGGCCCTGACCCATTTCAGAAGCTCAGGGCAACATCAAAGAAACCATTAACCCCTCTCGTGGGAGACTGGAGGTTGCACAGGAGCATATCAAGGAACGGGGTGGTCCCTCCTTAGGACTCTGCTCCCATTCTTTGCTGGCTGCCACCACGCTCCCCACTCCCTCCCCTGGGTGCCAACCCTCACCCTGGGCTGCCCACGCATGCGCCATGTGCACAAGGAGAAAGGATGAGGGGCACAGGGATGCTGCCCCAGAGATGCTTGAGACTGAAGCTCTGCCTCAACAACGCCGTGAGGACCGGGGGCAAGACTGCGTCTCACCATCACGCCCTCAGCGGCTTGGAGGCTTTAAGAAAAGCCCACCTCTTGATTCTTGGAGCAGGGAAGACACAAGCTCCCCTTCTCTCTGGTTTTTTGATCCGGTTCTTTCCATTGCTGTCTCCTTTTGGATCTCTGCACCTCTCCGTCCCTTTCTCCCTGGGTCTCCGATCCCGCCTCTCTCCTCTCTCCCCCTCTTCCTAGCTTCCCCCTTCTGCACGGCAGGTGAGGTCAGCTGCCCAGGGCTGCCGCACCAGACACAGAAGCAGCACCCCCCCCGTACTGGGACCCTGGCTTTCCCTTTCTTTTCTTTCCTTTCTTTTTCTTCTCTCTCTCTCTCTCTCTCTCTTTTTTTTTTTTTTTTGGCTGCACTTGTGGAAATTCCCAGGCCAGGGATCGAACCCGCACCACAGTGCAGTGACAGTGGAATCTCAACCACTAGGCCACCAGAGCTCCACGGCTGTCCCTTTCTTCGTTCACTCTTCCTGCTCAGGCTGGTGGCTGGCTGCACCCAGAGTCGGGGGCTCCCCTTTTCCTCGCCCCCTACCCCAGAAGCCTGGACCCAGGCGCCCTGTCCGCGACACACTCTCTCCCCTCCCTAAGCTCTTTCCTGGCTGTTTTGAGTGTGTTTGAGGACAGTGTTTCTTGATGCTGGGGCAGTATGATCTGCGACTGGGGCCTGGGTTTAGGAAGGCGGCGGGGAGTCACTGGCCTGCTTTGGTTCCAGGCCCTGGACTCCAAGGCCTCGGTGGGGCCGGCCCCGCTCACTGGAGCTCCGCGATAGCCGCAGAGACCCAGAGCCTCCACCAACAGCAACTGCCTGATGACCCCATGCGGCTGGCAGTCTAGAGGGTGGCTGGGGTGTTTACGGCGATATTGACAGGTTCTGGATACTGTCAATGTCAGTCCCTTCTAGGGAGGGACAGTGGCCCCGGGTACGAACCCCAGCCCTTGAGACGGCCCCATAACCTCAGCTGGTGTCAGACCAGCCGGACCTCCTCCGGGCCTCCCCAGAGTTACAAGGACACGCTGAGGCCAGAAGTGGGCCCCGACACAGTGGCAAAGTGGACACCGGGCTCAAAGTGGGGCCACGAGAGCTGCCGTGATGAGACCAGCAGCACACCCGGGGCATGCCCAGAATGATGCCAACCAACCGGAACCGCCCCAGAGCTTCTCTGAGTCTGGAGAACTCACCCAGAACAACAGATGGGCCTCAGCAGGACCCTGGGACCTGAACCGCACCTGCCTCAACACTGTGACCGTGTGGGCTCCCGTGGATCCGGGTGGACCCCTCTGCAGAAGAGTGGCGCTGTCCTGCAGTCTGCCTGGGGCCACTCTTCCCCGCTGCCTGATGTGCCGCCACGTGTTCCCCAGCCCCCGTCCTTCCTTAGCGAAGCCATCATCAACTTGTAATGACTGCTTACTTGCCTTCTCCCCCCGGGCGGCACACAGGAGGTACCTGGGAACTTAAGACAACATGGGTGTTCGAATCCCCTCCTCGGACCCAGTAAAGCAAACGTGGGAGCAGGGGAACGGGGGGAGGGCGGGTTTCAGGCCCTGGTATTTTTCAAAGTCCCCCAGCTCAGCCGGTGGCCGGGGGCCCTGGGGACGGAACAGTGTCTGCAGCAGAAGCACCTCTTTGCCCCCCCCGCCCATCCTCCCACGTTCTCCTAGAGACCCATGATCCTGGCAGCTGCCTGGAGCGGCTGAACACAAGTGCCCCAGGAATCACCCGTCCAGGGGTTCCCAGTCATCTGGAACAGGGACAGGGAGAGACCAAATTAGTGAGCTGTGTGTGTTCTCTAAGAAAGCACAACTGTCTCGGAGGCAAGCGGGGATGGGGACCATGTGACTGCAGTGGGACGGGGGAGGTGGGCCCGAGGGATGGCTCCTGGTCCAGGCCTTAGTACCGGACACATGCCCCTCCTTGGGTTCCGTTAATTAACACTGTAACTACTCCAAGAGTCCTCCTTTTTTTTTTTTTTTTGCTGAAGCCGCTTTGAATGGGCTCCTGTTCCTCTCAAATAAATGATTCCTGACCAAGAATCTCCCCAGAGCCTGGCACTATGCCTCGGCCTGGGCACGGCACAGCCTTCATTTGCTGAATGGGTGACTGAATGCATTTGTCACCATGGCACAGGAGCCCGGCTTATTAATTAACTGATTAATAGCAAAAGCCACGAAGCAGGTGGCACTAAAGTTGTTTCTCAGGCACAGGCATGTGAGCTGCCTGGAAGGGTGTGGGCACGGGCTTTTCATGAACGGGGCTCCCCTCGGGGAGAATGGGGGGCCCGCTCACATCATAAAGGTACTGAGTAGTCCTACAAAGAAGGAACTTCTTCCAGAACTTATACTACCATCTCATTTTCTTTTTTCAGGAGATCTATCAACAATAAAAAAAAAAAAAAGGTGTTCTAGGGACTTGGGGACCCTGGAGTTGTGGCACAGATCATCAGGCTTGGAAGTCTCCAGACCTGCGTTGAGATTTATTATTTATTATTCAGTCTTAGCATCTTCAACACGTCCCTTCCCTTCTGAGGACCCATTTGCTCTTTCACAAGAAGGGGACGATATTACCCACCTAGTACGGTTGTTTAGAACAGATAAGGTGGAAGCTCCTGGTTCATAAAAGTGCTCAATAATGGCTTTTGTTTGTTTTTTAGGGCCGCACCCGTGGCATATGGAAGTTCCCAGGCTAGGGGCTGAATCGGAGTCGGCCTACACCACAGCAACGAGGGATCCGAGCTGCGTCTACACCACAGCAATGAGGGATCCGAGCCGCGTCTGCGACTTACACCACAGCTCACGGCAACCCCAGATCCTTAACCCACTGAGCAAGGCCAGGGATCGAACTTTCATCCTCATGGATACTAGTCAAATTTTTTGAATTTCATTTCCACTGTGCCACGATGGGAATTCCTCAATAAATAATGGCTTTTAAATCAATCAAATTATTTGAGATGGATCTAATCAACCTATCAGTGGCCAATTACTAGAAACACACACACACACACACACACACACACACGTGTGCATCTACAAGCTGTGCACAAATGGCCCCTAACATTCATGCCCATCGGAATCTGAGAAGAAGATCTCATTTGGAAATAGGGTCTTTGCAGGTGTACTCAAGGTAAGATAAAGCCAATGTGGATTAATAAGAAGAGGCCTTAATCAAAAGAGGGAAATATGGACACTGACACATTGGGAAGCCCTGTGAAGAGGGAGGCAGAGATTGGAGAGACGCAGCTACAAGTCAAGCAGTGCCAAGTGTTGCCAGCAGCCAGCAGGGGCTAGCGGCAAGCAAAGATTCTTCCCTAGAGCCCTCGGAGGGACCGCGGCTCTGCAGGCATCTTGGTTTCAGACCCCTAGCCTCCAGAGCTGGGAAAGGATAAACTTCTGTCGTTTTAAACCAGCGCCCCACAACAACAACAACAACAACAACAAAACAACCAGCCTCTAGGTACACGTACACACACATGAGGCACGGGAGAGGCTTAGAACCTCAAGAGTCATGGCTGTGTGACGATCAAAGGATTATTACAAATCAGCAATTTAGGGCATTCTTTGCATTACTCTCAGCTCCTGTTTCTTTCTCGTTCCCGATATTCAGCAGGTCACCAAGTTCTCTGCTCTGGATGTCTCTGGAATCCTGCATCCTCCCTGCTGTGCCTGCTTCCAGGCCGCATCATCTGCTCCCTCGGGCCTCCCTGCCCCTGGTCCTGCCCCCGCCAATTCAGCCTGCTCGACCAGAATTCAGGCCCACTCTCCCTTCTGGGCCTCCGCTCACTGCCTCCTCCGGGAGGGAGGTGGGCTGGGGTCAGCTGCAGGGTGGATGGCATCAGTCTCGGTCAACCCTACCCCTTCCCCTTACTAGGTCTCCTCCGTTGTCCTGGTCAGGCAGAGTCAGCTCCCCACCCCCCCATCCTGGCTCCTCCGTCTTGGTCCATCTTTGGGACCGTGGTCCCAGCTGGCCATGTTCCTGTCAATTCCCTCTGCCAGAGGCTGGCAATGTCCCAGAGGCTATGCTAGAGGGAAACTGGTGTGTGCGTGTGCGTGTGTGTGTGTGTGTGTGTGGTCTCTTTCCCACTTCTCACCAGGGGAAGCCCCTCTGTTCTCTGGCCCTTGAGGGACAGGTCTGGCCCTGACCCAGGCCAGGCCACCCCAACAGCGTCGTGTCTGGCACCCTCTCACCGCTCCTGAAGCACAGTGCACGCTCATCAGTGCTGCTCCCTCCCGTCCTGGCTGCACCCACCTCGTGCCTGGCACACAGAGAGGCTTCACCAGGTACAGAACGGCCCAGACGGCCCTGCTCAACGGGAGCGCTGGCCCCACTGGCCCCACAGGTGCTCCCACACCAATCCAGAAAGGACCAACCTACCTACCGTGCCCCATTCACAGCCTCCTCCTCACCTGATGTGGCTCCGCAAGGGGTCTGGACCCCATTTCATGCCCTCTTTCCCCGCTCTGAGTGGCCTCACTTCGTCCTCTGTCTCTGAGTTCTCAGGTCTCAGGCTGCCCGGGGCCTGGGGACCGCACCACGACTTCTGCTACGTCCCTGGGATGAGAGCCTGTCTCACCCCCGGCTTCCTGTGGGCCGCTGTGAGTCCCAGGGCAGAGAGCTCTCGCCAGGGTCTGACCGCCTGGCTGCCTTACCGCTCGCTCACCTACACTCCCACCCTGCCCTCTAGGGATGGGGATGAAGGAGGCGGGACAAGGAACAGCAACATCGGAACTCCAGAGCCCTCCCTCGCAGACTCAGCCTTGCACTAGGCCTGCTTGGCCCACAGCCTGGGAGCCTGTATCAGCGAAGCCCTCCAAGCTCCCCCTGCTGAATGGTGTTTTAATGTACCTTACTCCCGAGGAGACCAGACCCTAGGAGCCACAGCCACAGATGCTTGGCGGGTCCTGCATGAACATCTTTCAATCTGTCATCACAGTTCAATAAGCCTGCCCTTCCCTCTTCCTCCCACAACCTCTCTAGACACTGGCTGAGAGAAGGAATGAACTCCAGTCTGGACGTGTCGGCCTTTCAGCTTCTGACAAAAATCCAGTTAGATTGCCGTTAGTTGATGCAAACCACTACATTTAGAGTGGATAAGCAATGAGGCCTTGCTGTATAGCAAAGGGAACTGTATCCAATCACTTGTGATAGAACATGATACAAGATAACATGAGAAAAGGAAGGTATAAGTATATATAACTGGATCACTTTGCTGCACAGCAAAAATTGACAGAATGTAGTAATCAACTAAAAAAAAAACAACAAAACCCCAAAATCCAATTAGAAATGACCAAAGCACAAAAGTATTTATTAATCGTAGCTCTGTTTGTAATGGAAAAAGACTATAAATTACCAAACGTTCCTCTAGAGGAGACCAGCTAAATAGACTACAGCACATTCAACACAGTGGAATACTACGCAGCTGGAAAAAAGGATATAGAAAAGCATCCCCACAATGCAGTGAGAAAAACAGGTATAGAACAGAGTTTGTAGTATGTTACCATTTATATAATTATACATGCATGCCTATATCTACACATGTTGGCATATTTTGCACATAATATTTCTAGAAGAATGTATAAGCATCTGGTAAGATCAAAATCTTTTGGGCAGGTGAATTGGATTGCTGGGGTCATCAGTGGAAAAGAACAACATCACTGTATACTTCTTTGTAACTTGAATGAGCACCATGGGAATATATTACCAATTTTAATGTTTTAAAATAAAAAGCAGTGGCTAGGCATTCCCTGGCGGCTAAATTTTCTGTCTTTATTTATTTTTTTTTTTAGAGCCACAGCCACAACACATGGAGGTTCCCAGGCTAGGGGTCGAATTAGAGCTATAGCTGCCGGCCTGCACCACAGCCACAGCAACGCCAGATCCGAGCCGCATCTTCAACCTCCACCAGAGCTCACGGCAATGCCGGCTCCTCAATCCACTGAGCGAGGCCAGGAATTGAACCCACGTCCTCACAGATACTAGTCAGATTCGTTAGCACTGAGCCACAATGGGAACTCCCTAAAATTAATTTAAAAGTCTGTAGTAGGATTTCCCATTTTGAAAAGACATCAGAATTCCACTAGGAAGTATCTTCTTGGAAATAATTCTTTTCCTTTCAGGGGAAAAAAGTTACTCTAGCCTTGCTGGATTAGTAAACTCCTGTCTCTAAGTATAAACTGTTGAATTTAACAGTTGGCCTGGACGTCCACTGACCTTAACAACCTAGAACCAGGAGGCCTGACATTAATTGGCAGTGAGCGCTCGGGGTCTGGCACAGGACAGATACTCAGGTATTTGCTGAGGGATGAGCTCCATCTATCTGAGTTTTATCTGCCAAATGAGGATTATCTCTTCCCTGTGCAGAGCTGCCGCAATAGCAGGGTCACTTTGGTGGTTACATGAAATGCTAAGCACGAAAAGGACTTTGTCATCAGTAAGCTGCAAAGGTGCTCGATCTGAGTGGTGGCTGGATGAGAAGGTACAGAGACAGCACTTGGGGCTTTCAGGGGATGAGAACTTGACATTCCTTGCCGTTGCCCACTGAGCCCGGGAGGTGGGAAGCCCCAGAAGCTGTGGGGTGCAGTCCTGGGCACGCGGGAGCTGGGGATGGTTTTTGTGGCTCAGGGCAAGCGCAGGCTTCAGTGAGGCGGTGACACGGCCGGGATGGGGGTGGAGAGGGTGGAGAGGGGACCTTCAGCGCTCTCAGCACTCCCCAGATTCAGGCCTTTTGTTACCACTCGGTTCTAACACAGATCAGAGCAGCCCCAGCCCCTCTGGGTGGGGCGGGGGGAGAGCCCTGTGCTGGCTCGCTACTGCGCTCAGTAACACACACACACACACACACACACACACACACACACACACACACACACACACACGCTGTAGGGGCCAGCTCTGCCTCCCCTGCAACCTACATTTCCTGTCCTACTTGTCTCTTTCTTGTGGAGCCTCCCTGATGCCCCTGGGCTGAGGGGAGATGACCCGTAAGAGTGTGCTCAGCTTGCTCAGCATGGCTTCTGCCTCCTGTCATTTAACCCATGGTGACGGGCCTCTGCCTTTCTCCTAAGCTACTCTGTGTGTGTGTGTGTGTGTGTGTGTGTGTGTGTGTACACACACAATGATCAGATTTGCATTTTGGAAAGAGGTCTGGCTGTAGAGAGACACATGGATGGGGGAACACAGTGGATGCAGCAAGACAGCCGATGGCATCCGTCCTGTTCTCCCAGCATATCTGGAGCCCTGCTTTCAGGCACACGGTAGATCTGTACTTCCCCACGGCCTCCGGCTGGAAGCCACGTGACCTGCCCTGGCGTCACACCGAACTGTGATCAGGGTGGGACAGTTCTGGGGGGTGGGGAAGCTTTAAGAGCTGGGGAGAGATCTGCGACACTCCCTCCCTCGGCTGCAGGGACCATGGAGGCAGGTGTCAGGACGAATCTCTATCAGGCTAGATCCCTGACCTGTCACAAGGAGCAGTGTCCTCCTGCCAACCGCGTGGGACATCAAGCAGGAGCAACAAATAAACCTCTGATGTGTTAATGGAGGTCTGGGGGGTGGTTGTTGCTGCAGCATGACGCAGGCCATCCTGACCAGTACACCAGTTGGCAGGCCCCCACCTAAGTCCAGATGAGGGATGACAGCGACCTGGATGGACTAGAGCAGTGGAGGCAGATGGGGACACGAGCAGATGGTCTGAGAGAGATTTAGGAGGTGAAACTGACATGACTGGGTGATGGTCATTTTTCCTCTTTTAGGGGCAAGCCCGCTCAGACGTTTTCAGAAACGCATAGTCTCTGTGACTTCAGATTTACTGTCCCATCTTTACATCCAGGGTCAGAGCTCTGTGTTGACTCACTTCAGACCTGCCAGAGACCCAGGTGGTCTGGGTCATTACTTTGTGGAGGAAGAGCCTTGTCATAAAGGTGAAAGCTGAAGCCATAACAGTTACAAGCTATTGCTTAGACCTGTGCTGGGTCTATCGATCCGTGCTGTGCTGGGGCTTTACAAACAGCCCCCAGGATAACAGTCAGAACAGAGTTGCAAGGTAGCTTATGCTATGGTCCCCCTCTCACAGACGGGGCAACAGGCTCAGAGACCTTCCCAAGCTAGGAGGTGGTGGCAGAGCCAGGATCCAAAGCAAGTCTGTTTTGCTTGAAACCCCGTGGCTTTTACCTGCTGCTGCCGCATTGCCAGAAGCAGAGCAACCCCTCAGTGAATGAGATGGGAGTTGAGGCTGTGTATTTGCGGGGCTGAGCCCTCCTCTCTGAGCGGGGGATGGGAAGTGGGGGTGTCCAAGGCTCCCAGCTGCTCCCTGCATGACAGTCGCCCTCACGGAGGCATCTGGGCGTTGGCAGTGTTCTGGGCCCCTGTCAAGTGCATGCATCACCAAGGCTCCTGCATAAACATCAGGGGGCTGAGTCCTGTTCTTGGCTCCGGGCTCCTTGTGCAGACACACGCTCCAGGCTCCCACAGATTCCGGGGAAACCGGACTGTGGGGTGTGGATGTCTGCCTTGGGGAGTTTATCCTCGACTCCTGGGATTCCAGCTGCAAGGTTCTCACCCAAGCAGAAACAAAAGCCGTTTCACATAAGTCACTGGAGCGGCAGTGACATCATTTTGCTTGCTGTTCATTCTCTCCTTTTTTTCCCCTGTTTATCTTGGCAGAGGATGGTCCATTCAAATAGTCTCTCAGCCCAAGTCTTTCTGCTGTGCTTGTGGAAGGACAGCTCAGGTTTTAGAGTCAGGGTTCATGTGCCAGCTTTGCCATGTATGCTCTCTGTAACTTTGAACCTTACCGTCTCTAAGCCTCAGTTTTGTCATCTCAGAAATGGATTACCTGCGATCACCTCACAGGGCTGTTGGGACAATTCACGGAGGTACTGTACATAAAACACGCACTCCAGTGCTTGATACAGAGTTAAGCGCTCGATAAGTGGTATTCATTGTTACTCAGTATTTTTGGTCGAGGATTTTGATACGTTCTGCTCCACGATTTTATACATCTAAATCTGCATTCATAACTTGGTAGAGCTGAAGGGCATTTTGCAACGACTTTTGGCCAAGGTCAAACTTTTTTAAAGCATCAGTAAAGAACAAATCTTTTCTTAAATTGAAAACATCATTTTGGCCACATCCACGACACGCAGAGGTTCCCGCACCAGGGACTGAACCTGCACCACAGCAGTAACCAGAGCCACAGCAGTGACAATGCTGGATCCTTAACTCACTTAACTACCAGGGAACTCCTAAAGATAAAAGCTAACATGAAACTCTGATATATAAAGCAGTTAAAAGTGAGACTGCTTTGACTGATGTGGCAGAGGAAGGGGGAGTTGTCTCTGATGGGAGCCACTAAAGGGTCCCCACAGAAGCCCCAGGGCTCCTCGGAATGGCAGGAAAACTGAAGATTAGGGGAGCTTCATGACTTTCCACCGTCTCCAGGAGGGAGAAGTCTCAAACCCTTCTTGTGCTGTGCAGCCTCGACGAAGCCCCCGGATCCTGTATTCCCTGTGACGGGGGCGGGGGGGGGGGAGTGACAACACCTGCTTAGCAGTGTTGGGAAACAGCCTGGAGTGTGGACATAGCGACAAGTTCATCTTCACACCTCTGGCTGCACTTGGAGCAGAGAAAGCAAAGGCTGATAAGCCAAGCCAGGTTGTGAAAGAGTTTCATGAAGGCAGATCCCAGAGGGACTGCATGAGCCTCTGGCTGGCTGGCATAGTCCTCAGCTTGCTGAGCATCTGGAGGTGGCACCATCTCATCGCAGGGCTCCCGGCCACAAGGCGGCCACCTGCAGAGCGTCCTAAAACGCCCTTGCAGTCAGTCTGCCTCCACCGTCAGCACTTACCCTCACTTGCCTTTGGGGCTCCATTCATCTCTGTGATCAGTATCCTCCCCATGCTTGGGGGGAGGCCAGGGCCCTTTTCTGCCTTCAGGCAGCTCAAACTTGACCTTCCCGGAGACGGGACTCACCATTGCCCACCGCCCTCGAGCCTGCTCTTACTCCACTTTTCTCGCAGATGGTGGCACTGTATTCACCCGGGACTAAGGCAGAAACACGTCTGTCAGGTTCCATCCCATCCACCTGCACAGCAAGTCCTGCCAGTTCTCCACCTGAGTTTCTCTCCATAAAGTCTTTACTGTGAAGACCCCTTTCCTTCAGCCTTTCAGGGCGTCCACATCTCTCACCGGACCATTAGTTACAACAGGCCCCCGATCAGGCCCCCGTCTCTGCTGGCCTCCCTGTTCTTGAACGAGTTCCCGCCTCTGAGCCTCAGTTTTGCCATCTCAAAAATGGGTTTCCTGTGATGACTTCACAGGGCTGCTGGGACGATGAAAGGAGGACTGGATGTAAAGCACGCACTCTGGTGCTTCTGTTCTGGCAGGAAGGAAGACTCTTCACAAGCCACCAGCCAGATACGTCCAGGAGTCCCAGCCTGATAGGCGATGAGGGATGAAGGAAAGAATGCTGACAGGGCCTGCCACGGGGGACTCAGGGCCACTTTAGCTCCTGATGTGGGGAGAGGGCGGGCCTGGGGAGGTGACTTTCACGCTAAGACCTACAAGGAGGCTTTAGGAGGAGAAGTTGGTCGTTAAAGGCTAGGGGGAGTGTGGGGGGGGTCACTCCAGGCACAAGATACAGCTGCTGAGGTGGGAGACTGGAGGCAGGTATCGGGTGGGGGGCGGGATGGGTGAGCAGGGCAGGGGAAGCCGGGCGGGGCAGGCGGAGGCTGGAGCCCACTGGGTCCTCCAGGGCATGTTGGGGAATTTGCACTTTTTCCAAAAGGCAATGGCAACCAGTTACACTTTCAGCGGCTTAGTACAGGATGGGGTTTGCCCTTTAGAAGCTCTGTGCTGAGGGGGGACTGGGGTGGGGCCAGGTGAGCTTCAGGTTCAATACATCAAGCCTGACACCGTGAGTTCCTGGACCAAAGCAGAGAGGGGCTGGGGAGACAGCCTGGACTCCTTAGGACTGAGAATTCCTGGCATTTAGTGATTACGGGAGAGTGAATCTAAGCAGAGCTCCCCACGCCACTGTGCGCACTTTGAAGACAAGGATTAGGCTTCCTCTTTCTCTGGATCCACGGGACCTAGCACGGGCCTGGCACCGAGAGCCGAGATTTTACTGCGCGAACAAATGGCAGTGAGATCTCAGCGTAGGCGTTTGTGCGGACAGTCTGCTCCCGACCTTTAACCTACTGTCTCCAAGCAGAGGGGCGGCAACCCAGTGCTCCCTTGTTCCAGCTAATGTGTACTCACTGAGCCTCTTCAACCTCATTTCGGTGCTAGAAATATTTGGGGACCCGGGTCGGGAGATGGGTAACTCACGGTTAACCCTGGGGCCTCATGCCTGCCAGGCTGGCCCCGCTCTGGGACCAGTGGAGCCCTGCTGGTCCTTCCACGGGTGGAAGCATCGGCACTGCGTTGCTGGTACCCTGTGTACGGAGACAACGCCCCAGGGTTCCATGTCTGAGGGATGTTGCTTTAAGCTTATTCCTCTACATTCAGGTTGGTTTTTCTGATTGGCCGAGAGACTAAATGTGCTACAGCAACAGGAGGGCATGCGTTGCGGCGAAGAGAGTGCAGCTGCAGAGAAAGCCAGGGAGCGTTTCAGCCACGGCCTTGCTGGGTGGTGCTGATGAAACTGCGTCCTCATCTGTAAACCGGGCATCCTGAGCCGTGCCCTTAGGGCTATTGGTAATATGTAGCCACCAGGCCAACCAGAAACATGTCCTGTGAATGAGGCTCAGGACAAGGGCTGCATCTTGTCCCCAGGGAAAAGTACCCATTGGGTGGTCCAATGTACTCCAGGGACCCCCAGATCCTGGAGCATCTGTGCACATCAGGGCTGAGGTTCCGGCTGAAGGGATCTGTTGATGTCCCTTCTGTTCTATGGGAATCAGGAAGGGCCTGGGGGGGGGAGTCTACATTTTCCCCCCTGCTTGGGGCATGAGGGCCGTGCTGGGGTTGGTTTGGTCAAGTCTGCCACTGAGAAGCTGGAACCAGAAGCTTTATTTCAGAAGGCTGGGAATGAGAGTAGGAAAGGCCAGTGTGGGGTGACTGCATGCCAAAGCAGGGCAAGAACACTAAAGGTCACTCCCTAGGGAAGCTGAACCCAAATTCTAAGTTCAAGGCCCCTGGGCCTTCAGTGTGTGGGCTGCAGGGTCAGAGGAGAGGTCGGGACTGAGCAAGCAAGGCCCAGGCCATGCGTGGGGGGGGTGCGTGCAACGTCAGTGGGCACGAGAACGTGGCTGTGCCCCTCTGTCTTCATGAGGCCTTGGGATCCCAGGCCAGAGCCCCAGGACACTGGGGCTGCAGCAGATGCAATCAGACCAGTGCAGAAACAGCCGGAGGAAAGCACATCATGTTAGGATGGGCCTGGGCTCCCAGAGCACCTTGCGTATCCTGAATGAGAGCATTTTCACAGCTCGAGGTGCCATCTTTATCTGTGTTAGTCCTCCCCCGGGGGCCAGGGACTGTGACATCCAGCTGCTCAGGCTTATAATACAGCACAGGGCCTGGACTGGCACACAGTCAGCCTTAGGACATGAAATGTAGAAGTAACAAGGGTACACCAATAAGTTCAGCTCAGTAGGTATTTTTTGCGCACCTACTGTGTGCTTTCTCCCTGACCCATTCCTGTCACTGGGGTGGTTCCAAGCCAAGACTTACTTCTTATTTCTTCAGAAACCATCCCTGGCCCTTCCAGGTGGAAGGCGGTCTGCTTTGACCTGGATAAAATTGACATCCTGCTAAAACCAAGTCTCCTCCAGCTACTGGCCAGTCCAGCCAACCCGATAACCTCTTTGAGGGTTCCTAACATGGGCTCTCTGCCACATGCCCAGCAGGTTTGTGTCAAGGCTTCCTGGGGTTTGCGAGGCAAGTCCAGTCACTAAATGGCCTGGGATTGAGCTTTTCGTGCTGTCACCCTGTGGGTGCCACGGGGGCCCCAACTCCAGGAGAAACATGGAGCACTGCTGGGGCCATCCATTTTATTCAAAGATTTAGAAAACAAGAAGGGAGCTCCCTTTGTGGCTCAGCAGTTAACGAACCCAACTAGGATCCATGAGGACGTGGGTTTGATCCCTGGCCTCGCTCAGTGGGTTGAGGATTCGGCATTGCCTTGAGCTGTGTGTAGGTCACAGAGGTGGTTCAGATCCTGCGTTGCTGTGGCTGTGGCGTAGGCCAGCAGTTGTAGCTCCTATTCTAGCCCTAGTCTGGGAACTTCCCTATGCCACAAGTGTGGCCCTAAAAAGCAAAAAAAAAAAAAAAAAAAAAAAAAAAGCTATACATTTTTATAGACACATGCAGGCCAAAGCAGCAGGATTGAGTTTTCCATATGAGCCAAACTCTCGTTCTGGAGTCGAATGGAAAGTTTACGTAAGTGTATGAAATGAAGCACAGGTCTTTCACACGGGTCACAGGTCTCTGATTGTTGGTTTTCTGGGGAAATGGCTCAGGCCACATGTGCACACAGTCAACTGGTTTTGCACCCCTGTCCCTCCCATAATACACTGCGAGCACGACTCGGTACCTGAGTCAAGAGCTGAATGATTTAGAATCAAGGTAAGAACTCATTTTCAAGAATCTTTAGACACTGGATGAACTCTAGGTCTGACCTTGCCACTGACTTACTCTGTGATACTAGGCAATTCTCGTCCGAACCTGGTCTTCAGTTTTCCTATCTGTAAAATGGGAGGGAGGGCCAGGCTCTCAGAGGTTTCTTTCAGCTTCAGCACTTTAGGTTAGGCCTTTATTTTCTGCCCAGGTGCGCATAATTCAAATTCAACTAAGAATTATCACTTCAAGCTAAAATGGATGATGGGCATACTTCTGTGTTTGTTTGTTTGTTTTGGCTGCACTGCAGCATGTGGAAGTTCTCAGGCCAGCCATCAAACCCACGCCACAGCAGTGACCTGAGCCACTGCAGTGACAATGCCGGACCCTTAACCCACTGTGCCACAAAGGAACTCCTGTGAGCGTACTTCTGTATACACTATTGGTGTTCTCAAAACCCCAGAAAGAGAGATGTTATTGTCTCCATTTTGCAGATACAAAATAAAGGTTCAGAGAAGTTTAGTGTGTGAACTAAGGTCACACAGACAGGAAGTTGCACAGCTGTGATTCGCTCTCAGGCCTGCCTCTGGCTTTGTGTTCAAGGGGCTGAGAGCAGACCCTCTGAGCCCAACAGCATCGCAGCTTCCTCCACCCTTCTCTCCCTGCCTGCCTGGGAGCTCAGTTCTGCACTCTTGTGTAGGTGACCAAGGATGGGCTCTGGCTGGGGCTATGGGCCACTGGCAGTACAGGTGGACTTTGGTGGGCAAGTGTTGGTAATGTTCTGGAAGGCTGGTGAAGGAGTTTACCAAGGGTTAAGGGAGCATCTCTGGCCCAGCCTGAGTCCGGCTGTTCCAGGTGAGTCTTCCAGGCCCCATTTGTGCCTTTAGCTTAAGGGGCTATCTCCCTTGCCTGCTCTGCTTTGTGATTTGGGAGCCCCTACCTGCCATGTGGCTGGTCACCCCCGCCCTCAAATATTTGTGTCCACCTTTCCTAGCCCCGGAAATCATCTTCTAATCCCTGTGCGAGGAAGGAAGGGATGAACTGCAGGGCCTGAGCTCGGGTCTCTGCCTTGACCATTATGAGGGTGACTTCAAGGCTGCTTTTATTTCAGCCAATTCAATCACCACCAGTCTACATGCAATAATGGCTTTTGAGACCTCAGTTATCTTCTCAGAACCTTAAGGGGGCCTCGACTCCTGGCATGTCACTGGGCAAGTAAAATTCTCTCTCTTGGCATCAATGTCCTCATCTAAGCAACAACCAGCTGGCTGGGTCCCTGTGTGCACCACAGGTGACATTTTAGCTTCCACTGTCTTTACCTTCCCAGAGGCAGAGGGACGAACCAGAAGCCTTTGAAGAGTGCCTCAAGCTTAAAAATTGCTCTCTCCCTGTCTGGTGTTCCCACTTCGCAGCTGCAGGTGCCAGCCCTCCCTCTACACGCCAAAGGCGCACCCCCACCTCGCCCAGGCCCCCGGCAGATCCAGGCCTGGCCCTTTAGCCTCTCGGCTCCGGAAACGCTAGGGCAGCGCTAGAGCGGCGACTGCGGCGGTGGCGGAGGCGCAGGGGGCGGGGGAGGAGAGAAGCGCCCACTTGTCCCGCGGCCTCCGCAGCGGCTCTGGCCCCAGCACCGGCGCGTCAGTTGGGTCCCTGGAACCCCTCGCTTTGTTGCTGGGGCCTGTGGCCGGTTGGGAGTTCACCACCAGTCGATGGCACCGCACCGACCCCTGCGGCCCCGCAGCCCCCCAACTTGGCAGAGCTAGCGCAGGCTCCTCTTCGCTTCCAGCCGCGGTGAGGTAGGGGGCCTCGCGGGCGCTCGGACGCCTCCGTCTCGCCCTTTCCGTGCCTGAGCGCAGGGAATTACACCTCCCAGGTCCGGGGCTCTCCCTGGCTGAGGGGTGGGAGTGCAGGTGGACAGCACCATTTTTGACTCCAGGCGGGTCTACCACCACTGTTTCTGTCTGGGCCACCGGACCCCATCCCTCTCCTCACATCTCCCTCTGCATCTCCGCGTCTTAGCCACTCTGCGCCCGCATCCCACCGAGCTCGCCGGGTAAAGGGCAGCCGCAGCCCACACCCGCTCCCTGCCCGCAGTCTCTGCCCCCTCTGGCCACTGCGGGGTCACCGCCGGCTTGGGCCAAACCGCCCTTCTCGCCGGTGGTGCGGAAGCTGCCGAGAGTAGAGGGACTAAAGTTCGGGCGCCTTGGGCGGGCTGAAGGCCCCGAGCCCCGAGGGCCGCGGCCCGGGCGCTAGGAGGTCAGACGCGGCGCTGGCCTCACCTGTTTCTCCAGTGGCTCCTTGGCTGAGAGCGTAGGCTTCGGGGAGGGCGCGCGGTCGCAGACGCAGCCCTCCAGCAGGTAGAGTCCCGATGGCCGCGAGCTCGAGTCGCTCTCGAAGTAGAAGAGCAGGTTCTGAAGCAGCGCGAACCACTTGGTTTGCCATTTTGTGTTGTCCGAACTCCGCTTGCTTAGGTAACCTTTGCGCGTGCCGTCCTTGCGTGCCAGCAGTCCCAGGGACGCGACGTGGCCATCGTTCAGCCGAATCCCCTTCTGCATGGTGCTCGGAGGCCAGTTAGACTCCACGCGCTTACATCTCCGCGCGGCACCCGGCAGCCCCCGTCTGTGTGCGCGGCGCGCTGCCTCTCTCTGGCGCTCGCTGGCTCGCTCCTTCTCACGCTCCCCCCCCCCCCCCCCCCCCCCCCCCCCCCCCCCGAAATCTCTACACTCCGGCTTCTGGCGCCGAGCCGCGGCTTCTGGAATCCAGATGTACCATTCCCCGCCAGAACCTCTTCTCCGCTCCGCAGAGATACCACCCCTGGTCCGGGAGATACCACCCGACCCTCCCCCGGCGCCGAGCAAACTGAGGGACTGGCTAGCTGCGCGCTGGCGAGGGGCAGGCGGAGTCATGTGACGCCGAACCCTCGAAGAGCCCTTTTCAGCAGCGCGGACAGGGACACACGCACGCAGCCCGCCGAGGCGCAGAGCTGCGCGCAGGCTGCACCTTGGCGCCTCCTCCCCCTCCCCGGACACACACGCGCGCACGCACAAACACAAATCCTGCCTCCCTTCCCTGGTCGCGGCTTCTCCCCTTCGGGTGTTAAAAGGCAAATCAGATCAATTTTCCTTTAACCCAATAGAACCCCGGAGGCTGGCCATCCCGGGGAGTTTGCGTCTTTGCGCCCCGCCGCGGCGCACTGTAGACCTGGGGTTAAGTCCATTTGTCATTTTCTACTCGAGAGGCTTCTTCCTGGTACTCCTCCCCCCCGCCCCAATCCAAGGTGGATGGAAGAAGGTGGGTGGCGAGATAGATCTGAAAAAGCTTTCAGTCCTAATATTTGCGCAATCGGCCGGGTCACATTCATTTCAGCATTCAGCCCCACTTCTGGTGGCTTCCCTAGCAACATGAGGACAGTACAGGGGGAGATGCGGAGGGGGGAGGTGAGCGTTTATTTTATTTTATTTTGAGTGTTGCCATAATTACGCGCGCCACCCCCTGCGTCCTGAGGTCTGGCCGGCGAGCCGCTGCTGGGAGTTTTCTGCAAATACCCCCCAAAGCCTGAAGGCGGGCTTCAAACGCAGGCGCCGGGGACCATGGGAGCCTTCAAATAGCTGCGCTGGCGCAATGATACCTTAATGATAGATTTTCCGTTCTTATTTTTAGCTCCCATTCGCCTACACAGCTACACGGCATTTATCCGAGAACGTCACAGCGCCCGCCTGCTGCACCAGGAGGGCGCGCGGGCCGCGGGGCGAGCCGGTGCGCTGGAACGGGGAGCGCGCACCGCCGTCTGCCGCAGAGGGCAGCGGCCTCGCTCGGGCCAAGAGCGGCGCGCAGCCCGGCCTGGTGTGTTTGTTGCTGGGACAGGCGGCCATGCAGCCCTCGAGAGGAAGGAAGGAAGGGCACCATGTTTCAGAACAGAACCTGCCGCTTTTCCCTGCCCGCTTCCCTCCCGGGTCTGAAGGCAGGGAAGGGCCTGGGAATCAGGCAGCCGGGTAGACCTGGGGCAGTCCACGGAGAGACACCTGGCTGTGGAGGAATTGGAGCTGCCCCGATCCTGGGCACAGTGGCGCGGGCTTGCTTTTCCTGGTGGGGACCAGTCTGAGGGAGGGACTGACCGTGTTTACTTTTCCCTCTTAGTTCCTCCGCTCCAGGCCTGGGAACTCTCTCTAAGGACCAGGGATGCTGGATTTTTCTTCACCAGTAATGAAACCAAAGAAGGGAGCTGGCTAAGCCTCTTCATGTAGTCTCCATTTTTTATCTTCCTGAGAGTCCTTACACCGTGGCCACCTTTACTTCTCCTTTGCCCTCTTTTTGGAAGCAGAGTTTGCGGAAGTGAGGTTCTTAAGTCAGGCTCTGTTCATCGAAAGTCTTCTATTAGGAAGCCTGATACAGAGGCCAAGGAAACTTCAGGGAACCGGGCACTGTTCTAAGTGCTTCAAATCAATGAAATCTTCATACAATTCCATGGGACAGTGTCTGTCGTCCCCCCCCCACCTCCAATCAGTTCCACTGCACGGAAGGAGGAAACAGGCATGGAGGAGTTGAGTGACTTGTTCAGAGTTGCTCAGCAGGAAAGGGGCAGAGGCGGGATTTGAACTGGGTAGTCTGTCCCTACTGGCTGTGTAGATCTGAGAGGCTGGGCCTTGTGTTGTAAGGGGTTGGGCATTAATCCTAAAAAGGGGCAGGAGCTCTCAGGTGGTCCTGAGCAAAAACTGTCACACTGCTGTGACAGAGAGACCTATGGTACCCTGAGCTCTGAACCTGGACTGCCCATTGGAATCACCTGGGGACTTGTAACAATCACCCAGGGACATAAAAGGCCACGGGCAGGTTATGTACTCTCATGCGTGATTGTAATGTGCAGCAAAGTTGGCCATCCGTTAATACATGGCGGAACCTGGGATCCAGTCATTTGCATATGAATCACCAGATTGTGTTACAATGCAGATTCTCATTTTGGGGTTGGGTCTGAGACTGATAATCTGCATTTTTAACTAGCTCCCAGGTGATGTGACACTGCTGGTCTGCAGAGGACACTTTGGAGGATTTAGAGCGGGGACTCAGGAGGTGGGAGGGGATGGGATTCGTTCATTAGTTCACTCATTCATCACATACACCTCATCTCACTAGCGTTCACTGAGCCCCCTGGTCTGGGCCAGGCCTTAGGCTGGACCACTGGGGACATAGTGATAAACAAAACACAGTCCCTGCTTCCTGGAGTTTAGACCAGCCCAAGAATTCCTTTTCTCTAGGGCCCTAAGTGTGGCAGGAGGAGAACCATCTTTCCTTTGGGTCTAGGGAAGAGGTTCTGATGACAGGTGTCAATCAAGAAAAGAACTGAATCCACTTCAGTGGGCCTCAACCCTGGTGCATTTAGAACCACTGGAAAGTTTTTTTTTTTTTTAAATCTCTTTGCTCGGGCTGCACCCCACGCTGGTTACACCAGAACCTCTGAGGGTTGGACTCGGGCATCAGTACTTTGAAAGCTCCCTTACTGAGTCCAACGGACAGCCAAGGCTGCGAACCATGGATCCAAAGCTTGGGTGAAGAAAATCCCCTCTCCACCTCCCAACTTCCCCCCAACACTGGCACCGGGGAGGGTGAATGGCCCCCTCCTGCTGGTTTTGAAGTTCCTGGTGGGAACTCCAGGAATTCCCGGTGGGTCAGGCCACGCTGGAAGGTTGGGCTTGGCTGAGGATATCCATGTCGGGGAGAGAATGTGGCAGCAGCCCAGGCACTTTGATTATGTCCATCTGAGCTACGTCCCTATTGCTTTCTCTCCAATCTCTGTCAGCAGAAAGCTGAGCAGAGCCCATGAGTGGGCCTTCTGGTCACCCTCCTGGTTTCCAGCCAGAGTTCAGGGCCCTTGGAAGGCACTCTGGGGAGTTGACCAAGGAGACCTCATTTACCAGGCTGGCTCCATCTTGGACTGGGCTGGGGGTTCCGGGGGCAGGTAGGCATGTCTTGCCATAGCCGGCAAAGGTGGGCACACATAGCTGTTGTGTGTTGTCTGCCAGGCACTCTGCCAGGCTCCCCAGAGGCAGAGAAGAGGTCCGCGGGAGCACCGCAGCTACATCTGAGCTTTGCCTCGTTTGATTCCATCCTCCCAATAAGGCTTTTGGACAAGGGTTAATCCTCCCATTGTTCACAGATGGAGATACTAAGGCTGGAGAGTGGCAGCAGCGTGAGTCTTCCAGGCAGGACCTGTGACAGGGTGTCCTGACTGCTCATCCCAGAGGAGCTTGCTCTCTGAGTCTCTCGCTGTCCGGCCATCTGGGCTGAGGTCCCTGCAGATAAGGAGACAAGAAGGACCATTTAGAAATAGCTAGCTAATGACAAGGATATTGCTCCGTCCAAAATCCTGTTGTTATCCTGGGTAGATTTCTCCTGGTCTTTGGATCAGAGCTTAGCCTGGGCATTCGTTGCTGGGTCTGACTTGCCTTCAGGCCCTGGTGTGCGCGTGCGCGCACGCATGCGCACGTGATGTGTCTGCTGTGTATGGGTTTAAGTGTCTGAGGGGTGGGGTGTGCGTGTGAGAGGCATGTGTGTAGTGTGTGTAACGCTGAGAGGACCTTTGGCCTTTGGCAAACATGCTCCAAAAGAAAAACGTACCTTTCATATCACTTGAAAAACGAAGATGTACGTATGTGGAGTCAGAGAAGCTTTGGAAATGGAAGTTTTGCTGGTACGGGTTCATTGCTCCAACTTTGGGCCCTGTTGGTTGGCTTTGTTCCGGGACCCACATGCAGGCATCAGAGGTTTACACCTTGGCTTTCTAGCCAGTGAAAATAGTCATGTTATACCATCGAATTGTAAGTGTAATGCAGGCTTTTTATAAAATATTAAGACAATATAGAAAATAGTTAACACACTTATTTATTTATTCATCTATTTATTTATTTATTTATTTATTTACTGTTTAATGCTCTCATTTTTTTCTCCTTGCTAATATATTTACTAAAATGGGTTTCTGTAGCACAGGCTATTTTATAATCTCAGTCTCTCTCACTCTGTCTTTACTAACATCCTTGTGGGGGCATCTTTTCCTATTACTACAAATTTAATTAACAGATTTCTTATGATTGGGCATCTCGGTTGTTTTCAGGTCAAAGTTTTGGAATAATGCAAATAATATCTTTGTGTATCCATTTCCCTTCCTTAGGCTAAGTTCCTAAAAGTGGCATTTCTGGGTTAAAAGAAGGCATACTTGGGGAGTTCCCTTGTGGCTCAAGGGTTAAGAATCTCGTGTTGTCACTGCTGCTACCTGGGTCTCTGCTGTGGCTTGGGTTCAATCCCTGGCCAGGGAACTTCCATATGCCACTGGTGCAACCAAGAAAATAAATAAATTAAAAAAATAAAAGAATGTACATTTGAAACATTGGTCCCTATTGATAGATTTCCAAAGAGATCTTTTATGCTTTACCCGGCTTTCCATAGGGATGAAACCGTTCATTCCTCCATCAGCTTGTCAATCCTGAATATTGATATTATCAATCTTTTTTTTTCACTTTTTTTTCCGTCTTTTTAGGGCCGCACCAGCAGCATATGGATGTTCCCAGGCTAGGCGTCGAATCGGAGCTGTAGCTGCCAGCCTACACCACAGCCACAGCAACGTGGGATCCTTAACCCACTGTGTGAGGCCAGGGATCGAACCCACATCCTCATGGATGCTAGTAGGGTTCGTTAATCACAGAGCGACGAAGGAACTCCAATATTATCAATCTTTTATGTATTTACCTGTTTTGAAGGAATAGAAATTGTATTCCTTACTTGTATTAATTTTCATTTCTTTTATTGCTTATGAGGTCAGATGTTTAATTATTCACGTTCCTTCTTTCGTGAATTTCTTATTAATAGAGATATTTTTCAGACACAATTACATTTTTCATGTAGGTTTATCACGGTACTTTATATATGAGGGATATTAACCATCAGCTCTCCTATGTGTTGCAAATAATTTCCACAGTTTGTTGCTTGTCTTTAATCCTATATGTCTGTATCTGTATGTTGTATATGTTGTATATGTCTTCGAGTGTAGACAAATGCATCTTTTTCTTTATGGTTTCTGATTTTAGTTTTTAAATTAAAAAAAAAAAATTTTTGCCACACCCATAGCAGACATAAGTTCTCGGGCCCTGAATCGAACCTGAGCCACAGTGTGACAACACTGGATCCTTAACCAATAGACTACCTGGGGACTCCTATGGTTTTTCATTTTTAGATCCCCTGCCCGCTTGTGCCAGTTCCTTCAAGACTGAAACATTTGCCCATATTTTCTTCTTCGTTTTTATAATTTCGCTTTTTTCCAGGTATAATTTTAACTCATTTGGAGTTTATTTTTAAGAGTGAGATTGATATCTGGCATATTATTAATTTCTCCCAAATGGCTGGCAAGTTGTCCCAACACTGCTTGATTGAATAATCCAGTCTCTACTGCTGATAGGGAGTAGTGTCTTTATCATATATCAAATTCTCTTCTACACCTGGAACTATTTCCAAAGGTAATTTCTGTCCCATTGCTCTGTCTGTCTTTATACCAGTGACACATGATTTTGTTTCTTACTGCTGTGCCATTCAGTTTGAAATCTGGCCACAGACAAGCACTTTCATCACTTTTCCTTTTTACAAGGTCCCTGAATATTCTTTTGTGTTCCTTCCTCAAGATTAATTCACTACTCATTTTGTCAAGTTCCAGAAAAGTATCTTTGAGATTTTGACTGGAATGACATTGAAAATATTTATTCATATAGGAAAGATAAATACTTCCACAATGTTTTGTCTTCTTGTTCAAGTAAAAAGTACGTCAGTCCAATTATTTGTTCTTTTGATTTTTTTCTGATAGAGTTTTATACGTGTCTTTGCGTGTATATGTCTTGCACATTTATTTATTTATTTATTTATTTATTTTTTTGTCTTTTTGCCTTTATGTAGAGCTGCACCCACGGCATATGGAGGTTCCCAGGCTAGGGGTCTAACAGGAGCTGTAGCTGCCGGCCTTCACCACAGCCACAGCAACGCGGGATCTGAGCCGCGTCTGCAACCTTCACCACAGCTCACGGCAACGCTGGATCCTTAACCCACTGAGCAAGGCCAGGGATCGAACCTGCAACCTCATGGTTCTTAGTCGGACTCATTAACCACTGAGCCACGAAGGGAACTCCACACATTTCTTGTTTAATTTATTTGTGGGTATTTTACATTTTGTGGTTGCTAATGAAAGTATGAATTTTTTCTGTTTTTTAAAAACTAGACTTTGTTGCTACCTAAGAAAGCTAGCGCTATTTATGTATTTATTTTTTAAGCTGCTACGGTCTCGAATTCTTGTTTCTAAAAATTTAATTTATCTATTCGGGTTTGCCAATTAGATAGTTGGAATGCATTTCCCAATATATAGGCATGCTTGTATTTCTTAAATAAACCCCATTCGCCATGATGGGTTTTTGTGTTATCATTGGTTTATTTAGTTTATCTCTTCTGGGTCAGTCTTGATAATTTAAATTTCCAAGATCATTTATTCACATTTTCCAATTTATTACATAGATCTGAACCAAACATTTTCTTACAATTTTTTTATTTTTTCCATCTGTGTTACTTCTCCTTTGCCGGTGCTTGTTTTGTGTTTTTATATTATTTGTTTTTTCTTGAAAGGGGTTTAACTATATTAAGACTTTAAATTTATTTTTTAATTCTACTCTTTTCCTAGCTCATTAATATATGCATATATCTTTGTTAAATACCTTCTCCCATTTCCTTATAGTTTTTTTTTGTTTTCTCCCCAACTTCTTGAATGCTTAATTGATTTTAATTACTTCTTGTTAAGTAGGTATTTAAGATTGCACCTTTTCTTTTAAGTGCAGACTTTTCCCAGATCCACTAGGATTGCTATATAAATTTCTGGTTATTTCTATATTAAAATATTCTGAAGTTAATTATTCTTTTAGGCAAATAATTGTCAAAGTTTAATTGAATCCTTTTTGAATTTCCAAGTAGATTTTTTTGCTTGCTCTGGCTTATTTCCAGTTCTATTACATCATTCTTAGAGAATGTAGTCAGTATTATTTCTACATTTTGAAATTTCTCACTGGTTTGGTTGTGTTCTGTACATGGTCAATTTAGCAAATTTTCCATGGTCTGTGGGAAAGAAGACACATACTATTTTCAAAAGGTATGGAGTTTGAAAAATATCTTAATTTAGTAAATTATATATTTTAAATATATGTAGTAAATTATATATTTTAGGAACAAATCTCTTTTTTTTTTTTTTTTTTTTTTGGCCATGCTCATGGCATGTAGAAGTTCCCAGGCCAGGGATGGAACCTGAGCCACAGCAGTGACAATGCCAGATCCTTAACCTGCCAGGCCACCGGAGAACTCTGACAAATCTCTAATTCTGATCTCTGTGCAGGGCAGCTGGCAGCTGCGTGCAAAATCTACAGATGTTTGTATGGCTGTGAGCACCTGGTCTGGGAAAAGCCATTATTCACTTCTACCGTGGTCCAGTATCCCAGAGGTTCAGGGACTTGCTGATATCCAGAGCTCAGTAACAGGTAAGGAAGCAAACATAAAGGGCTTCTGGGTAGCCAAAGGAAAACCACAGTGCCTATTTGCTCCAAGGCTCTGATTTTACCAGAGCCAAGCCCCCTGGGCCCTCGCCCATCACCCCTGCACTGTATACTGTCTTCTAGTGAACTTGGCTCTTAGGTTTCTTAGCCCATAGACAATTAGGAGCAAACATTCACAGTGTGAGCTGAGCATCTGGTTGCCCATACATTAAGGAAAGTAGATCTCAGTCCTCCGTGAGCTTAGGGCATAGAGTACAGCGCGCAGCAAGCAGTCTTGACCACTGGGTGTAATGGGCATCTTCCATTTGCATTCCCACCTGCTCTTCACTCTTCTCTGGCTGCTCTGTGTCCCAGGACGTTGGTATATCTCTGGTGTCAACCTCGCCAAGGGCTTCTGGTTGGGTTTGGCTGGAGAGGAAGGTTTTCCTGGATGGAGGAAAGGCGGTTGGTGCAGCATCCTTGCTGTCGGGGGTTCTCTCCACACAGCCCTGCCTCTGGGTACCAGTGGCTACCCCCTTCCCTTGCTCCTCAGGGCCTAGGATGGTACTTACTCTGGGATGGAGGAGCATTATCTCTGTTGGTTTCCTTCCTCCCAGCCCAAACCTTTGGAAATAGTCCCTTTATTACACACTCTCAAATTATCCAGTTTGAATATTCTCTCTGTTTCTTGCTGGTCCCTAACTGATTCAGAGATGATGGGAAACTTTGGAATAATTCAGTCCAACCTCCTCATCCTCTGATTGGGAAAGTGACACACTCAAGGTCACACAGAAGGTCCATGGCTTGTTAGAACCAGAATCCAGGTCTCTGGGATCTTAATTTGCCATTCTTGCCTTTCAAGTGTTCTTTCTTTGGATCAAATTTTGTGACATATAGTGGGCTAGGATTGAGTTACAAACATGGGGGAATATGAACAATAAGTCAAAGATTTACCACCTCCTTCACTGGAATCAAGCCCAGCTAATCTGATCTTTTGAATCATTTTAGGGGAGTGGGAGGGGAGAAGGCATATGTGCTCTGCTTCTCATCTCGATTCAATTTTCTTTCAATATTCTTTTTTTTAAAAAAATCTGTGTTTTCTACTTTTTGTAATAAATAAGTTACTCTGGTAAAGAAATAAGACAGGGACATGCAAAGACATTTGAGAAATGCCTTTGGTCAAAAAACTTCTGCCTCTTAAAAGAGTAGGCAAATCATCAGCTATTTTTGAGAGTTTATCTGGCCATATGGTACAGTTCTAGAGAGTTCTAGAGTGTTCTGGAGGAGAGATTTTACTGAGT
Organism: Catagonus wagneri; assembly: GCA_004024745.2. Classification (NCBI taxonomy): domain Eukaryota; kingdom Metazoa; phylum Chordata; class Mammalia; order Artiodactyla; family Tayassuidae; genus Catagonus; species Catagonus wagneri. The sequence continues at coordinate 21,585,631 of PVHT021183629.1, forward strand.
TATTATTTTTTTAAAGATTTTTATTTTTATATGATAGTTGATTTATAATGGTCTGTCAATTTCTACTGCACAGCAAAGTGACCCAGAATATACATATTCTTTTTCTCACATTATCCTCCATCACATTCTATCACAAGTGACTAGATGTTGTTCCCTGTATTATACAGCAGGATCTCCTTGCTTATCTACTCCAAATGCAATAGCTTGTAATACTGAGTTATTAAATGAGGAATAGTTGCTCCGGGTCCTGTATTGATTCTTTATGTAGAGTCCAAATTCAGAGAGGATTTTAAGAAATGGAATTCCGTGGGATTTGAAAATCAATCTATTGTCATTGGGCTCTTTTCAGTATTTTAACTAAAAAAAGAAAAACCAATGAGGGATTTCTGGTTATAACTAAGGTGACCAACGTGGACAAGCACTTAGTAACTTTTCAGGATGTCCTCACCTTTTCAAACCTTACACGTTGTACAATTCCTAGAAAGAGCAGGCGCCTTTACTCATGGCCCAAAGGCACCGAAAATGAGTCCTCAGATCAGCTTCAGGGTCTGGGTTGGTATAGACTGAGTTCTATAACAAGTGAATCCAAAAGATTTCAGCTCAAAGACAGTAGACATTGGTTTCTTGATCATCTAATAGTCCATAGTCATCTTAGTACCAGGGATGTGACCAGAATGGCTTTGCCTTCTGTATTTGCTGTGCATGGCTCAAATTGGAGCCATCCCATGTGGAAGTTGCCAGCTTTCCTGGAGATCCCTCTTCCTACCAACCACGCATGACAGATAAAGAAATGGAGGCTCAGGAAGGTGCAGTGATTGGTTGGAATGGCCCTCATGCCTGCATGTGGCAGGTCGTGTCCAAACACAGCAACTTCTGTGTCAGGCACTGATGGCTGCCCTGCTGTGTTTCTTCTCCACGTTCAGTGGGTGTGACTTATCGTGGGGAAAAAAAGTGCTCTTGATCCCTGGGATGGGATTTCGGATGTCACAGGGGGATGCTTGGTCTGTTTTTTGATGATGGATAAGACAGAGGTATGTGAAGGGCCATGCTATGCAGGAACCTGAGGGCAGAACCCAGAGATGTGTCAAAACAAAGTTTGAGCTTTGAGTACATTCATCTTTTTTCTGGGTCACTGGTGGCCATCTGCTGCCTGTCAGGGAAGAAGGCTGGATCTGCTAGGGGATTTTTCTTCGCTGTGGTGGTTGCTATTTGCCTGAGACTTGGGGCCTTTCCATCTTTTACCAGCTACTTAATCAGTCACAGGTCCGGGCAGGAGATAAGAGGTTTTGCTTCAGACTGTGAAAACCCTTCAAATCGTATTGACGTTTCCTGGTATGAACTCTGGTGCATGGCCTCTTAATTAAAAGCATGGACTTGCTCTTGCAGGGGACTGGGTTCCAGCAGTTCTGGGCACTGAGTTAGGAAAGAACAGGCAGAGGGGAGATTTGTGCTCCTAGGAACCAGCACTTTCCTCCAAGCATTGTGGACCCCTAGGACTCAACTCCAGAATGGCACTGGGCTCTTGTTACATCCAAAATATAAGGGTCTCCCCACCATCGTATCTTGCCTTTAGCCAGAGTGCTTACCCCTCTTTTTACCCATCCCCGGGGACACCGAGGTGGTCAGAGTCTTCTGACATCTCAAAATCAAGCTCTCTAGGTTTCTTTACTGATCATTCTACAATAGGTGGGCAAGTGATAAAGGCAAGCAGGCATTCAAATAAATTCTTTTCCTGTATCAGTTGATAATAAAATGTGATTTTTCTCCTTAACGTGTTAATAGGATGGATTATGGATATGACAGATCATTAATATGATGGATTGACTTTCAAATATTGAACCTATCTTACATCACTGGACAAAACTCTTTTTGGTCCTGGCATGGAATTCTTTTTATAGATTGCTGAATTTTAGTTGTTAGTATTTTATTAAGAATTTTTTGCATCTATGTTTATGAAGGATATCGGTAGTTTTCATCTTTTTGAGTTGTATTTGTCTAATTTTGATATAAGGGTAATTTTGATTTTATAAAATGAATTGGGAGGTGTTCTGTCTTCTGTTTTCTGGAAGAGATTGTATAGAACTGGCTTTAATTCTTATTTGAATAATTCAACATAGAACTAGAAGTTCTAGATAGCTCAAAGGCAAGAAAAGGAAATAAAAGGCATTTAGATCAGAAAGGGAAAAAATGAAACTATATCTATTTGCAGGTGACAGAACTATCCCCAGAAATCTACCAAAAAACCCACAAAAAACAAAACCCAGCTTCGAATGAGTAAGTGAGTTCATCAAGGACATAGGACACAAGATCAATATACAAAAATCATCGGTATTTCTATAAAATAACAATCAATACATGAAAACTAAAATTAAAAATACAGTGTCATTTACAATTGCTCAAAGAAAGAGAAATGCTTAGTGTGTTAGTTTGGAGAACCAGGGAAACCAGTGGTATAATTCTGTCTAAATCCAAAAGCCTGAGAACCGGGGTGACGATGGTACAAGTTTGAATCTGAAGGCCTGAGAACCAGGAGCATCAGTGTCCGATGGCAGGAGGAGATGGACGTCCAAGGTCAGGCAGAGAGCCCATCCCCTACCTTTCTGTTCTATTCGGACCCTCAGCAGATTGGATGATGCCCACCCGCACGGGGGAGGCTGATCTCTGCTCAATCTCCCGATTCAAATGCTCACCTCTTCCAGAGCCATACTCACGGACACACCTGGAAACAATGTTTTCTCAGTTATGTGGGCATCCTTTGGCCCAGTCAAATCCATAAAATTAACCATCAGGCTTAGGTATAAGTCTAACAGGATATATATAGAACTGGTATACTGAAAATTGCAGAAGCTGATGAAAGGAATCAAAGAATACCAAAATACATGGAGACAGGCTATATTCCCACATTGAAAGTTCTAGGCTCATTAAGATGTCAGTTTTCCCCAAACTGATATACAGGTTTAATACAATTCCCATCAAAGTTCCAGGAAGTTTTTTTTTTTTTTTTTTTTTTTGTAGTAGAGACAAGGTCATTCTAAAGTTTATATAGAAAGACAATATAGTATTGTCTTTCTATATAAATATAATATTGTCTTTCTATTCTAGGTCCATAATATTCTATGGACCTAGAATAGCTAAAACAATTTAAAAAGAGAAGATAAAGTGGAAAGAATCAGTCTACCCAGTTTTAAGACATTACAGAGCTATGTGATAGTGGTGGTTGGACAGTCACATAGACTAGTGGAACAGACGAATCCAGAAATAGACCCAAACAAGGACAATCAAATGATTTTTAAGAAAGATGACAAAGCAATTCAATGGAAGAAGAATAGTCCTTTCAGCAAAGGTGCTGGGGCAACCGGATATCCAGAGGCAAAAATATACACCTCATTGTAAACCACTATACAAAAGTTTAACTCAAACTGGATCACAGATAATTGTAAAATATAAACCTATGAAACTTTTCAAAGAAAGCATAGAATAAAATAGTCAGGGCATAGGGCTTGGTGAGGAGTTTTTTTTTTTTTTTTGTCTTTTTGCCTTTATGTAGAGCTGCACCCACGGCGTATGGAGATTCCCAGGCTAGGGATCTAACAGGAACTGTAGCTGCAGGCCTTCGCCACAGCCACAGCAACGGGATCTGAGCCGCGTCTGCAACCTACACCACAGCTCTCGGCAACACCGGATCATTCACCCACTGAGCAAGGCCAGGGATCGAACCTGCAACCTCATGGTTCCTAGTTGGATTTGTTAACCACTGAGCCACGAAGGGAACTCTGGTGAGGAGTTCTTAGATATGACAACAGCAGAGTGCTCTACTAAGAAAAAAATCAATAAATTGGACTGCATCAAAATTAAAAACGGCTCTGTCAAAAAAATAAAAGGACAAGCTCCAGATGGGGTGAAAATGTTTGTATATACACACACATATATAAACATATATATGTATTCAGAATATGAATCATTTGTCAGCTATGTGATTTACAATATATATATGTTTATATGTGTGTGTATATATTATATATATATCTTAGAGGCATATATATATATATATATATATATATATATATATATATACACCTCTAAAACTCTATTGTAAAGCAACAAACACTACAATTAGAAAATGGACAAAAAACCACAAGGAGATAGTTCATTGAAGAGGGTATATGGATGGCAAATAAGAACATGAAAAGATGTTTAAAGTTGCTAGTCATTAGGGAAGCACACATTAAAACCTTGAGCTCTCACTACGCATCCATCAGAACAGCTGAAATTAAAAAGAGTAATAGTGAGTTCCCGTTGTGGCTCAGCAGTAACCAACCCGCCTAGTATCCATGAGGACGAGGGTTCAGTTCCTGTCCTTGCTCAGTGGGTTAAGGATCCGGCGTTGCTGTGAGCTGCAGTGTAGATCGCAGACGTGGCTCAGGTCTGGTGTTGCTGTGGCTGTGGTGTAGACTGGCAGCTACACAGCTGCTATTTGATCCCTAGCCTGGAACCTCCATATGCTGTGGGTGCGGCCCTAAAATAAAACAACAACAAAAAAGTAATCATACCAAATGCTGGCAAGGATGCGGAGAAGCTGGATCTTTCATACATTGCTGGTAGGAAAGTAAAATGGTACAGCTATGTTGGAATAGAGTTTGGCGGAGTCCTATAAAACTTTACATGCATGTACCATGCAACCTAGAAAACACACTTCTGGACACTTACCCCAGAGAAATGAAAACTTATGTCTATGTTAAGCTTTGTACAGAAATGCTTATAGCAGTTTTATTGCAATAGCAACACCAGGAAACAAGAATGGCGTTCAGTAGGTGGGTGACTAACTGTGATGCATTCATACCATGGACTCTACCACTCAGGCTGAAAAGCAGTAAACGACACAACCAATAACCCGGATTAACTTCAAGGACACCATGCTGAATGAAGAAAAGCCAGTCTTAAAAGTCACACTTGACGATTTCACCATGTTAACACTCTCAAAGTACCAAAACGATAGAGATAGAAAATGTGTTAGTGTTTGCCAGGTTTTACGAATACGCGGTAGCAGGAGGGAAATCTTTGCGGTGGTGAACCTAGTTCTGTATCTTGAATAGAGTGGTGCATACACAAATCTACACAATCCACACACATGATAAAATGACACAAAACTGTACACACACTGTCCCAGTGTCAGTTTCCTGGTTTTGATACTGTAAGATTGTTATGCAAGATGTAACCATTGGGGGAAACTAGGTGAAGGATATGCCAGACCTCTGTATAATATATATTATATATATATATATATATATATATATATATATATATATATATTTTGTCTTTTTAGGGCCGCACCCGTGGCATGTGGAGGTTCCTAAGCTGGGGGTCGAATAGGACTGCAGCTGCCGGCCTACACCACAACCACAGCTACGCCAGATCCAAGCTGAGTCTGTGACCTACACCACAGCTCATGGCAGCGCTGGATCCTTAACCCACTGAGCGAGGCCAGGGATTGAACCTGTATCCTCATGGATGGTAGTCAGATTGGTTTCCACTGAGCCACGACGGAAACTCCTGTAATATTTTTGCAACTTGTGAGTCTATATTTTAAAATAAAAAAATTTAAAATATTTAAGTACCAGAAAAGACTGTCTCGGACCCATCATAAATGTTCCTAAATCTATTGTTATGCCTTTAGGGTCTTGGCTTTAAAAAATTGATTACAGTTTTATTTTATAAATTCAAATTTATAGCATTTTCTTATTATGGATTACAGATACAGAGGGATTAAATTGCTGCTCTCCAGTGTGTTAAAATTTGTTGCGGAATGTATTAAAATTACATGATGCTTTTTAAAAATGATTTTTATTTTTTCCATTATAGTCGGTTTACAGTGTTCTATCAATTTTCTACCGTACAGCAAAGCCACCCAGTCACACATAAGCATATATATTCTTTTTCTCACATTATCCTCCATCATGCTCCATGATGCTTTTTTATCATAGGCTTTTCAAAGCTGTTATTTATATTTAGTGATGTAATGAAGGTACACAGTTTAAAAGTTAGTAGTGTCCCACCTCTCCCCGCGTCCTTAGTTCCGTTCCCAGAGGCAAAACCCCTCAGTGCCTCTGACTTCTTTCCCCTACATTTACCATGATTCTAAATAATATGTTTATATAGATATTATGTCATTTATCGATTACAGATATTGGTTCACATTTTGTTGCGGTCCCTGTGTACCTAAGTCTCCCACAACCCTCCCATTGTCTGTCCTGGAGTTAATAATTGCCTTATTGTTCATTTGTCTGCTTTTCTCTCTACCAATGGCTGCAGGTTTTTTCATATGCTCCCTGTCCTGGTGTTACTCTTTAGGAAAACTGTATACATTTTCCTGGGCCTTCTCTTTATTGTTCTTCTGAATCAAATTTCCTGCTTTCCGGATACTGTGTGTTTCTCTTTCCTGCTTTACATTTGCTACCTAAATCAAGGGTGTGTAGGAGATGTAACATTTGAGGGTTTGGATGTCTCAAAGGGTCTTTCATCTGCTATCCTTTAATTGATAATTTGGTTGGGGATAGACTTTTAAATCGTTTTGAAGGCATTGTGCCACTGTTTTCTAGCTGTATGCTGTTGAGAACTCTGAAGCCATTCTGGTTCTTCCTTTGTCATCGGTTTTTTGGAAAGCTTGTCTTCTTTTGTTGCCGGTGTCTGAAATTCCTCAGTAATGGATAAGGCACACGCTTTTGAAATTCAAATAGTCTTCTTCAAACTAACATCTTTGCAATGAGTTCTAAAAGTTAGTTTTGTAATTCAGGAGTCCCTGTGGTGGCTAACAAACCTGACTGGTATCCATGAGGACATGGGTTCGATCCCTGACCTCACTCAGTAGGTTTAGGATCCAGCCTTGCCATGAGCTGTGGTGTAGGTCACCGATGCAGCTCAGATCCCACGTTGCTGTGGGTGTGGTGCAGGCCAGCAGCTGCAGCTCAGATTCAACCCCTACCCTGGGAACTTTCATATGCTGCAGGTATGGTCCTAAAAAGCCAAAAAAAAATTTTTTTTTTTGTAACTCAAAAACCAAGAATTTATCCTTTTGTTTTCTGCTTTTTTTTTCTTCCCTGCTCACTCATTCCCTGAGGTCATTAATGCCTTGACTGAATGGCTAGGAGAGTACTAAGTAGTAAGGGGGAACAAAAGAAGGGATCCTGGGTCTTAGGGCTCCATTATGCGCTATTTTGAGTTGCCAGCCAAAGGCTCAATAGTGAGAGCAGGGGAAGAGACCTTAGACAACTAAAATCCAAAGAATCCTAGAGAAGCCCTTGAGGAATCACCAAGCAGTTTCAAAAGCTGTGTGTGGATTTCCCATCGTGGCTCAGTGGTTAACGAACCCAACTAGTAGCCACAAGGTTGCAGGTTTGATCCCTGGTCTCGCTCAGTGGGTTAAGGATCTGGCGTTGCTGTGAGCTATGGTGTAGGTCACAGAAGCCTCTGGGATCCTGTGTTGCTGTGGCTGTGGTGTAGACCGGCAGCTACAGCTCCGATTAGACCCCTAGCCTGGGAACTTCCATATGCCACAAGTGCGGCCCTAAAAAGACAAAAGACAAAAAAAAAAAAAAAAGCCGTGTGCATGCTTGCCTCAGTGCCTTTGCTTGAGCTATTTCCTGACTAGAACTATATTTGGCTGCTAGCAATAGAAAATTCATGCCAGTGATCTAACTACATATGCACTTATCTTCTTATGGAAAGGAAGTCTGGAAATAGGTGGTTCAGGGTGTTTTTGATAATTTGTGGTAATGAGGACTCAGTGCTTTCTTCCTGCACCAACTTTAGCAGCATGCTGTTTCCATCCTCAAGATCACAGTATGGCTGCTGGTACTCTGTTCGTCACATTCAAGTTCCAAGCAAAAAACAAAACAGGTAAAAGCAAAGGGTTATTCCCTGACTGTCCAATCCGTTTTTAAGGGGCCTGATCCTGGAAATATACCTAAGCAACCTCCTCTTACATCTTCTTGGCCATCACACCAGGGGCTGGAAATCCATTCTTTTAGCTGGAGATATTGCTGTCAAAGGCAGGTTTCCATTGCCAAGGAAGAAGGTGAGAACTGGGTCTCTGTGACGTGTTCTTCCCTCCTAAATTCCTCTGTGGCTACTCCTGAAAGCACCTCCATTTCGCTCATGTCCCAGGCAGACCTGCAACTGTCCAACTCCGTCATTTGCTCAGAGATGCCCTCTATGTTACATCGTTTTCATTTTTGCCTGAAAAATGCTCCTCTCCTCATCCCAAAGTGCCCCATATGCTCGCTCTCCCACCTCCTTACCTGTTCAGATTCAGCCTCAGAGGCCCAGCCAATGGAATCTTCCTCCAGAAATCCTGCCTGGATTTCAACTGCTCGCCAGAACACCTCTACTCCTCCTCTGAGTTCCACAGCACTTTGTGCAGCCACAGTAGGATAAAGATTAAGGGGACCAAGTGTTCCTATTTACCCAAGGCTGGGGTGCGTGGGACTTTCCATTTTAAACCAGTCCTGGACAAACTGAGCTGGTCAGGGGTTCTCAGGATGCAGGATTTGTAGTGCTAAAATTGGGAAAGTTCTGGGCAAACCTGGATGAGTCTGTCCTCCTGTGGGGGATAGAACACTGAGTGTGACAGGTGGGAGACGGGATGGAGAGTGCTGGTTCTGTACTGGTGGACCATGTGATCTTGGGCCTCTGTGACTTTCAGTGTCCAAATCTGTGAAATGGGGCCATACTCAGCAGGTGAAGGTCCTCAGGGGGATGGAAGGAGCCCTTATGTGTGAAAGCTCTTTGCAAATGCGGTCGTACATACAGAAACGTGCAATAGTCTTCTTTACTAGATTGGTGTCCTTCCTGTGGTCCATAACACATTCTGCTGCGTGTATTTGAATTCTCGCTTCCTTTTCCCTCATAGACTGAGAAACGGAAAGGTATAAGCCCCCGGAGATCAGAGGGATTCAGCCATCCCTTTGTTGCAGTATGAATTTGCATCCCCACGGTCATGGGCAAGAACCATCTCAGTGTTTTATTTTTATAAAATCAAATTAAATATGGCTCTGAGATCCCAGTTATCACGGTTGAGTCATTGCCTGGAGCACTCGCTCCTTAGGGAGAGCAATGATGGCTTATACAGTCCAGAAACTTCCGCAAAACTAGTGTTCTTCGGTCCCATATGGCCACTGCTGGAGCCAAAAGTTCAAGTCCAAGTGTTTCATTCCAAGAGAGGGTGTCTCCTCTTCCTCCATCCACACCAGACTCTGAGATCTTTTGCAATAGTTCACCAGGTCTCAGAGCCCGGGGTTTCTGTCCTTGGCACCTATGGGCCACCCTGTAAAGGGTCTCGCCCCCTCCCGAGGTGCTCTGTGGCGGTGGGTGCGATTGCCGTGTCACTGGTGTGCTGTAGCTGGCTTGTGATGGCCTGTGAGACCCAGTCGTTGGCACCTCTTTCCAACTTCCTATTCAGTGACGTCAAGTTGTTGGCTGAAATCATTCATGGTGGAAATATTTACACCACGGAAATCAGTCAATACTGAAAATCGGGGCCCATCCCCACTGCCCTAAAGGCGGGTTGTTCGCTTCGCCAGCACACCACCACCCGTGCCACCACCCCTCTGCTCTCAGTCTCAGGGAAACCTGGGTCTCTGTGTGGGTGGTGGGTGGAACCTCCTCCTGCCCATCCGTCCTGGACCCCCTGCCCATGCAAGACAAGCCCAGAGCCTAGACTTTAGAAATTAAAAGCCTCTCTTTGTTCCCCTGGGGCAGACCCCATGGAGAGCTCTGCTGGCTCACTTGCAAGGAGAAAGGGGAAGATTCCTCTCATTTTGTTTTCAGCAGCTTTCTCTTTCAGATGAGTCTGCAGAATGGGAAAGCACAACCCCTTTGCTCAATTTTGAAATCCTGCCACATTAAAAGCCTCCCCGCGGTGCCTGGCCCTGTGTTCTAATCTCAGCAGAGTGAATGGATAGTGGATGGAGGGAAGTTCAGTATTCAGCACTCACACCTCTCCACACCTCCCTGCTCCCTGCAATGCACACTCCCCCAGTGGGGCCACTCCCCCCCCACACACACCCCGATTGTTGCCCTGACCTCTTGGCTCCTGTAGCTCTTTATGTAACCAAGTACTAAATGTTCTGTCTGGGAGGCTGACTCCAAGGAATTTCTCATTTTCAGATATTTATGCCTTAAACTAAAGGCCAAATACTGCTGGTTCCTGTCTCCTGTCTCTTCACAGCATCATTAGTAGTTTTCAGGAGCCGCATTCTGTAAGTGAATCTGCCAGCTTGTCACTGGTGAGTTCTAAGTTACCAGTGACACTTGAAGAAATGCCCAGAATAACTTCAACCAGCCAGCAATGCATAACAAGGGAGACAGAACCTCAGACACAAGAATTTATGGAGAATAGTGGGGAGCTCATTTATAAAACCCCATAATAGCTTGTATCCCTCTCCAAGGAGATAAGAAAACTACTGTTTCTCCCGAGCACCTTCTCAGCACTTCCGCGAGGAGGATAACAGGCAGAAGCTGGTGCTTTCATGCTGCTGATGGGTACCCCGAGATGGAGGACATTATTGAAACTTAAAGGAAATTAAGTCATACAAAGGCGAGTGTCTCTTAAGTGAACGCTGACAAAGGGAAGTGGCGAAGTTGCAGAGAGTGAATCATTTATTCACCAATTCATTTATTCAGCAAGCTGCCACGAGCCCCTAGGTGCCAGGCTTTTTGCCAAGATGGAGACTGAGACAAAGATGAATGAAACAGGACACCCACTCTCCAAGAGCAGAGTAGAAGAAGCAGACACTTATGCAAATAATTTCAGTGTTATATGTGCGGGGCTACCGTGTACAGTTGTTCAGGTGCTTCACTGCACAAAGGTGCTCAGCTGAAGGGGCCAGTAGGGAATCTAGTCCTTGGTGTGCTTGCTGGGCCTTTGCCCTGTTGCAGGGCCTGCCTGAAGAAAAGGTACTGTTTTTTTGCCTAGTGGTGAAAAACCTATGTAGATGAGCCCTGGTCTGGCTGCAGGATTCTAGCTCCATATTTTTATAGTATTATCTTCTATAAACCATTCCAGATGCTCATCACAAGTGGAGGTCCGGATAAGCAACAGTCACCACCTGATCTCAATTCAAGAATTCACTCTGTCAGCGAGACCCTGTGCTTCTTCCCCGCTCTGGGCCTCGGTCTCCCCTCTGCAATGTAAGAATGGGCAAGATGCGCGTAAAGACCCTTCTCACCTCAACAGTCTGGTGAACACCACTTCTTGAGAGCACCTGATAGGCAGCAGTTCCTGCCTTTGCATTTGAGGGCTGGATATAAGCAGAAATAAATGTCCGAAAAGGCAGGATATTCTAAAAGGGGCCCTCTGGTGGCAGGAGTCTGGGACTTTTTTAAAAAGGTCTGGGCCAGCTTGTGGGTTCCAGACTCTTTGTGATTTTTTTCAGCAAGGCAAAGGCCAGACTAAGACATCAAAGCAGGGGCTGCGACAGCATGGACACAGGGCCCCTGGGGACTAAGCACAGCGTTCTCTGAGTCTGTTTAACAACAATGGGTCTCAAAGGGGTTGGGTACCAGCTGTACCTGCCAGGTACCCAAGGAGGCCAAGGACAAGAGACAGGGATGGGAAGTGCCCGTGACTGAAGCAGAAAGAGCATGGTGTTTTGGGTAGAGCTTGGGTGCCTGAGGTCAAACCCCAGCCCCATAACTCTGGACTTGGGTGACTTTGGACAAATGATTAACCCTCTCTGAAACCTCAGTTTCCTCATCCATTGGAATGGACACAGTAATCTCAGCCTTGCACAGTGGTCACGGGCATTAGCAGTGCTGGATGTCACATCCTAGCATGGGGAGAGGCTCCAGGTAGATTTTTCTTAAATGACAGCTTCTATTAATCTGAGCAAAATACGCTGGAGTGCAGTTCAGGCGTGATGCGCTAACAGCTTTCTGCACGGCGAGAGGGGCCATTCCACCTGTCCTCCAGTTTATTAAAATGCTTCCTTCTGCTGCACATCTGGACGAAAAGACATGAGGTCTGGTTTCTGTGCCTCCTCCGTTACTAGAAAGAATTCTAAGAGAGCCCATCACCAAGTTTGTCTTCTAAAGACAGTGACAAGCTGTATCCAGGGGAGCTGGAGATGAGATTTCTATTTTGGTTGGCAACAGTATCAAATAGATGCTTGCAGCATGCTGTCAAATTGGAAAGGGACAGGGAGGACAGGAGACTCAAGCTTAGGCTGCAATCTCATGCTTTAGGGAGGGGCACATTCAAAGCACCGGTGTGCACCGGCATGTCCATGGGGTGATGAAAGGACAAGCTCTGGGACTCTGAGAAACAGTGCCTTTAACGGCCAGAGAGAGCACTCGGCTGCTACAGTGATAGGACCCGGGAGAGGAATGAAGCCCAGTCCATGCACCCTGTACCTTGTAAAAAGCCTCTCTCGTTTGATTCTCCTACCCACCCCATGGGGGAGAGGTTGCCCCACTGTGTGGATGGGGAGACTGAGGCTCAGAGAGGATGGCGATAGACGAGCCAGGGTAGCGTGGTGACAAAGGGGTGACACCAGGACCAGAACCCAGCAACCTGGCAGGATCATTTCTACAGAGACACGCAGTGAAGCCTGGGGTCTGGTTCGTGCCAGTTGCAGGCTGTGGAGGAACAAAGCTAATGATGCAGGTCTGGGTTTTTCCCCTCTTTTTTGTTTCTATTTGTTTTATTTTTTTATTTGTCCACCCAGTATGGGAACATTAAACTTTCACATGCTGGCTAAACCCACGTGTGCTGGCTCCTATTAAGGACTCTGCACAGCCTTCCTTGCCCTATCCAGTTCATTATACTCTCAGAGGCCCGTGTGTGTGCGTGCACGCGTGTGCATGCATACGCAGTCCACACCACAGGTGGAATTAATCCTTTGTGGAGTGGTGAGTTTAGTGCCTGCCTCACTGGACCTTAAGCTCCCTGAAGGCAGATCATGTCCCTCTGATTCACCCCAGTGCTTGGAACAGTGCCAGGCACTTAGCAGTTGCTGAGCAGATGATGATGAGCTGTTCCCTTTGGGGGAAGAGTGGAATTTGGTCCAGAGGACACGGAGGCAGCCACTCCAGGTGGAGAGGGAAGGCTGGGTGGGAGAAGAGTCCAGGCTGAATGGATCCTTCAGTATGGAAAGCATGGGGCCTTACACAGAGCAGGTGCCATATAAGGATTGAGAGGAGGAGGAAAGAAGGGAAGGGAAGGAAGGGAGAAGAGTCACAAGCAAATTCTATTCAGGCTTCTCTATTCTAATTAATTTGCATGGCTGGTTTGGCTCAAGCATATATGCGTGGAGGGGCGAGAATGCAGAGAATTTACAGGGGGTCCCTAGGCTTCATGTGTTATTTATAGATGTTCCGCTATCCTAATGAGGAGAACTGCAGAACTCTGGGCCTGTAATAGTGGGTCACTTGGGATCCCGGGTTAAAGACGTTGGCTCTAACTGTTGGGAATGATGACTGCACATCTAACCTCACCCCGTGGGGAGCTGACTCCCTTGCCTCCAATCTGAACTGGTCCAGTGCCTGGAGCAAGGATTGCCTGAATCTGCAGATGGAGGAGATTAGACCGATGTGAGGCTTCTTGTATATATCCTGTTAGGGCAGGATGCTTTAAGGTGTGTGCAGCAGGGGGCTCAGACTCTTACTGATGGTAAGGAGCATGATGAGGTGGAACAGTGCTACCGAATGTATGGCCTAGAGCAAGAGGCAGGCTTTTCTCTACCTCCTTTCCTGCCACAGGACCTTTGCACATGCTATTCCCACCCCTAGCTTCCCTTTTCTTTGATGATCAGCTCCTTTTTGACCAATGAGCCTCAGCTTATTTGTCTTTCCTTAGAGGCCCTCTCCGACTACTCTATTATAAATAGATTTCCCACATCCCTTATTCTCTTCCTCAGGCCCTTTATTTGTTGCTTTCGAGTTTGTAATTGTTTTACTTACTTGTCAGTTTACTTGCATTTTTCGAGAATCTGTTTTTTCCCAGTATAATGTAAGATCCAAGAGGACGAAAGTCATGCTTGTTTTGTCATCATTGCCTCCCCCCTCCCCACCAAGCCCAGCACAGTGCCTAGCAGAGAGGAAATAGCCATCAATGTGGGTAGGATGTTTGGTTGACTGAATGAAAAATTATGTAACTCATCAAGATTGCCCTTGAACTTTGGCTGCCTGGAAATTCAGAGCTAAATTTGTAATGCAGCATTAGTAACTCCCAAAGTCCTTAAGATGAGCATTTCTGTGTGCTGATTTCTTATCTGACTTGACCCTGCCCAGTGGGTCTTTTCTGTATTGATCCATGTCAATATAACTGATGCTTATAATTTATAATAGGAATCACCCTTTCCACCATGATTTGAAGCAAACAGGGTGTACACTGCAGGCTAGACACATTACCTTTGTGTAATTTCCAGAATACAGAGTGGTGTAGACAAGAGCAATAGAGCTATGGCAAATGATGTTTTCTTTCCATCATAACTGCCCTTCAGCAAGAAATCTCAGATTAGGCCAATACCCTTGGAGTTTGGGGCTGCCAGGGGAGCCCTGTGACAGGTGAGGGTTCTGCTACATGTGGACAAGGGCTATGGCTAGTCTGTATAGGACTTTTGTGCAAATTAAGAAATGGTGCCTGTAAGGGTGGATGCAACACTGTGCCAGGACAAAACATTTGGTGAATGGAGAATTGGGTGTATTTTAGTCCTCCCTTAGCCCCCTGGTTCCATGTCTTTGAACAGTGGACAACCTGAACCACTCCACTGTACATGGTGGCCCTGAACGGAAAGGTCTTAAAGGCTGGGGACTGTTTCACTTACCTTGGTCGCTGGACGGCTTCCTTCACAGGACTTCCTATAGTCTGTCCTTGCTTCTCTCAACCGCATTAGAGCCTGCTTACCCTTTGGAAAACATGGCTTGGAGAGGACAAGGAGGGTGGGGAGAAAGCAACTGTCTTTCAGATGTCTAGTAAGTGTCAACCACTGGGCTAGGTGCAAGGTATATAAAGGTGAGTAAGACCTAGTTCTTTCCTCAAAATGAACAGGAACAGACAATCAAATAAGCAGAAACAAATTCTCGCAAGGAAACAAGGGCAAAGATGTGGGAGCAGGGAGGGGAGCACATGACCTTCCCTCAGGGGTTGTGAATGGTTTCTCAGAGTACATACTCCATGACTTGGGGCCTTGGAGGAGTTTCCAGGCCAACAAAGCAAGGGAAAGGCATTCCAGTTAGGGGAACAGCCAGTGCAAAGACACAGTGGTCTGAGACTACACTGATCGGATTGAAGAACTGAGGCTGTCAAGGAGGCACCAATGTCCTTCTCCCACCCATCCAGCACATCTGTCTCTAGAGGTCCAAAGTCACCTTTTCTGTGACACCTTCCTTGGCTTCCCCAAGACCCCTCCCTTGTGTTCCGCATGTGCACATGCTCATCTCCTGTAGCACGTGGCACCTCCTACTTCAGTCATGTAACCCCGGTCTCTCAGCAGAGCCTGAGCTCCCCCCTCACTTTTGTGTCCTCTCCTCTCACATGGTTCCGAGCACAGGGCCAGAGAAAGGTTTATTAAGTGAAGGAATGAACAGTGTACCCGAAGCAGAGAAAGCAAGGCAAAGAGAGGTTGAGGGTGCAGCTGGAGAGAATTTCCTGTAATACCATGCAAAGGGATCTGGAATACAAGCAATAGCAGCCATCACCCGTTTTGGGTGGAGGGTAGCCTCAGGTTCAAAGTCATAACTGTTCTGGGGATGATATTCAATCTGGAAGGCAGATCTGGCTGTAGGACGCCCAGGGGCCCTCTGACTCTCTGGATCTGCACAGGTGTCTGAGCGCACAGATTAGGGTCCCTGGGAAGGGGCCCCTAGATGTGGGAGAAGCCCGGGGCTGCCTTACTGGGGTATCTTTGACTATAGATAACAAACAATAATGCCTGTATTATCTCACTTGATAACATGTCCAGAACTGGGAGAACTTTCAGGTTAAAAGGACTCCATAATACGGTAATATTATGGATTATCGACATTCCTCCCATCTTTACTTCAGCCTCATCTAAGCATTGCTATTTCATGATTGCAAGAGCTGGCAATACTTCCAGGAATCACCCAAGGATCCAATCATCCCATCACCGCTCGCTGGTGGAGAAGAGCCACGCCTTCCGAGGTCCAGTTCCCAGAAGCCAGGACTCCTTTCCCAGAACGCCCTCCCCATAAGGCTGAGCAGTGACCCCTCCAAGGGGTTCTGGGAAGGGCATCCACGAGAGCAATAGAGGCCAGGCTAGCACTGTAGGATGGTTCCAAAGGGCGCACGAGAAAAGGCTTCCCCCGCCGCTGGCCTCAAGTGTTACATTAGCTGCTGGCAGAGTGAGGTCCTGGCTGTGCTGGAGGCTTGATGACTAGCAGTCTGGGCATCGAGGGGGCAGGTGTGGCTGAGGCCTGCTATGTAGGAGGGAGGCTGTGAGGGCGCGGGAAACTGCACAGCCTGTTTCAAACATTCAACCCACACACCACACACGCGCGTACCCATACACGCACACCGCCTTGCCGTTTACAATCGTAAACTCCTCGGATGGCACAACGAGCTCTTTGCCTGAGCAACGAAGGAAAGACCCTGGTTCTGATTCAGAAATACAGAGGAGTTAACTTTATATGACTGCCCTTTTGACATCTTCACCCGGCCATCTCCAAAGCCCCCAGTCCCACCCCCTGGAATAGCTGTGGACCGGCTGGGCTCCTCTTTCTCCATGCTGGTCTTTCCAGCAGGGTGGCAGGGCTTTTTACATGGTGGCTGGCTTCCCATAGGACAAAAGAGTCAAAGCTACAAGCTTGTAAAAGTCTGGCTCAGAAGTCCTAGAATATCACTTTTCACCCCTCCCAGTTAAAGCATGGCATAAGGCAAACCCAGAATCAGGGAGAGGAGAAGTAAACTCCATCTCTCTTTACGATTACTCCATCTCTTTTTTAAAAAAATGATTTTATACCTTTAAAGATATTCCTTGAAAATAACATTCTTTTTTTTTAAATTAAAATATAGTTGATTTATAATATTGTGCCTGTTTCTGCTGTACAGCAAAGTGACCCAGTCATACATATATGTACATTCCCTTTCTTATATCATTGTCCGTCGTGGTGTTTCCCAAGAGGCTAGATGTATTTCCCTGTGCTGTACAGCAGGACCTCATCGCTTATCCATTCTACTGTAATAGTTTGCATCTGCTAGCCTCCCACTCCATCACTCCCTCCCCCTTGGCAAACACGAGTCTGTTCTCTGTGTCTGTGTAGACTCCATCTCTTGTTGGGAGGGATGGTGTGTCCTTGTAGGGTAGAGAAGGATTGTTGGTCACCCTCTTATAAAACAAAAGCTATGCACAGAATAGGTGAGCAGGAGGGCACGGGCTCAAGCCCATGCCTGCCTAACACCAAGTCCTCAGCGCACGTCACTGATGGGATCATGGACTTTTCCAGCTGTGAATGACCCTAGAGATCATGCAGTGGCCCACACCCCTTAGTGTCCTGAGGTCCAATTTGAGTATAAGTGGCTTATTTGGGAGGAAGCCACGATAGAGGAGTGAAGAAGTAAGACAGGGAAGTGATGGGAACCACTCAGTGAGCAGATTACCTTGCGGCAGCTAGAGCTCAAACTTGGGGGACTTCTGGGAGGTGATGTGAAGCACCACTAAGCGGCTAGGAAGCTGGGGTGGTCACCGTCCCGTTTCCTACTCTTGATCTTAGCTTCCATCCCAGACACATGGAACTGCTGCTTGAGTTCATCTGGGGGCTTGTTGAGGACACCTTCATTCACTCCCAGTTCTGAAGGCTTCCTACTGTCCTGGCACCTGGGCTGGAGAGGCCCTACTGCTGACTGCCCTGAAGCCACAGGCCCCAACCTGGCTGAGCTCTTTAGTAGCTGACTTTTCCAGGGCAACAAGAGTTTCCCTCGGCTTGGATCCCTGGGCTATCCCTGCCTCCCCCGAACTCAACAGTGTCTTCTACCTGTAAGAGCTGTAATTAGAACTCACTTTAGACCAGTACTTCTGTGGCTGCCAAAGAACCATGGCTCCCAGGATTCCTATTCTGGTGTGGTCCCCTCCCACGTTGCCACTGAGCTTGGTTATGTCCCTGGCTTTAGCCACTGTGACGTCAGCAAATGTGATGCAAAACAGAGGCTTGATAAGTAAGTGCTTTTCCCCTTGCAACCCAGCTGCAGTGCTCTAAGGAAGCCCAAGCCATCCTGCTGAAGAAAGATCATATGAAGAAAACCACACACAGAGAGGGAGATAAGCCACCTGGAGGAGCCCTGGGCCATTGGACAGGTGAGTGAGGCCTCTTTGGACCTTCCGACTCAGCCCAGTCACCAGCTGAATGCAGGGGCGGTCCCTGAGCAGAGCCAGCCATCAACGCTCTGACCCTCAGCATCTCGAGCAAACCAAAATAGTTCCTGTTTTAAATCTGGGGTAGTTATACAGCAGTGGATAACTGAACTAGCACTTCGGGCCTTGCACAGCCACACGCCGTGACTATCTTTGTGGGCTTACTGGTCCTATACCCCCTGCCTCTGTAAGTCCAGGTGGTACTTGCCCTCAACACCCAGTTCCAGGAAGTGGCAAATTACGGCCTCTCTGTTTCTGGGCAGAGAGGTAAGCGCCTCGCCTCTGGAAGGGTGTCCCCTTGCTCACAGCGCCCACAGACCTTCCAGCAGCATGTCTGGTGGTGCTGCCCTGCAGTGCTGCCCACAGATGCCACCAGACGTCTCAGCAGGGAGTGTGGGGAGTTGCCCGCCTTGCTCCGGAGCATTGACTTCTAGCCCGAGAGCGAGAATGGGATGCCCAACTCTGTGGGCCTCGCCTCGGGCAGCCACAGGAAGCCCCGAATCAAGATTCCTCCGCGAACCTGTCTGAGCAGGGGGCCCTACCTCAGCAGGGGTTCAGCCGGCCCCAGGGGCCGCTAACGTTCTTGTCCAGGCTGCTTAGAACCAGCTCAGAAAAGTTCCAGATGCTGCTGAAACCCCAGGCCGCATCACAGCAGAAGCAGCAAACTGTATAGACTAGTCATCATGCAGGATTTCTGAGCGAGTTGCATTGCTATCTGGGCGAAGAAGTGAAGAAGTGATCACCACGTGGCAATGCCACGTCTGAGCGACAGGTTTTGCATCAGGTGGAGACACACCCAAACTACAGGGGGGAAGAAAATCTTAATTCCCATAAAAATGAGCCAAGTCGATAATGCAGATCCCTCCCCTTCGAATTAAGATCATCAACTAAATAAATCCCTCAAGCTGAGGAATGTACCCACTTCAAAATTTATTAATAAAACCTAATTTGTTTTCCCAGTTTTATGGATCGAATTCCCCAGCTATGTTATTTATTCCCACCACCTTTTCTTCTTGAATCACCAAATAAATGTCAATTTCGAAAGTTAGGTGGTGAATATTCATCTCTTTCCCTAGAATATGGTGGGTGGGAAGTTTTTTTCCTGATTTAGAAGGGGGAAAAAAAACCCCCACAATTTAAATATGAAGTACACAGGAAAGAAAAAGAAATGGAAAAATTATGATAAAATAATCTCTTTTTTCTTTTAGTCCCTTTGTACCCCATTGCCCACTCTCATTGCCAAATCCCCCACAGGAGACCACGCTAATATACTTCATGTGTATTGCTTTATATGTTCTTGTAAATGTGCACTGTTGTTTTGTAGATACGTATTTTTAATTGTTGTTATTGGTGTTACGTTTCAAATCCCATTGTTTCCTGCTTATTGTCACTCAGATCTATCTCTGCAGCTGAGTGAACAACTAATCTTTTGACTGTAACTGCTGTAGAAGGTTCCATGATGAACATCTCTCATGTTCCAGCTATTAATTCTGCCGGGGTTGGACACCTCGATGGCCTCCAACCCCTGGTCACTTTAAATAACGTTATAATAAAACTTCTTGTTCATATCCCTCTACATGGCCGACAAAACAAATCTTCTTGCATTTTATTCACAAATCACAGCACGTCCACACGCCTTTATATTAGGTGCAGAAAGAATCCAGTAAACACAAAGATTTATAAATCTGAATTGCGGTGTCTTGAGTTCTTGATTTCCATCAAGAAAATGTTCAAAAAGCTATTAACATGGTGACTTTGAAAAGATAAAGCATCACTTCGGGAAGAAATTATTTCCTAATCGGTAATACGCTGCAAAGAAAAAGATCGCGTTCAACAGTAAATCCAATCTGTTGTAGTCACTTAAAACAAACACGCGCCCACTGAACTCTCCCAAGGTCTGTAGAGCGAGTCCATTTTTTTCCCAGTCGAGCAATGTGATGCTTTGTTGGAGGGGCTGCTAAGTCAGTGAGCCAATGGATGGGACAGACCCTCATTTGCCAGCGCATGGTGTCTATTCCCACACAGCCTGCTTTCACCCCAACAGCATTCTTGTTTTCTTTTCCATTTTAACTCCTGCTTGAAAGGGGAAAAGGCAGACACATCTCTAGATGCATTGTGGCTCTCAGCCTGCCCTCTTTCCCTCTGGGAAGCTACAGCTCCCACGCTGTGAATACCTCTTACCTGTCAAAATGTCCATCCAATTCAAAAGATGGCGTTTTCAAGGTACCTTCCATTCTTGTGCCAGGCCTGACATTCTGGATCCATGTTTACGTCCGGACCTGGGAGCTTCCCACTGAGGGGCAGTTCACAGCCCAAGCTGGAGACCCACTTGCTTGAGAGTTGATGGCCATGCCCCAGTCACCTCTGTAGGTGGGCAGTTTTCCCCTTAAATGTAGTGGATCTCCATTTCTTCTGGGCCCCAGCACCAGCTCTCAAAGGAATCCAGTGGGGCAATAGCCTTGTAGATCTTGAGTCCTCTCTGAATCCTTCTCCAGCTCCCAGTTTGACGTGGCAAAAATAGCTTTTTGGAGGCTCCGGACCCCCCTCCCCATAATTGCTGGGAGAGTGGATAATCTGAGCTGGGGTTTGGATGCCCCTCCCGCCTCTCAGCATGCACGTGAAGACCCGCCCTCTCCATCTGAGGCGGTTCACCCGAGGGCTGGCTGGCTCCCCACTACACCAGGGCCATCTCCTGTTTTGGATGCGGCAAGCTGTATGTGACTGAGACCACAGTGTCCTCAGGCCTTAACCCTCTTATCCTTCCCACAAATCCTGGCACTTTGAAACCTCTCATTCTTACCTCCATCTCTGATACTGCAAAATAGTCCCCTCTGATTCCTATCAAAGCCTCTTTTTACACAGATGTGCAAAAATAGCCAGGAAAGTTTTAGGGATGGTTTATAAAGAAGAAAGCTTTCCCAACCAGATACTGAAGCGCATTAAGCTATGACAGCTGAAACAGCTTAGTACTGGCACACGGGTGGATAGATGAATGGACTGGAACAGCAAATCTCAACACAGTCCAAGAACCTGGGAGAATTTAGCATATGGAGACCATAGCATCTCCAACCAATGATGAAAGAGTGGGTGATACAACACTGATTGGTTAATCATTTTCATCATCACATCGGAAGATGAAACATCTAAACGTTTAAAAAAAAAAGGAAGAGGGTAGGAGAAAGAAGTCATCAGTATATTAGAGAATATTGGTGACTATTTGTACAACCTCAGAATAAAGAAAGCTTTATGAGCACAGCAACAAAGGCAAAAGCCGTAAAGGAAATATTGATAGATTTCATCGAAAGCAAAAATCAGACACGTCTCTCTTGATACCCATCAAAACCAAAACTTAAAGCCAAAATAAATCTGGAGGAAATACTGATAGTATGTATGTCAAGTTATTAATATCAGTATATGAAGAATTGTCACAGACTGACAGGAGTAAATGTGATGTTGAGCCCCAGAGAAGGCACCCTTGCTTCAGGACTGTTGCCAGCTGCCTGGGAATAGATTGCTCACCTCAAACCCCTTCTTCTGCTAAAGGGGCAGCAATTTGTGCTTTTTAGATTTTCACCTGCTGCAGGTACGTGTCTGCCTGCCCCATCTACGGTGTGTCTGCCAGCTCTCCCATCGCGGACAGACAGAACTGGCATGACGTTCTGAATAATGGGGCCTCAGCATGATGGGCCCATTTTTTGGAGAAAAAGAGAGCTGGCAGTGGCACACACAGTGGCTGCCACTGGTCTACGTCCCACCCATCAGCCAGAAGGAGCCAGCCTAAGTGGTCTGTCCAAGTCTTAGTCGAAGTGCCGCCAGCTCTGGGACCACACCCCGCAGGGTTGGCATGCAGGGTTGGCAAGCTCCAGAATGCGTGATGCACACCAACCCGATGAGCAGTTGTGGAGCTGCGTTGCCAGTAGCTTGAATACATGGGTCTGGGAAGAAAAGGACGGGGCGGGGGGGAGGCAGGATTGGCCTGTCCCATTGTCACTCTCAGGGACCCACTGAAGAAAGCTGTGCCTCCGGCCCTGCAAACTCAGATTCTATTGGATTGGAGGTCCCATTTCTCAAGTGCAGCGTGCTACCGTCAGGGGCTCAGGAAGAGTTTCTCTGGAGCTATGACCGTCCTCGTGCCCAAGGACCGGGAGGCAAAGGAAGGTATGACACTGGTATCTTAGATTGGATTTTCCCAGACGCGGGCCCTGACTTCAGGATTTGAATGGCCACCACCTTGAAGGGGCTTTCTGTGAGGGACTGACCTTGCTCGGGGACCTGTGCAGATCTGAGTGGTCCGAGGGGCTGCCTGAATGCAGTGCCCCGTGTGTATCACTTCATATCCGCTCAGCCTCACCTCCCGCTCCACGCTCCCTGCGGAGGGCAGTTCCACACGGGCTTGACCAGTTTCTTAAAGGTGCAACCCGAAGGCCCCTTTCCTGTGGCCTGTGCCACATGCTTCTTGCTTCCAGCCTCAGGCACAAGAAACCCAAGGATCCTGCTCAGAACTCACACGTGTGCAACCTGGATGACGGCGGCAAGCTGACTGTCGTGACCAGTGGGAGACACAGCCAGTGGATGCACATGTCTTCCTTTATCCCTGGGGATGATGGTTCTGGATGCATTTCATTGGCTCCTCAGCAGGTTCCATGGGATTGAGCACTGTTGCCCACAAAGCTGACCAGCTTGATAACACATCCTTGGATCAGCTCTGCCTTCGTCATGTTTCACTTCTGCTGTCCCTCACACCTGCTTCTTGGGATTAATTCTCAAATAGACTATCTTCATGTAGGCTTTGGGGGGAATCCAGGCTGAGATACTTAAGGCCCCATGCGTTTATGGAATTTGGCTCCATTATAAGTCACTTCTATGTTCTTTCCGTTCATTCGTATGAATCTGATGACCCACACCACAGCTCGAGGCAATGCCAGATCCTTAACCCATTGAGGGATCGAACCCGCGTCCTCATGGATATTAGTTGGGTTCCTTACTGCTGAGCCATGACGGGAACTCCTCTGTATTATCCATCCCACCCCACCCCCCGCCCGATAACCTGAACCTAAATTCATCAATGGTGCTGATTCTCTTCTTTTCGCTAACTTTGGGACCAACGACTCCTTCCTCCAGTGAAAAGGTTCTTCCATGAATTTCCTCTCACATCAACATGCCAGCTCCTCCCAATTGGAGATCAAGAGCCTAGATTCTGTTTCTCACTCAGCCCCCAACTCTGTGACCTCGGACACGTCACTTTTGCTTTCATAAGCCTTCACTTCCTCAGGGAAAATGGGTGCCGGGATGGGGATCTTGCCGAATCATTGGAGGGATTGGAGAAGACCGTGTGTGTAAAATCCCTGAATTTCTGTGCAGCACCCCGTGGACCCCCCTCCCCATTCACAACCCTAGTCCAGTCCTTAGGAAGGACTGGTTGGAGAGAGGGAACCCAAGCGTTTCCAATTTTCAAGCTTTCTCTGATTTCTGACGCATGGCTGTTCAGACCTCATGTTGTGTCTGCCCTACTTTTTTACACCCCGATTTCCACACAGTCCACTCAGCCTATTCCTGCCCATGAGATGGTGCAAAAACTGACAACTCCACACAGAACATGGCTTCCTGCACTGAGCAGCAGCTCCAGACAATTCATCACCAAGTAGATTAGAATAACACCAACTTTTGCTGCTATAGCAACTGCTGTTGGTTGCGCAATGGCTGACTTTTGAAGCTACTTAAAAATGCGCAAACCATTTTGCCTAAAGTGGCTTTACATCAACAAGAGCAGTGGCTTTACTTTCCCCTCAAGATTCTTCCTGAAGAAATTAAAAAATTTCCCCCTTAGATGCATTTTATAATTTAGTTTTTAAAAGAACCGTTTTATTTTTTATTTGTTTTATTCAACTATAGTTGATTTACAACGTATTGTGCCAATTTCTGCTGTACAGCAAAGTGACTCAGTCGTACATATAAATACATTCTTTTTTAAATACTATTTTCCATCATGGTCTATACCAGGAGATTGGATTTAGTTCCCTGTGCTATACACTAGGACCTTACTGTCTATCCATTCTGAATGTAGTAATTTGCATCTATTAACCCCAAACTCCCAGTCCATCCCTCTCCCTTCTTCCTCCCCCTTGGCAACCATGAGTCTGTTCTCCACGTCTGTCAGTCTTTTTCTGTTTTGCAGATAGGTTTGTGCCGTATTTTACATTCCATATATAAGTGATATCATATTATATCTGTCTGTCTCTTTCTGACTTACTTTACTTAGTATGAGAATCTCTAGTTGCGTCCATGTTGCTGCAAATGGCATCATTTCATTCTTTTTTATGGCCGAGTAGTATTCCATCGCATATATGTATCACATCTTAATCCATTCATTTATTGATGGACATTTAGGTTGCTCCCATGTCTTGGCTGTTGTGAATAGTGCTGCTCTGAACATTGGGATGCATGTATCTTTTTGAATTATAGTTTTGTCTGGATATATGCCCAGGAGTGGAATTGCTGGATCATATGGTAGTTCTATATTTAGTTTTGTGAGGTACCTCCGTACCGATTTCCACAGTGGTTATACCGATTTACATTCCCACCAACAGTGTAGGAGGGTTCCTGTTTCTCCACCTGCTCTCTGGCATCTGTTATTTGTAGACTTACTAATGATGGCCATTCTGACTGGTGTGACATGGTACCTCATTGCAGTTTTGATTTGCATTTCTCGAATAATTAGTGATGCTGAACATAAAAAAACCATTGTAAACCAAAGTTTTGCCAATAGTTTCTTCATCCCCCTGTAAAGGCAAATACAGATTAAAAATAAGAGACTTAATTCTCCTTGTTGAAAAGGAGGAGGCTCCCCCTTCCCTTTTCTTAGAGCATTTGCTTTAGAAACCTTGTAATTGTATGTTGTTCCTCTGTCTCTTTGAAACAGATGCACATCTTCTTTAGAAGCTAAATAAGCCTGTTTCCAGCTTTGTGATCCAGGAGTGTCTTTCTCAAGGACCTGGGAACCATCTCTTTGAAATGTCATCCTTGAGGAAGATGGGTGCCCCATGTCCTTTTTCTCTGGGAGGACAAAAGCCTCCAAACTGCAAAACTACCTCCTGTCCTCAAGTTATGACGAGTTTGTTTTTCCTCTGCATAAAGCTAGTGAGCTGTAGCAGTGGTTACCCCAGCCATCAATCGAATTTAAGATGAATTTTGTGTGACCAGTGATGCTGCCAAATCTAGTTACTGTTTATCTTGAGATCATGTATGTAATCGGTTGTATCTGCTAGGCCATATAAAACAAGGAGGTTCTTGGTAGTTTCTTTTGAGGCTCGGGGTGAACAAACCTGACTGGTAGCCATGAGGACGAGGGTTTGATCCCTGGTCCTGTTCAGTGGGTTAAGGATCTGGCGTTGCCATGAGCTGTGGTGTAGGTCACAGGGGTGGCTTGGATCCCAAGTTGCTGTGGCTGTGCTGTAGGCCGGCAGCTGCAGCTCCGATCCCTGGCCTGGGAAACTATGCTGCAGGTACAGCCCTAAAAAGCAAAAAAAAAAAAAAAAAAAAAAAAAAAAAAAAGAAAAGAAAAAAAAGAAAGCAAGAATGAGATTCCTTTTCGTCTTTGCCATCTCTAAGCAGATTGCCTGAGAGGTGCATCACATTCTGGTTTAATGTGTAGTCAATACTAAAATTGTTTTCTTTCTCCTCTACCTTTGTGGAGAGGTTTTCTGGGTTGGGAGGTTTGTTTTTAATTATATTTCCCCAATGCCCACCAGAACCAAACATTTGAAAAGCAGCACTCATGGAGAATATCATTATGAGGTTTTGTTAAAAACTTCTGAGGAAGGTACTGGGGAGTTATAGACAGAGAAGGAAACCGAGTCCAGGTTTCTCTTCATTTACTCTGCCCCAAAGAAGGTGAGGCTTCTGTTTAGAATCAGCACTGGAAGTGGTCCTCAGACCTCAGACTAGGAAATGCTGGAGTTCTGGACCAGAGATTAGTGGAGGATTTTTTCCTTTGCCTTAAAAAAAAAAAAAAAAAACCCAAAGAATCAGCTGGTATTTCAGGCTCAACCTAGACCTAAGATGTTAATTCTGCAACACATCACACCAGTTAGGGAGCATCTAGGCACCTGCCACAACTCCAGAGGGCACATTCACACTGTTGCCTGTGTGTATGACACCTTCAGAGTCCGTGCAGTCCCAGCCTGCACCTCTGCAAATTGTGGCCCTTCAAGAGTTTATTTCAGAAAACCTGTGTTCAGTTTACCTATAAAGACCTGC
This sequence comes from Catagonus wagneri, assembly GCA_004024745.2. NCBI lineage: Eukaryota > Metazoa > Chordata > Mammalia > Artiodactyla > Tayassuidae > Catagonus > Catagonus wagneri. Next base: position 21,612,249 of record PVHT021183629.1, read on the forward strand.
TGTCACTGCCTGAGAAAGACAGAAGGGTAAGTCCAGACAGAAAACTCTTTTGTCAGCAGTTGATCTTTCCTTCTTTTCTTTCCTTTTCTTAACCTCTCCCTATTAGATACAAAATCTTTAAGAGCAGTGACCTCATCTGCCTGTTTATTCCTGAACCCTCAGCCTGCAGCCATGCTTGGCACATAGTAGGCCCTCAGCAGTGAGGCTGGCACACTGGTTTGCTTATTTCCTTGGTTTCCCTTTAGCACCATCCTCTCAAAGCTTTGAAAGAGACATTTGTATTTCTGAGCTTGGCCTTCTGCCTGGCCTCCTAGACCCTCAGATATTTCAAGTGGAGTCTTTTTGCATTGAGCTCTTGGTTCATTCTGACTTTTCCAAGCACTGAATAGAATCACCTTAAATTTTTGGGGAAAAGTCTATTCAAATGTAGTCTGTGTTTCAGTTTTCCTAAGTTTACCACTTTCAGTTACCTCCTGGTGGGAGCATCTTGTCGCAAGCTTTGGGAAACATGATGACTTGCGACATTATGGAACCAGGAACTCAGGCCAATGAGGCTTTTACCCAACAGTCGGTTTGAGAACTGAGCTGTCCTGAGCTGTTAGGATTTAGACAAAAGGCAGAGAAGGGGCAGCGAGGAGATTCCAGAAGCAGGGATATGTACCCCAGGCTGATGTCAGAGGCTTGCACAGACCCCAAGTTCACGCCTGCCCAAAGACTTGGGGGTGGGGGTGGGGTTGAGATGTTTTGAACAGAAAGGATTATGTTCCAAATGCATCCTCGAGCAGGAGAATTTGCCAGAAGCTCGTATTAGGAAGCAAAAGAACTTCAAAAAGCTATAGTGCTGTGGGGGAATTTTAAGCATTCACATTTCCTAAACCAGTCTTTCTTCTGAGAAATGACTTGTCTTTCAAAACCATATGGCAGGAGCACACTCAATGTATAATAAAATCCATGGTTTTGGTAATTATGATGAAGCTGTTGCAGTGTGAAAAGATGCCACCTGATGGATTGTGAACACGCAAGTGCCATGATCAGCAATAGCTGGGGGTTTATTATTTTTAACAATCTCTGAAGGCCTGAGAAGGAATGAAGCAAGTGCCTGTGGCTGCTCTTGGCCAGCTTATAGACAGGAAGAGAAAGAAGGAATGAGAAGGAGGAGGTACAGGATAAAGAGAAGAAAATAATACGGAGAGGGGGCAGAATAGAATCTTTTTGATACGAGTCATTATACTGTCAACAGAAGCTACTTTAAGTAGAGACTTTGCTTTCCATTTTTTTTTTTTTAGGGCCACACCTGCGTCATATGGAAGTTCCCAGGCTAGGGATCCAATGCTGCCAGCCTACACAACAGCCCACTGCAACACAGGATTGAAGCTGCATCTGCGACCTATACCAGAACTCACGGCAGTGCTGCTTCCTTAACCCACTGAGCAAGGCCAGGGATCATGCACGCCCACATGGATACTACTGAGGTTCTTAACTCGCTAACCCACAGTGGGAACTCAGAGACTCTGATTTTTAATGAAGCAGAGACAGTCTGTATGAAGAGACAGTCATCTGTTCAGAGTGCCACCTCCTGGTATAATGTCCTTTTAGAGCTGCAGGTGCTAACCCCAAGCTCACAGGGAGCATTGGCGGGCCCGGGGAGTGGGTGGGGGCTGTGACAGGGGGCTAGGCTTCAGTGAGTGAACGTCTTTACTTGCAGGAAGTGATCCCCCGTTTCCTGTTCCTCCAGACTGCATGCACTCATCCAGGAGTCTGTTCTTCAGGGGAAGAGAAATATCGCAGAGGGCTCTCTCTAAAGAAATTGAGTGGCTCTGAGCCAAGAACATCCATCTGGTATGTAGGAGTCACCCTTGTAGATCACCAACTGGCTCTCTGCTTGTTACCCTAAGCTGACAAGGCCAGGAGAATGCACGGAACTCTCGCTTTCTCTCAGCTTTCTTATTGTTTCGTTTTTGCGTATGAAGGAAAAACCAGAACCATCAACCATTTGAAGAGATCCTGAAGCATGAAAGAGAGAGACCAAATAATCAGAGAAAATGACCCTGAAAAAAAAATAGCTTAACTTGGGGGGACACGAGGGAACTTAAAAAACCACACCTTGAATTGGTCTCCACAGAGACTCTAGGAGATGTATTCATTAACCAAGAATAGGATGCCATGAAAAAGTAACGGCTACGGGAAAAGAAAGCACTTAGAAATTGGAAGAATTATTTCACCAGAAGAAAGTTCAAAAGAAGAGAGGGAAGATAAGTATGAAGTTGAATACACAGACAGAAGGAAAAGAGAGAGTCAATTGAGTAGGGTCACCATCTGATTAAGGAATTCTAGGAATTCTAGGACGCTACAGCAGGGAAAACAAAGGGAAAAAATAATAAAAAATAACAGGATTATTTCCCTGAGCTGATGGCACAGGTGTTTTGTTTTGGAGGGCACACCGAGTGGGCAAGAACAAGGGAAGATGACCAGACCACTACCTTGCCATACTGTTGTGACACGTCAGGTCAGTAAGAAGAGCTTAGAAGTCTCCAGAAATAACACACGTTATCTCAAGAGGACAAGAGTTGGGTTAGCAGTGCTTTGTCACCTGCAGCACTGGATTCTGGACAAATAGGAGAATGTCTTCCAAGATTTGAGGAAAAGTTATTATTTAAAAAGATTTTTTTTTTGGTTTTTTTTTTTCCACACCCACAGCATGTGGAAGTTCCCAGACCAGCAATCAAAAACACGTCACAGCAATGACCCGAGCTGCTGCAATGACAATGCTGTATCCTTACCCTTCTGAGCCACCAGGGAACTCCTAAAAAGTTTTTTTTTTAAGTATTTATCCATTTAAAAGTAGTAAACCCATTTTATGCTAACATAAATCACATTTTAATGAAAAATAACATTTTTGGAAGTCTTTTGAATGTCTGGCTTAGTAGAAGACAGCAGGAGTAGAGTCTCTGCAGTCAGCCTGTGTGATTTCTTGTTTCGGTTGAGGGAAAACATTTAAACCCAGAATTCTATACCCAGCCAAACTGAGATTAGAAGATATGATTAAGAGCCTTTCAGACAATCAGGGACCCTGAGATGTTACCTTCTACATCCACTTTTTTGGGGTAAGGCTCTTTGAGACGGTGCTGCACCAAAGCCAAAGAGTAAACCAAAGAAAGCAAAGAACTGGGATTCGGGAAACTGAGAAACCAATCCAGAAACTCGGTGAAGAAAAAGCCAGAGGGATGTTGGGCAGAGTGCTCTGAGAGAGAGAGGTCCTTGGAGAAAAGGGGGACCTGATTGGTTAGGTGATATTATGGAGTGTATGGAAAAAATGGAAATATTGATAAGAGAACGTAGAGCAGAATGTAAACTTATAAACTTTAGGAGAAGCAAATAGCTGTGAAAGAGTGAGTAGAATCCTCATTCCGCCGTGAACGACTGTCCCAGAACCATAAGCATGTAAACACTGCTTACTGAATTTCAGCATTTAGTTGCATCCTATGAGCAAAGCAAAGACAACTTACTTTTTGTCACAGAACAGAATGTGCATGGTTTTAGTGTTAAAATGCAAAGGTAAAAGCACCGTTGGAAAAAATAGAAATACAGAAAAGGGGAAAATACCTAAAGGGAACCAAGGATTACTGAGCTGCTAATCTTAAAAAGGGGCAAGAACTTGGTGGAACAGAAAATACAGTGTTAGTTTGTTGCTCATATTTACAAAAGTAACCAAAAGGAGAACTGTAATTAGTGTAACTGTGTTAGGACCTTGGAGAATGGCAGAGAGGAGGGAGAGATTTGAGATAGCCACACTGTCATCTAATAGAGCAAAACCTCAGCCATGCAGTGAATTGATAAACTGAGTAGTGGAAGCCTATTATATCATGATATGGAGGTAAATGCCAGATCAGCTAACAAATATGGAAATGGGAAGAAGAAAGGCAGGAGATGGTTGCTTTTGTTATCTGTGTGTTTAAAAATTAATTTCAGGACAAAAATAAATAAATAGATTTGTATGGTTCAGGACACCAATATACATGATCAAATCGACTTAGTTCATTCTTATCCTGTGTTGGCGATGTTGAGGTAGGGGGAGGTAGAAATTAGAATCCGGTCTGTTCTCTTTCAACCTACATATAAATTTGGATCAGGATGCTCCAGAAGAGCCTTTAGGGATCATCGTATGCAAATGAAGACCCACTCTTTTTCAAATAACATCGTTCTTTCATATTGAATCCTATCTCTGTAGGAGGATTGACAAATGTTCTTTATTATCAACTGTAACTTAATCTACTTTCCGTGGAGGTGCCGGTAGTCAGGAGTGGAAGGGGATAGAAGACAATGTTCCCTCTTAGAGCAGCTTCCATGGTGATCATGACTCCCGAGGAGGGACTCTGAGAAAAGTCTTGATCTGTCATCTGCCACTGTCTTGGTGAATGCATTGAAAGATTGGTCCAGATGCTAAAGAAAAGGCAGTTCATCAAAAGAAGCCCTGGAATCAAAATGGAGATTTAGCTGCAGCTTCTTATGTTCAGAAGGGGGAAAAGGGCACAAAGAAAGCAGCCTTTAAGGGACCCCATCTAACCAAAACAGGGCAACCTGAAATCAGGTGACCAATCACATTAAGAATAACCAGCCTGGTGTGCTAGGCGTGAACAGGAGGCCCGAATGCCAGGAAAGTCTCCAACTCTCTGCCTGGAAGAGATGTCTCGTAATTGTCTTATAAATAGCAGAGACTCCTTCTAAACCAAGCTTGTTCATCATGGCATTCATTCAACAGTGGTTTATTTAGAGCAGACTTAGTAAGATTTGGGGAAAGAAGGAAGAGAGAGATTTCTTGCTCTCACTTGCATTAATCCTTGGGAGAATCTGTAGGCTTCTGGGTGTTGATATCTATAACTCCTAAAAGTATGGAATTTGGGCAGTTATAGGATTAGATTTCCAGATGTGGATTTCTTGGCTGAAAATGTAGTTTGAGGACCATAGTGGTCCTTGACCACATTCCATGGGTGCTTACAGCCTTTTGAGCCATGTTGCTACATTCAGAGAATGTCCAGCCTTACAAGTCCCATCTTCTTTCCTGAAGAAGAACCTTGAAAACTTATTTCCCTGGCTTAAGTCCGACACAGACACATGACCCTATATCTACTCATCAGACTCTTCGGCTTGAGGCTTTCATGTGAAAAGGAGAAAGGTGAAGGAGAGGCTCTTGGGTAGAATCCGTTTTGCCAGGCATCTGACTTTCAGAGGTGGGGTGACCGCCAGGTGGAGTGTCCATGTGGGGCAGTGGAGGTGGCAGCAGTGGGGGTGTGTTCATCCACAGGACAATTTTGTGGTGTGGTTTTGGTCACTGATCTAGGAATCTTAGACTCCAGGCTAAGCCCTCCCAGCAATTCAGAGAGCAATGCCCTAGCCTTTAATGAAGTCCTTTGCTGTTTAATCAGCTACACAGGTCTCTGTTGCTTGCAGCCAGGAACCCCTGATCAGTACGGTTGTCTGTGCTGATCAAAAGAATCAGATAATGGCCAGAAAGATAATGGCCAGATTGCTCCATTGGAGGAAGGTATATCCATCCAACAGAAATATGGTTAATGTATGTACTTAGGAACTTACTTGTTTTGTACAAACACCTGGAAATGATGAAGGGTGTCTGGGGAAACAGGTCTCATACAGACACGAATGCAGTTAGAAGTCCAGTGTTAGAGATTGTGCCCCAAAGTTTAGTATGTTGACATTTTATTTGGTTTTCAAATGGAATGCCAGCACACTTTGACTCTGAATTATTATGGCAGGAAAGGCTGACAATATAATTATGATTGTGCCTCTCAGTCATCTTCTGTGGTGCAAAAAGTAGATCTTTGTTCTTCACCGAACTCATGGAGAGCGAGTGGGTTTTTTTGCTTCCATGTGATTTGCAGGGGAAGCAAGGTTTGGATGTCTTAGAAAAATGTTTTCATTGTGTTATTTTCAAGTATACTTAAATCAAGTTGTTCTGTAAACATTTCAGAAGAAATTCAGATTCAGCATGAGAATGCACCAAAAGTCTATTTACCAAAAGTCAGTTCAGTCCAAATTTTATGGAAGGATTTTTTTTTTTTTAAGTGAGAGAAATGACCCTGGAGGGGTTCAGATTAAAAGACCATAACTCGGCAGGATTTCCAATGTGGGAAGTCCAGTTCAAAGGAGACACCAGAAAACATTTTTTTTTTTTGTGGCAGAAGATCAGAATTTTAAAGGCGTTTGTGTGATCTAATGCCCCCAAACTGGCAAAGTGGGTCTGTGATTGCTCAAACCCGAAGGAAACTCCCAGGACCCCATAATCATCCAACGGGAAATAGCCTTCTAGGGCAGGATATCCTTCAGAAGGGAAGGCCTTTTCCCATCCCCTGATGTCGCGGAGAATAATGGACAAAGGAAATTTTCTCCATGTGCAAAATTTGGGGCATCTGCAGTGACACCAAGAAATTTGACCCATGGCTAGACAATGGAACCTTGTAATCCTGTGTAGAGGATGTGGCTTTACACTATTGATTGGAGACTCTGCTTCTTGTTTTCCCCCTTTCCCTTTTCTCAACAGGTAGAGGTAGCTGTGTGTTCGCATTCAGGAAGTCTGACTTTGTAGCTTGAGGCTTTAACTACTAGGCTACATCAGTGTGCTACGCTACCTGCTTAATAAGATGAGCAGACGAAAGCCAAACATAGGGAAAAAGAACTGGGAGAGGGAGAGGGCAAAAGAACGCTGATCATATGATCTGAGGAAGCCAGGACAAAGAGGACCAAAAGATGGGGAGAAACGCAGCAGTAAATCCAGCTGTGTTGAAGCCACCTGTGCTCCAGGGCTACACAGGTGCCGAGCTCATGTATTCTCTTTAGGGCTTTAAATGAGTTTGAGTTGGGCTTTTATCACTTGTAACCAGAGGCATTTGAACCTGTACAACTATGTACACTATTCTCTAGCCTCAGCGTCCAGTGGGAAGAAATGTTCTACATCTGGGGTGTCCGGTACAGTAGCCACTGGCCATGTGTGGCTGCTGAATCATTAAAATGTGCCTAATGCTCTGGGGAACTGAATTTTCAGTTTTATTTCATTTTAATGAATTCTAATTTAAATAGCTAATACATAGTGTCATGGACAGCATAGATCTGGAGGATATAGCTTAAGCTGTTCTCAGAGTCCACATTACTAAGCATGAAGGGGTGAAAATTAGTTAATTATTACAACCCAAGAAGTTGGAAAAATAATAAAATAATGTAAGGAAAGGAAATGAAAAATTTATAAAAGCGAAAAAAATTACCAGATCAAAAAACAGGACACTAGAACCTAAATCTAAGAGCTAGGTAAGTTGAAACAAAAATATGCACAGGATGAAATAGGTAAATTACTAGCTACACTACTCAAGACAAAAGGGGAGATGGTACAAATAAACAAAATTAGAAATGAGAATGGAAACATAATCATAGATACAGAGGAAATTAAGTTTTTTTTAAATGCTTTACTTATCTTTATGTAAATAAGTATGAAGAAAGCCAGATTACCTTTTAGGAAAGTGTGAATTTCTAAAATTGATTGTATTACGGATAGAACTGAAACCAACCAATGGATTGGCAAGGAATGAAGCAAGAAACTTGCCAGAGAGCTATTCCGTCCCCAGTCTGTCAGCTAAGACCGTTAAACAGACTCGTAGCATTCCAGGCAAAGACATTTAATCGTCCCCCATTGCTGGGCATTTACGACTTCACAAAAGGTTTGGTTTTTATTTTTTTATATTTTATTTTATTATTTTTATTATTATTAAAGTATAGTAGATTTAGTGTTTCAAGTTCTGTTGTACAACAAAGTGACCTAGTCACACACAGTTCCCTGTGCTGTACAGTGGGGTCTCACTGCCCGTCCATTCCAAATAGAACAGTTTGTATTCCCTAAACGCTCAGAATACCCATCCCTCCCACGCCCTCCCCTTTCCCCCTGGGACTCCAGATCTGCTCTTCTTGGCCATGCCCCGTTTCTGTTTTTTGTTTGTTCATTTGTTATTCTTAGATAGGATCCTCTGTTCCATATTTTTAGATACAAGTCTTTTTCAAAGTTCGAGGACAACAAAAAAAGCATTACAGATTTTGCTTTAAACCAGCATGATGTATATTTCAAATCCGAAGAAGCATAAAAAGGAATAATGGAGATGAACTTCACTTACGGAGAGCTGTATAAAATCCAAATAACATAATAGTAAATGGAAACAATGAAAAGAAAGGCATTTTCTTTAATAGTGCATTGAAAGAAAGACAGAACCGTGATCAAGTGGAGTTTACTCCAAGAGTTAAAGATGTTTCAATATTAGGCAGTGTTTTCTTGTACTTCATTTATTATCATTCTTGATATTTAGAAGAGGTTTAATGAAATAGGAATTGAGGAAACTCTTAACAATACAGGTATTTCCTTAAAGCAAAACTGTATCTCAAGCCAAAAGTCAGCATTATTCTTGATGATGGAAACCCATTAACATGATTAAAAGTCAAGATAAGATAAGGACCCCCCTCCCCCGCTCTCACCATTGTTTTCTAATAGTTTTTCTAGAATCCTAATCAAAAAAAATAAATGAGTTATAAAAATTGCATAAGAAGAGACAAAATTATTATTTCCAAAGGCTATGATCATGTAATGGGAAAGCCCAAGGAATCAACTGAAAAAAGCTCTTAGAAACAGTCAGAGAATTCAGTGAGACTGCTGGTTCCCAAATCAATATACAAAGATCGATAGCTTTCCTAAATAAAATAACACTTTACTAGTTAATATAATGGCATAGAAACAGGTGAAAAGATGCACAATCTCATTCATATTTAATGAAAATAAGGACTTTTTTGATGAGATCTAGTGCATTCAGGGTGGTATGGCTGTAGATTTTTTTTTTCACTTTAGATTGATAAGGTTAAAAATGGCTAATATTTAAAAGTGTAGAAAATTAGACATTGTTATAAAATATTGGCGAGTGTAAAATTGATGTAGGCAATTAAATGTTATCTAACATCATAAAAAATATAAACCCCTTGACACCACTATTCCACATCAAGGAATTTATCCAACATAAATTTCATGTACACATACGCACAAATACATATATACAAAAGTGTTTATTGGAGTTCCTATCATGGCTCAGAGGTTAACGAACCCAACTAGTATCCATTAGGATATGGGTTCAATTCCTGGCCTTGCTCAATGGGTTAAGGAGCCAACGTTGCTGTGAGCTGTGGTGTAGGTTGCAGACGTGGCTCAGATCCCGCGTTGCTGTGTCTGGGGTGTAGGACGGCAGCTGCAGCTCTGATTTGACCACTGGCCTGAGAACCTCCGTATGCCGCAGGTGCAGCCCTAAAAAGTGTTTATTGTAGCATGGTTTGAGATGGCATAAGGCTTGTAAAGTCAGAAATAGCCAGCATGGGGAAGGGACTAAATGTATTTGTAGTAGAATACTATATGGCTATTTAAAAGAATAAAGCAGATACACACGTGCAGACGTGGAACAATCTCCAGTATATATTTTAAGAGAAAAAAACCCACAAGGGGTTGGTCAGTGCCCAGAGTGTGCTGTTTGTGCCAAGAAGAAAGATAGATATATCCTGTAGATATATCTATCTTTATACAGTATATATATACACACATATATATCTTTATCTTTATACATGTGTGTGTGTGTATATATATATATATATATATATATATACACACACACACACACTTTATACAGTGTATATATACCCTGTATTTTCTGGAAGGATAAAATTAATAAGTAAAACCCTATTAATAGGTGACCAGAAGCTCAGACATGAAGGAAGCTTTGCTCTTTCACAATGTTTTAACATTTTACTATGGGTATGGAATACTTTTTTATTAATATGGCCAGTATAAACATGAGAATGAGTCCAGTATTCACTTACTCGTACATTTATTCGTTCAGATAACAGGTACTGAGCCACTTGCTCCTCCCCCTCCCCACCTCTGTCCCAGGTAGTGTGCTAGACCCGGAGGAGACAGCGGGGGACAGGACATGCATGTTCCGGTTTCTTCCTTTACGAAGTTTTCACAGTCCAGGCTGGGGCGGTGCTCCTCAAAGTGTGGTCCGTGGACGGCAGTTTTGGCATCATCTGGGAGCTTGTTAGAAACGCAGCATCTTGGACCTCATCCCAGACTTGCCTTTGAGTCAGACTCGGCATTTTAACAGAGTCCCGGGGGAAGGGGGGTTAATATAGTTGGAAAGCACCGGTCTAGGGATCATCCCCAAATACTGTGTTCTCGTTCGGTCAGATACACGTTTCTGGACTGAGGGAGAGAGGAAGGCATAGTTACAGATGGCTGGGAACACGCTGACTATCCTCTTAGGAGTGTGGGGGGAAGGAGGTTAAATACCCGCAATCCAAATCGTACTATAACTTTACATTAATTTTGGTTCTACCTTTTCTCGCAGGAGTTAACAGCAAAATAGCTCTGCTGTGCTGTCGCTATGGCAACAGTGTCTAATAGCGCTTTTTACTTTTTCCCGTTGCAGTAGCCTCCCGACTGGTCTCGCTGCCTCCAACCAAGCCTGTTTTCTGTTAATCAAAGTTGAAATCAAGCACGTGGCCACAGGGACAATCACAGGCCCTGCGTGATACAGCAGGTACACTAACTGCCTAACTTCGCGTTCGTTTAGGATTGTTCAGGATTCTGCTCGGCTTATTCCTGAATTCAGAGCACAGCTGCCCCTTCGAGAAAGACAGCTTCTTTGCCAATCATGTATTTTCTATTTTTAAATCTCTATAGTATTTTCGCTGGATATAGTGAAAAATTAGAAAATGCCTATGTGCGAAGAAATAACACAGTCTCTCCCAGTTCCTATAGGCATCTCACTTTTAATGATTGTGCATTATTCCATCGTTGGGTAACATGAGATGGTGCCTGTGAAGCACTTGGTGCTCAGCCCAGCACATAGTGAGTCTACAAATCATGGGCGTTTTCATCCTTTCTTCTCCCAGGTGGTTAAGGCGGGTCCTGGGCACGCACCTGCCCTCGCACTTCTAATTCCTCCTGCTCGTGTCTAGCATTACAGCCTTTCTGAAATGTTTTCATAGGTGTTTCTGGTGTAGACATAAACTCACAACTGTCCTTGTCCAAAGGACAGTGCCCGGAAAGGCAAGCACCTGGCACCCCATAAAGGGAGCACCGGCCCTCCCAACGAGACCTCAGCTCCCAGCAGGCCTTCTCTGTAACTGCCTCTCTTTTCCTTGCTGGGTTTGAAATAGCGATCTGGAGAACTGGGGAACAAGGATGCCCTGCACACCAGGTCCCTGACCTGTAGCAAGGCCTGCCCATTCCATGGATGTGGTAACTGTGGTCCAAAGAAGTCACATGAGGTCGTACCCTAAACCGACGGCAGAGGGGCCTTAGACGGCTTTTCTGGTTCTTCCATCACAGTAGAAAAAAGGTTAATGTTTGATCAGATCAGAACATACCGCAGTAAAGTGTACACGTCTTCCGTGCACAGCCCGCTGACGCTTCGCCTGTGTGACCGGCACCTCCACCAAAATCTAGAACAGAGTATCTCAGCAGGCTCCCTCATGCCGCCCCCCAGTCAACACCCCCACCAAAGATAACCGCCATCACCCCGAATTCATTTCACCTACAACTTGTGATTCTGAGGATCAGAGGAGCAGGTATTGCCACCACCGTGTAACACACCGGCAGTTTGTGACCCCTGGTAAATAACAACGGGCGTTCCCGTCATGGCTCAGTGGGTAACAAACCTGACTAGCATCCATGAGAACGCAGGTTCGATCCCCGGTCTCACTTAGTGGGTTAAGAATCTGGCGTTGCCATGAGCTGTGGTGTAGGTTGCAGACGCGGCTCAGATCCTGTGTTGCTGTGGCTGTGGTGCAGGCTGGAGGCTATAGCTCCAATTCGACCCCTAGCCTGGGAACCTCCATATGCTGTGGGTGCGGCCCTAAAAAGACAAAATAAAAATAAAATAAAATAACAACAGCCTCTAATATGTATTGATTGAGTCCTCTGTGCCAAGCACTGGCCCTGTGAATATCTCCCTCAACATTCACAGCTCCACGAGGCAAACCAGTTGCCACCTGTCATCTGTTGACACCTGTCTGTCTGTCCGTCGTCTGTTTGTCTATCCATCCATCCATCCACCCACCCATCCATCCATCCATCCGTCCATCCATCTATCAAGTTATAGGGGTTTGACCTTTGTGGTCTGGGGCTGATTAGTCAGTCTCTGTAAGGCTGTTTATTTGCATCTGATGCTGGACCAGCTGGATCCCATAGGCACAAAATGGAACAAGGTAGTTCCCAAGCTGTGAGATTTTTATTTTTTAAAATTGGGAAAGTCCCAGGCAAGCCAGGAGGAGGGGGTAACACAGGCCAGAACCATAGCACGGGTTGAAAGCTGTGTCTGTTTTTGCTGCCTTCAGCCTCGATGGTACGTCTGCCCTAGAGAAGATGCCGGCCCGCTCCTCTGCCGCTGGACACACAGACCTAGGCTAGAAGTTGAAGAAGCTGAAGAGGGGGCCGGGGGAAGATGGAACTGTTGCAGGCCTCACACCGAAGAGGTGAGCCAGCAGAGGAGCAAGCAACAACCTGCATACGCTACATACCACGGCTGCCAGCTTCATGTTCCCCCCAGAGCTCTCACTGGCATGTCTCCTGTGCCCCCCCAACCAGAAATACACAGGGAGGAGAATTATGGGAAATGTAGTTCAGCGCACCCATGGTAACACATACAAAGTCACCTCTCTTTTACAGCTGGGGAAAGTAAGCCTCAGAGAAGCTGGTTAATAGGCCAAGCCCACACGGGCACACTGACAGCTGGCTCTCCAGCCTCATCTTAACCCAGGTTCTAGCTTGCAGGCTGGGAGGTCAGCGGTAGTAACAGCTGGATAGAGTTCCAGCTTCAGATCCGGTGGCTGGGGTTCAGGGGAGGCCCTGGTGCACAGAGGTGTGTGGTGTGGTGTGGAGCCCTTAAGAGCGAGGGTCTGATCTTGTGCTGACCCCCCCTAGATAATGTCCGGCAAGTGAATTAACCTCTGCGAGCCTCAGTTTTCCAAGCTGCAAAATGGGTTCATCAAAATATCTACCTCACAGGGCTTGTGTGTGCGTGTGTGAGAATTAAGGGAGATGATCCGAGGACTTGGAGAGGCCAGTGAACCATCTGCGATTCAAGAGCTGTGCACACATGCAGCGCTCGCCCTTGGAGAAGCTTTTAGGGCTTGATGTTGGGGAAGGAGTCCTCATTGCTCAGCCCCAGGACCTCCCCTCAGTCCGAGAAGACTGAGATGGGGTGGGGTGGAGCCCACCCCCCCCACTTAGGGCCAGTGGGGACCAGGCTCAGCTCAGGCCCTGGGGTAGAGGCACTAGGAACCTGAAGGGTGAGGGCAGAGATGGGGCTAACTGGGGAGGCACCTGTCAGCCCTTGAGAACATGAAGGATTTTACCTGCCCCATCTCCCTCCTCCAGCAGAACAGCAGCCTTTCAGAGGAGGATCTTTAAGGCACTGTTCTCCCCCCACCCCCGGCCCCGGCAGCCCCGGGTGGGTCCGCAGTGGAGTCCTGGGCACCAGGACAGACCAGGTGGCGGGGGTAAGTGCAGCCACATCCTCACAGCCCCCCTTGCCATGTGGGGCCAGTGCACCCGTTTCCCAGAGTTTGGTGCTAAATTTAGAATCCAGCTTCTTAGTGAGCTCAGTCTTTGTTTAGTCAGAGGCAAAATCCAGGGCTGATGAAGCTCACCTGTCTGTCACTGCCTGGTTGGCAATTGCCACCGCCCATGGGGGGAATGCAGACGTGTTCAGGTCTGGGCCACTCGTCCCTGGCCACTCCCTGGCCACTTCCTCTTTGTCCCCAGGCCTGGGCTGTTCAACTGCCACACCAGGTCCCTGACTTCGGCCGGGGGGCCAGGGAGCCTGGCACAGCACTGCTGCCTGGGACCTAGTAACTGACGGTGTGCTCCAGGGCGGTGGCAACTTCCAGTTTTTCCTCCGGGAGCTTCTGCTGTCTTCCACTGCGAGGACTGGATCCACTGTAGGGGCTGATGGGCCCCTGGGCCCTCGTCTCCTGGCTTCACGGATCAGTTTTTCCCTGAGGCCAGCTCAGAGCCCTGACTCAGGGGCACTCAGGCTGGGAACTGATTGAACTCCTAGATAGTGTGTGAGGTCTGTGAATGCAGGAGCTGCCAACTCAGAGCAGTGTTTAAAAACTACGATTATGAAATCTGTTTAGTGGATTCTGACTAGCATTTGAGAAAATGAAATAAAATGAATAAAGAAAATAGAGTATGTATCGTTTCCCGAAACCTCCATATCTGTAGGTGAGCACCAGCTTGTACTATACAATGTGTTTCTCACACAGGACCAGCGTCTAGTAGAGATTAGGAAAAATGGGCCTAGATGGGGAGAAATTCCCATAGACTGTAATTGAAGTTGTGGGAAGAGAAGAGTCCTGGATTTGAATCCAGATCCATTCCCAGCTATGGAAGCCCTGGTCCAGACAGTGTCTCTAAGTCTTTATTTCTCATTTACAAAGTGAATAGTGTGTTTTCTAGCAGGAATTTTAATGCAAGCTAGAGCTGATGCGTGCTTATGGCTTAGCCCAGTGCCTGGCACCATATCCGGTACCCAGTAAAGGGTGAAAACTATTTACGTTGTTACAAGTGCTGGGAGAGGTCTGGAGGGGAGGGTGGAACTAACTTCCTGGGGGCTGGTAGAGGCTTCACAGAAGGGCTGACAACTGAACTGAACTGAGAAGGTGAATCGGTGGGTGTGGAGGCGAGTGGAGGACAGCTTAGGAGGGGAGCCATCGTCTCTCAAGATGGGGACACCAAAGACTCTTCTCTGGGAGCAGCAAGTATTGTTGGGCTGGCTGGAGTGTAGACTCTGAGCTGGATGCACCTGTATGGTGATGTGAGGTCCTTTGAGGGTGGAGGTCCTGGAATCATGTCCTGGGGAGGTTGAGCACCTTCCTGGGGGCACAGGGACCCGTTCTGGGGAGTGATGTGAGCAGATTTGCCTTGAGGTTTAGCTCCTCATTCTGGATGCTTTTCTCTGTGATTAGTTTTTTAAAATCTCTCCTCTAGAATCTTGGCCTCAAGACGAGAGCCAGCAAAAAATCTGGAGCACCCAGTCATACAGCTGCGAAGGGAACTCTACCAACGAACAGAATGAACTTGGAATTGGATTCTTCCCCAGTCAGGCCTCCAGATGAGAATGCAGCCAAGTTAACACCTTGATTGCAGCCTTGTGAGACCATGAGCAGAAGACTCCGTCAAGCCCTGCCTGGACCCCTGACCCATGGAACTATAAGGTAGTAAATGTGTGCTGTTTTAAGTTGCTAAATTGGTGATCATTTGTCGTGCAGTGTAGAAAACTAGCAGAATATCCATTTTCAACACTCTAAACCAGTGCATGCTAATTAAGGTTTTCCTCCTTTCAGTGTTCTTTTTCACTCCAATTTTGTTTTATACCCAATGTATTAATAGGTAATACACGGATATGGCAAATTTTAAAACCATAAAATAGTTTAAAGTCAAAAGTCTTCCCTTGCTTTCTTGTCCCCAATTACTCTGTTTCCTTTCCCAGGGACAGCCTGTGTTACCAGTTTCTTGTTTATCCTTCCAAGAAAGTTCTACATGGCTATGTGAAGTACCACTGCCTATGGATTTGTAGTTTGGATTAGTGGTACTCTGCCGCGTATGCTGTTTTTCAGTTAATGGGTCTTGGAGATTATTCTGTATCACTGCAATCAAAGTTCTTCCTTTTTTAGATGGATGAATCACTAATAACCAGTCTCCAAGAGACGGACATCTAGGATGGGTTCCATCTTTTGTTCTTACAAATGATATTAAAACAGGACTTTGTACATTTGTAATTTGGACAAATTAAATATTACTTCAGGGGAAATTTCTAGAAGTGAAATGTTAGGGAGAAAGGGTATATTTCTTTATACTAGTGATAAGTATGGCCTCTTTTCCAGAGAATTCACAACAACTGGTTCTTCTTCCAACAATCTAAGGGAGTCCCTGTTTCTCTTACCCTCACCAAGACAGTATCAGTCATCTTGCTTCTTGACAAACCATCTGTCTGCTAAAAAGAGAAAAGGTTTATCATGGGTCTTTAATTTCAGGTTAAGTATATTTTCATAGGCTCAAGAAGCATCTGTGTTTCAGAGTCCCCATCGTGGCTCAGTGGTAACGAACCTGACTAGTGTCCATGAGGATGTAAGTTCAATCCCTGGCTCTGCTCAGTGGGTTAAGGATCCGGCGTTGCTGTGAGCTGTGGTGTAGGTCAAAGATACGGCTTGGATCCCTTGTTGCTGTGGCTGTGGTGTAGGCTGGCAGCTGCAGCTCCGATTCCACCCCTAGCCTGGGAACCTCCATATGCTGCGGGTATGACTCTAAAAAGATAAAAAGAAAGGAAGGAAGGAAGGAAGGAAAGAAGGAAGGAAGGAAGGAAGGAAGGAAGGAAGGAAGGAAGGAAGGAAGGAAAGAAGGAAGGAAGGAAGAGAAAGATATTTGTGTTTCTTTTCTGAGATCTGTTTATATCCTTTGTCCACTTTCTTATTTGTTTGCTGGTCTCTTTTATCCCAGATTGATTTGTAGAGCTCTTTATCCATGAAGGTAATGAGCCCTTTGTGATACGAATTGCAAATACTGTCTTTTTCTTAGATTGCATTTCGATTTTGTTTATGGTTTTTGCAATGTTTACTTCTACAGAGTTCAATTTGCTCTCACCTCCCTGCCTCCCTACCTTCTCTCTGTCTCTCCCTCTTTCCTTCTCAGCTTCTGGGTTTGTAATACTTAGAAACTCCTTCCCCACTCTGAGATAATAACAAAATTTCCCCATTATTATGCCTTAGAAATGCCAGGTCAATATGGCACCAGGAAGTTAGTTTCTTTGAAACTGACCAATAAAAGGACCTCGGGTATCAATGACAGAGAAAAGAGAAATTTCAACTTTTGAAGCCAGAACATGGAGGCAGGTGCCACCTGGGCAAAGACTGAATGCAGCAATCCAGATATCTGCCCAAATTAGCCTGACTCCCCCAGTTCAGGTGCCCATTTTTGTCCCAGTTCTTAGTTCTGTCACCCTGGGGACCCGAGGCCCATGATGACAACAAGTGTATCTATAAAATGGAAATGCCATAACCTGTCCCACTTTGTCTGCCTTGCTGGGTGGCTGTGAGGAACACATGAGACCAGTGAGCATGAAAAGGCCTTGAAATCTGTCAGGTCCTGTGTGCACGCACATTGTCCTTCTCAGTTATGAAGGGATAACTATGTCTGCCGGACCAACACCAATGGTTCCACCATCCTCAAAGCATCCAAGTCATCTTTAACTCCCTTTGCCCACATCGTCCACATCCAACGAGTTGCCAAGACTCATTGATTCTAATGCTAATGTTGCTCTTGCATGCGTCTTTTCTGCTTTGGCTGTCATTCCGCCATTCTGCACTCATCACTTCTTGGTTCAACCATTGCAATAATGTCCTCAGTGTCTGCTTGTCACTGGTCCTTTTCTCCCCCCCACCCCATCTTCTGCTCCCAGACCTGGGCCCTGGCCTGTCCTTGGCAGGGGGGTGGGGGGGGGGAGGGACTGGCCACACCTGGTTGGAGCCAGGTAAATAGGAATACGGAGGCAGACCAGACGATTGCAGCCCCAGCAGCCACCCCCTTTCCCCCCTGCTTACAGACCCCAGTTTAGTGCAGTAGCTGGTGAACAGGGCCTTGCTGTTCCCTGCAGGTGTGACTTTACTATTTTAAGCCAATCACAGTGATAGTGATTCCATCCCCCTTGTCAGTGATTGGCTTAGGAATGGGCATGGGACACAGTTCTGGCCAATGAGATGTTAGGGGAAGACTGCCAGGGGAATTCTGGGTAAGATTTTTTTTTTTTTTCGCTCTGAAAAGGCCAGAGATAAGAAGTCCTGTCCTGATGCTGCTAGTTGCTGGTCTACATGTAAGACCTGGAACTGTGACAGGCATTCTGAGACCATGGCGGGAGGGAGATGAGCCCCTTCAAGCTGTTGGTGGCAGAAAGGAAAAAGGCAAAGAACCTGGTGCATCATAATGTTGAACCGAACTAGTCATACTTAGAATCGCCCTGCCTCTGGGCTTCTTCTGTGAGACAGTAAATGCGTGGAATGTTCTGTACTGGATTTCTGTGACTTGTAGCCATAAGTAGCCTCACTGCCAAAAATGCCATAATGACATCATTGATATAACTGTAGAGAGGCCGGCTGGGGCAGAGCTGCCATGTGGTTACCGCTGGTGCTGGGTTTACCTTGTTCGTCAAGGAACTGCTTGCCGGTGTTAATATGTGTGGGGTTTGTTGGCTTAGAGGAGGAGGGAGGGTGAGCCGCGATGTAGACACGAGGAAATGAGCATGGGGCATGACGGTTGGCCTCTTTCTTCCCTCCCCGCACCCCTGCCCTTGGTCTGCTCTAGGGAACCAGCTGTGAGCCTTGTTGGAGAGATTGGGGGCCAGGGACTGGAGGTCATGTTCGTGAGAGATGCTGGGAGACCCTGAGCCTGAGCTGCTTCAGGCAGGGAAAAGTGGCAGCAGGGGGATGGGTTAAGAGGCTCTGCAGGAGTCCAGATGGAGCAGAAAGAGGCCTGGCCCAGGACAGTGGCCAGGGGATGCGGCGAGGGAGCTGGCTAGCTCTCCCTGTGGGAAGGGAGGAGGACAAAGACCACTGAGAATCTCAGAGGTGAGTGACCACAGAGCCCGGAGCCTGCACCTGGCAAGCGGGGAACCATGCACCCTGATAGGCCCTTTGGCTCACCGGAGATGTCACATTGCTGGAGCCAGAGTGGGTCATGAGGTTTGTCACATGGACCAGCAGGCAAGGGAGAAAGACAGAGCCCTGACTCCCTCCCTTGGTTTGAAGGTGGACATGGGAACAGGGAACAGATCCGGGAGATGGGCCTTGGGTCTAAGGCGGGTCATGCGAGTCTGGCGGAAGCAGGGGTGGTGGCGGCAGTGGGGGGCGGAGTCTGCAGGAAGTGTCTTGCTTGGATTTTTTTTTGTTTCTTTTTACCGTCACACCCACGGCATATGGAGGTTCCCAGGCTAGGGGTCAAATCCGAGCCACAGCTGCTGCTTACGCCACAGTCACAGCAATACCAAATCCAAGCTGTGACCTACACTGCAGCTCACGGAAACGCCGGGTCCTTAACCCACTGAGCGAGGTCATGAATTGAACCTGCATCCTCACGGATACTAGTCAGGTTCTTAAGCCACTGAGCCACGACGGGAACGCCCTTGTTTGGATTTTTTAACAAACCAGTACTTGCCGGTCGGGAAGTCATGGAACCTCTTTGCATTCGCGGCTGTCCCTGCCACCAGGAGAGGGCAGTGTTGCGGTCTGTGCACACACCCAGGGGCCTGGGCATCCAGCAGTTAAGGTCCACAGATCTGCAGCCTGGACTTGCTTCCTAACCGCCACCTGGAGTTTCCTGAGGCTGCATAAGGCCTTTCCACGTTTGCGTCCTTCCGCCGCTCTGACAGGCATGTTCAAATGCAGTGGGAGTCTGGTCCTGGTGTTGGTGACAGGTGGGCACCTGTAGCTGGATTCCGTTGCCATAGCAACAAAATAGGGAAAACTGCCCCAAGAGCCCAGGGGCTGATTAGACCACAGAGCCAGCCCACTGTGCTCTGTCGTCACGTCTTCTGGGGCACTGTTGCTTGAAAGTGTCCAGGATGAGGCAGGAATTTCTCTGAGAGGAAATTTATGTGGAGGGGATATAAGAGGTCTGACCAGAAAATCTGTTCCCCCCTCCCTTCCTCATAAACACCTGCCATGACCAGCGCCAACATGCACTTTCCCGTCTCCTCATCAACTAGCAGCAGCCACCGGCAGGGCAACCCGATTTCCTGTGGACACACAGAGTTCTGGAGACTAAAGTATGTTTGTTTCAGAGCATTATTCAGAGCGGTCTGAGAAATTTACTGATGCTCCACCACGTGGCCAGGCCTTGGGCTTGGGGCGTCTTAGTCATCTTGGGCTGTCATAACAAGATACCAGAGACTGGGTGGCTGTGATCAAGATCCAAGATCAAGGTGCTGGCTGATTCAGTTTCTCTGGAGGACTCTGTTTCTGGCTGGCAGAGACCTTCTTGCTGTGTGCGCACACGGCCTTTCCTTGGTGTGTGTGTGGAGAGAGAACGAGCAAGCTCTCTGGTGTCTCTCCTTATGAGGGCACGAGTCCCATCACAAGGGACCTTCCTTCATGGCCTCATCTAACCCTGATTACCTCCCAACGGCCACACCTTCAGATACTCTTCAGCTTGGGACCTTTAGTATATGGATTTTGGGTGGATGCAGACACTCAGTCCCTAACACGGGGTTACACAAACTGAAAGTGGCCCTTCAGGAGTTCCTGTCGTGGCCCAGTGGAAACGAATCTGACTAGCATCCGTGAGAATGCAGGTTCAATCCCTGGCCTCGCTTAGTGGGCTCAGGATCTACCATTGCCACGAGCTGTGGTGTAGGTCACAGTTGCTGCTTGGATCCTGTGTTGCTGTGGCTGTGGCCCAGGCTAGCAGCTGCAGCTCTGATTCGACCCCTAGCCTGGGAACTTCCATATGCCACAGGGTGCGGCCCTAAAAAGACAAAATTGAGGGGGGGCTTTCAATGTCTATCAGGAATCGTTAATTTTTTTTCATTCATTCATTCATCTCTTAATTCATTTAATAATTTTATTTTTGAGTGCCAGACCCTATTCAATGGCCTGGGGATATAGCAGTGAACAAAATAGACAAAAATTCCTGTGCTGTGAAGCTTATCTTTTAGCGGCAAGCTTGCTTGTTACAATTATCAAGTAATTATATAATCAGCGAGTGCCATGTGCAATCACAGAAGCATCAAGTGGGGGACGACGACAGGAATGGTAGAGGGAGATGTGCCCTTTTTCTGGCGCGAGCAGGGACGGGGCACATTGGAGCAGAGGTTTAACAGGGGCTGTGGAACGAGTCTGGCAGATTTCCTGCTACAGAAAGCATAACTGACCGAGGACCACCCTTAAGGAGCTTTGAAACCCACTGGTGCATTTGTGTGTAGGTTCTGTCTCCCACAGCTGCTCCTGCCAATGACTGACCTCTCCCGCTCAGCAGACTTTGGCTTAGGGATTTTGCCGCCACTTCCCGAGACTACACTGAACTCCAGGACCCTTTCCATTCTACCTTCTTTCTTCTCTCCTTTCCTTGGGGTCAGACTTGCGTCACTGTCAGACCACACGCCCAGTCCTTCTCTGCTCCATCCTTATGTCCCATCATAAAGGCATTTCCTTCAATAAGAGCCTGGCATGATTAACTCCTTCTCAGCATCTGCTTCTAGAAGATCAGAGGTTGTTTTTTGTTCGTTTGTTTTTGTCTTTTAGGGCTGCACCCGTAGCATACAGAAGTTCCCAGGCTAGGGGTCCAACTGGAGCTGTATCCGCCGGCCTACACCACAGCCACAGCAACCCGGGATCTGAGCCGAGTCTGTGACCAACACCACAGCTCATGGCAACGTTGGACCCTTGACCCACCGAGCGAGGCCAGGGATGGAACCTGCATCCTTATGGCTACTAGTCAGATTCTTAACCCACTATGCCACAACGGGAACTCCAGGACCAGAGGTTTGAAGGAAGCTATAGAGTAAGCCGTGTGATTGCCGAGGGAATCTAAGCTGAAGGAACAGAGGCTGCAGTGACCCTGAGGCCAGAGCATGCCTGGTTTGTGTTGGCTCTGGGACTTGATTTTACCCTATGAACGTGCTAATAAGTTAGTCTGTTACCGTTTCATGGATGAAGGCAGAAGACATGAGACTCGTGGGTCAGAGGCAAAGGGCTTTAGTCCTCATGAACCAGCGACACATTCCATTGGCCGAAACCGGTCATCCTACTGAAGGGGAGGGAGGAGCTGCAAAATCGGTTGCAAGGAGGCCTGGGTACTGGGAGGAGAATAACTGCAGCCAGATTTGCAAACATCTGCCCCAGTGAAGGCAGGGATCAGTTGACTCAGGAGCTTGAGGACACAGAGGAAACCCCCCAATTTCAACCCAAATCAACCTGGGTCTCCTGGGAGTCTTAAGTCTTAACCTTTCCTACACCTTCCTCAGACCTGACCACTCAGCCAGCCAAGGGCCAGCTGCTGCCACCCTGTGGGGCTTGAGGAAAACACAGCCACCACCTTCCTTACCGGCCTGGGAAGCAGGGCTGAAGATCATGTGAGCCTTCCGGGTTTTTCACATTCTGTTCGGGTGGGTGCCGGAGGGAGAGAGGAGGGGTGGGGGTAACTGTGACCCCCATGCCCGCCTGCTCTCATCTCCACCGGAATTACTTTCCGGCTAACTGCCAGCACTTGCCCTGCACCGGGGTCCAGCTTGCCACTGAATCACGAAGGCAATTTGTTCATGCAGAATGTGCCACTGTTGGAAGTTTCTCTCTCATCATTAACTAATTTGCTGTGCTTTGCCTTCGCCCTCGTTAGCTATAACCATGGTAACAATGCAAAGAGCTGTACATGCGTTTATTTTGGACTCTCAAAGCCCAAGCATAGTCTATTTCTGGCTCTTGGCTTCTGAGAAGCTGGGTGGGTCTGGAGGCAGGGGGCTGGGGTTGGGGGTCCCGCCCTTCGTCCTGTGCCTGCGGCTGTGTGACCTCAAGCACGGAACTCCTCCTCGGGGCCTTAGTTTCCCTGTGTGAGATGCAGGGTTGGAGCGGGGGAGTCGGTGGTCTCTGAGGACTCTTCCAGCAGTGTCCTGTGTGTATTTAGGACGTGGAGAGAACAGTCCTTGCCCCCCCCCACCGCGGAGGTTGTGAGCTGGCTGCGAACGTGGGGATGTAGGCAGTGGTGTGTGGCTGCTGCAGCTGATAGTCCCCTCTTTCTGCTAATTTGGTGTCCTCACTATATAATTATACTGTGAAATTCCCTGACTGAAGACGATTTTTTTTTTTTAAATATCCTTCCCTGACTCCCACCACTCATTGCCCAGATTCGTGAATGGGGAAAGTGGGTGTTTGTAGCTTTTGGCGGAAAGCGAGGGATGTTATGCAACCTGCCCTTCTCTGGATTTCCCCGGCGGCGGCACCCCCCGTGCTGGGATTCAGGAGGGAGGAACGAGGCTTTTCAGAACGGGATGACAGTGTGGATTTTGACCTCTCTGGGCCTCAGTTTTCTCATCTGTCAAGCATGGGGGGGAGCATCTTCCTTCGAGGGCGATGGGAGAAAGACAGGGCTCTGTGCCTTCTGAACCCAGGGAGTGCGGTGGGAACGTGGGCTTTCTTCCCCACGCTGGAGAGGGTAGGCTGATGCCTTCCCCTGCCCCGAGCCTCAGGTTTCCTATCTCTAAATGGAGTCAGTCATAGGGAATCTTACAGGGAGGTTGTGGGGGGTTCAGAGAAATACTGTCCCCCAAAACGCCTGGCGTGGAGCCAGTACTCTGCGATCGGAGTTTATAATGACTGTCAGCACAGGTATGCTGTCTGGTCATACCTACGCCCTGCAGGACCCTTGGAGAGCTGGGGCGTCTCCCAGCCGGCTGCAGGCTGGGTCGCCAGTCTCACGAGCTGTGGCCAGAGCTGGCAACGAATGGACCCGTCAGCTCGATTCAGAGCACATCCCGGAGCTCCCCAGAGGCAGTGCCGGTGCCACATCCGATGAGCCGCGTTCCACTGATGCGCTCCTGACATTTCCTGCCTGCCTTCCCGGCCTGCCTGGGTCAGCGGGCAGACTGAGTCACGGCCGCCCGCTGCAGGCCCGGCTGCCCGCTGCCCCGGGGATGGGGGCTGCAGGGCGATGGGTCTGTACAGCCCATCTGCTGCCAGGCAGCTCTTCCTCTCTATTTACGTTCTGGAACTTTATCATTCGTTTTCTCTTTCACATATGTATTTGTTAGGTCTAAGAGAAAGCAGGTCCTTAGAATGCTTTGACCGAAACTGATCTACTACACATGTCAGCACGTGTTTATTTAAACCCAGAGGAACGTCTGGAAAGAAGTGCCAGCAGAAGAGCTGTTAGCGCTGGGGCAGTGGCGGGGCTGGGCTCCCCATTCCCCGTCTTCACAGGCTGAAGGCAGTGGTGGGGTTAGCAGCGAAGTTCACTGATATGGTTCAGCGAGTGCTCTTCTGTGCTTATTTATTTTTTTATGTTTAAGCATTAAAAAAAAATCCAATGAGATGGATTGCTTTGGGATTGGAAATCAGTTTTCAAAATGTAAAAAGAGATGTTGAAAACCCAATTCAGGAGGAGGAATACTGCCGTGAACTCTGCTTCGATTGGGCTCATCTTCAGTCTCCACCTTCCCTCCCTCCCTCCGCCCCCAGGGCTGAATGTTTCACTAAAGAGACGTGCAGCCTCTGTCCCAGGTCCTTTGTGTGCAGCATCCAGGATGTGTCTGTTTCAGTGCTGCCAGGTGGGTCTTTGTTTTGCCTTCTCACCTGCGGGGATGGAAGGTTCCGACCCTGCTCTTCTGCAGCCCTGCTTCCCTGCAAAGGCCAAGCTGAACACAGGCTTCGTGAAGCCTTGAGCATCTGCCATATCCACAGCCTCTTTGGGGAAATACATTCTGCTGTGCGGACCTCTGGGCTGGCCCCTCCTGTCCCCAGTCCGGAGAAAATCCGAGGAGTGGTTTGGTGAAAGGTGATGCTTCCTGTTTCAGGGGACCATCGGCCCTTGAACCCAAGGGAGAGCTAGTCAGTGTTGATCTGTTCTGGGGGGACTTCCAGAGCTGAGGAACCATGCCTCTCCTCGATCGATCCCCCGGATTTTCAGAGTGCACGCAGGTCAGCATCAGAGCATATCACTTTTCAGATTTTTATTTTTATTTTTATTTTTTGTCTTTTTAGGGCTGCACCCATGGAGATTGCCAGGCTAAGGGGTCAAATCGGAGCTACAGCTGCCAGCCTAGCCACAGCTGCAGCAACACAGGATCCAAGTGATGTCTGCGACCTACACCATAGCTCACAGCAATGCTGGATCCTTAACCCACTGATCCTTAGCCCACTGAGGCCAGGGATGGAACCTGCGTCCTCATGGATGCTAGTCAATTTCGTTAACTGCTGAGCCATGATGGGAACTTCGAGGTTAGCATTTTTAAAAGCAGAGGTGGAGAGCCCTGCATTCTGGTTGCCTGCGCGGCCAGGAGGGGACCACAGAGAACAGTCACAGGCTCGCCCCTGTGGTGGAAGGTGTGTGGACTTGCTTCGGTGGAGTCTCAGCAAAGCCTGTGCCACTAATTGGCTCTGTGACCTTGAGTAAGTTACTATATGCATCTGAGCCTCAATTTCCTTATCTATGAAAGAGGGATTCAGAATACCTCAGAAAATCGCAGGAGGACTCCATTACGTGAGGTAGACTGAGGATGTAGAGAGTCCCAGGCAATGAAGATTAACAGCAATGGTCAGAAGACAAATCATGAGCAGTATGATGGGGAAAAGTTCCATGCAAGGCGGTAAGGGTAAAACACGGGGGTTTATAAATGGCGCTGCCTGGGTGTGGGAGAAAGAGCAGCCTTCCCCATTCTCTTTTATTCCTGGAAAGGGGGCCAGGCGTCGTGGGATCTGACTCTTAACTTTGCCACCTACACTGCCACGTACCTGCTGGGTGACCTTGAATGGGTTCCTTGCCCTCTCTGGGCCCCATAGCTGAGCATCTCCATGGAAGGCCACGGATGTTGGCAGGAAGGTGGGAGTGACACCAAGGCCACAATTCCTCCTGGGTTCTGCTGTGCCAAAAGGGGCAACACCCAGCCCGGAGGCTGGGCAAGGCTGGTCTCAAGGGGAGCCTCCCTGCCCAGTGAAAAGCATGTGCAAACGCTCACTCTTCCCCCCAAAGCTGTGCGTGAGCAGGTGCCAAGTCCCAAGGTGGGGCAGCTTGGGGCTGGGGCGGGAACCCAAGCCTCAGGGAGTTGGCGCTGAGAACACAATCTCATCTCATCAGGGGTGGGGACAGACTGAGGTCTCCTGACCGCCTGCCCACTGGACGACACTGAGGGTTTTGAAGTGGCCAATAGCTGGCTCTACCTGGCAAACCTTCATGGTCCATCCCAGCTGTGGCTGCAGAGAGATTTAAATTCTCCAAGCTGTCCCAGGGCCCAGCCTGGGGCTGTTTCCTCTGACACTGTGCTGGGCTGGCAGGCAAGAGTGCTGGGAAATACTTCTGCAGTGGGACACCTGCCCCTCCTCTAAACTACAGCCCAGCCCCAGGGCCAGCAGTAGACAAAAAAGAAGAAATCCAATGAGCTGGGTGACAGTGGAAAATAGCAGTGGTAATGAATTGCTAGGAGCATGGCGGAGACCGCAGCAGCGATGGCTGGATGGCAAAGGCACAAAGCTGATTTCCTTGGGTGAACCGTACTCTGAAAGGCACCGTTTCTTTGTTAGCAACCTCCACGAGCTTTGTGAAGACGCGAAGTGCCCCAGGTCTGAGGCCCCACCTTGAGTTCAAAAAACACTGGCTTTAGACTCAGCCCTGGTTCTGAGCCCATCTATCTTGCTCTCCCTTGTTGTGTCATCTTGGGCAATTCACTGTACTTCTCAGAGCCTGTTGCTCCATTTGTATAATGAGGAGGGCAGATCCCAATGGACAGAGCTTTTGAAGAGTTAACAGGTGATATAGGTGAGAGGAGGGATGGGCTTTGGGGACAGCGTGCCTGGGTTCAATTCTTGACACCCACACCTATTCGCTGTGTGGCCTTGGGGCAAATCATCAACCGCTCTGAGTCTCGGTGGTCTCGTCTGTAAAATAGGGATGATAATAATAGCGCCTGTATCAAAGGAAGAGGGGACATCGGAGTGCAATGAACTTTGGGGCCCAAAGCAGCTTCCTGTAGCTGGAGAACTAATCTGTTTATGGCAGATTGAGCTTTGGTATAGCTTTTGATTCTGACTAATACTAATTATAGTACTGTTTTATGATAACTAACATTTATTGGGTACTTACTCACTTTATAGGTATCTCATTCAGTCTTTCCCACACTCTGTGATTTTTCCCATTTTTCTGATGATGAAACTGAGGCTCAGAGAGGGTCCTTAAGGCTTGTAAGAGGCAAAATCCAGATAAATCTCAGAGGCATCAGAACGCTGGGTTTTGACCACTGTATACTGCCTTTAAAGTGATGATGTTTGTGGGACCACCTTTCCCCCTGGACGACCGTGGCCGTCTTCAGGAGCCTCCAGGTTATCGAGTTCTGATAGTGTGGCTACAAGTTCAGTGAAAGAAATGGAAGAGCAGCTTCTGATTGAATGCCTTCGAGGCATGCTGTCAAGGTCGAACCATTTCAGGGGCCCACGGGCCACTTTTAATTCTGGGTTGGGAAGCTCTCTAAAGAGCGTTGGCATCCGCTGCTGTCAGCAATGCACATCTGTCCATCCTGCCCATCTCCCCCGCCTGCTCAGCCTTGGAAGGAAACCTGAAGGAGGACTAAGGGTGATACCAAGGGTCGAGACCCAGGGTGTCGTCTTTGGACCATAGCAGGGTCAGCAGTGCCTGTTAGACGATGCTGTTGGGAGCTGGTTAGAAATGCAGAACCTCAGGCTGCCCCAGACCTACGGAATCAGAATCTGCTTAACAAGATTCCGGGGGGCTTGTGTGGACCTTACAGTTTGAGAAGCCCTCTACTCAGGGTGAATTCTACACGTTCCAGATTCAGATGGGTTAGAAATCATGGCACCTGGGACTCTACACAAGAGCCCAGATCAGGTGGCCTCATTCAAGGCCATCTTTTTTTTTTTTTTTAATATGAAAACATAGTAGATACATTCTTTTTCTCATATCATCCCCCGTCGTGTTCTAGCTCAAGAGAAGGGACACAGTTCCCGGTGCTGTACCGCCATTCAAGGCCATCGCTGACCCCGCCTGCCTTGTGATCCCACCCCCGCAGTTCCCCACCCCAGACCCCCAGCTGGAGACGGCCCTCCTGGCTGAACTCCGATGACTCTCCCTCCACCCTCACCGGAGAAATTAATCGTCAGCGATCAGGAAATCAGTCATCAGTAACCCTTTTCCTACACCTTCTCATGGGACAGGGATAAAAGCTTCTGGGATGAGATCCCTGGAGAGCTGGATGCGTCTGATTTCATGGCTCACAGAGCCTGAAATGCCTGCTTCCTGAAGGACATGCTGGCCCTCTCCCCTCCTCTTTGCCAGCCCAGCACTGTGCGAGGGAGTGGCTGCCACGATGGGAGATGTCAGAGGAGGTCCCGCTGGAGTGAATTATACTGCTCTGTCCCCGAGCCTCAGGTGATTCTAGAGACACGGGCTGAATAGTCTCCGTGTACATGATTGAAGTGTTTTATCACCATCCATTTTCTTTTTTTTTCTTTTTTTATTATAGCTGATTTACAATGTTCTGTCAATTTCTGCTGTAAGCAAAGTGACCCAATAATACCTATATATATATATACTTTTTCTCACATTATCCTCCATCATGCTCCATCAGGAGTTACTAGATATAGTTCCCTGTGCTGTACTGCAGGATCTCATTGCTTATCCACTCCAAATGCAATAGTTTGCATCTACTAACCCCAGACTCCCGGTCATTTTCTTTCTTTTTTTTTTGTCTTTTTGCCTTATCTAGCGCTGCACCCGCGGCATATGGAGGTTCCCAGGCTAGGGGTCTAACAGGAGCTGTAGCCGCCGGCCTTCGCCACAGCCACAGCAATGCGGGATCCGAGCCGCGTGTGCAACCTACACCACAGCTCACGGCAACGCCGGATCCTTAAACCACTGAACAAGGCCAGGGGTCGAACCCACAACCTCATGGTTCCTAGTCGGATTCGTTACCCACTGAGCCACGACGGGAACTCCCCCGGTCATTTTCTTTAATGCTGATAACTTATTGTGTGACCGCAGTGGGTTCTACTAAGTGCTGTCCTCTTGGGTTTAGCAGAGAATTAGAGGTCAAGTCATTTTTGTAGATTGATAGTGCACAGTGTTCGAAAACAACGCTGTGGCCTGAAGGTGGAGAGCACTGGTGAGAGTTGGGGAGGGAAGGACAGCGGCCCTGTGGTTGATGGTGGCCCTCCGAGGATGGGCGGTGCCCTCCCTTCTGACAGTGGTCCCAGGATCGGGGTTCCATGACAACTGATAGGATGGTCTAGATGGCGCTGGCCCTGGCTGGGCTTGGCCCTGGCGTATGACCTCTGGTACCTGGGCCTTGTTAACCTGTTTATGTGAGTCCTCAGAGCCCCTATGGGTCTCAGTTCCCACAACTGTGAACTAGGAATGATAATCACCACCCCCAGCTGCCTCCTGGGATGTGAAGACTGAATCTAAGAGCCAGAGGTGGCCAAGGAGTCTGGTGGACCACTGAGCACCCAGTCCAGGTAACACGATGTCACTTTGTGCAACGAACAGGTTCTCTGCCTCCTCTTGGCCAAGACTTCACCCTTGAGAACAACACTGCCCAAGTAGGGGACACTGGAAATCACTTGAGATGGTGTTGTACTCAGAACCCTTCTGAAATTCTGCTCCCAAAGACCAGTTGTCTTCAAGTCCTCATGTCTGCAGCGTTGGCAGAGCCACCTGACAATTCCCTTCATGGCTCAGCGGTTAACAAACTCGACTAGGATCCATGAGGATTAGGGTTCAATCCCTGGCCCCGCTCAGTGGGTTGGGGATCCGGTGCTGCTGTGAGCTGTGGTGTAGGTTGCAGATGCAGCTCACATGCTGAGCTGCTGTGGCTGTGGTGTAGGCTGGTGGCTGTAGCTCTGATTTGACTCTTAGCCTGGGAACCTCTGTATGCTGTGGGTGCAGCCCTAAAAAAGCAAAAACCAACCAACCAACCAACAAAAACCTCATACAGATGGCTAAAAAGCATATGAAAAGATGTTCAACATCACTAATTATTAGAGAAATGCAAATCAAAACCACTACGAGGTATCACCTTACACCAGCCAGAATGGCCATCATTGAAAAGTCTATAAACAATAAATGCTAGAGAGGGTGTGGAGAAAAGGGAACACTTTTACACTGTTGGTGGAAATGTAAATTGGTACAACCACTGTGGAAAGCAGTATGGAGATTCCTCAGAAAACTAAAAATAGAATTACCATTTTATCCAGCAATCCCACTCCTGGGCATCTATCCAGAGAAAACCATGACTCAAAAAAACACATGTTTTTGAACACCTATAATTGAAATAAAATTCATTAAGTAAAAAAAAAAAAAAAAGACACATGTAATCCAATGTCACTGCAGCACTCTATACAATAGCCAAGACATGGAAACAACCTAAATGCCCACCGACAGAGGGGAGTGGCTAAAGTAGATGTGGTACATATACACAATGGAATATTACTCAGCCATGAAAAGGAAAGAAATAATGGCATTTGCAGCAACATGGATGGACCTAGAAATTATCATGCTGTGTGAAGCCCATCAGACAGTGAGACTCCAACATCATATGCTGTCACTTACATGTGGAATCTGAAAAAAGGACACAATGGACTTCTTTGCAGAACAGATACTGACTCACAGACTTTGAAAATTTGGTTTCCAAATGAGACAGCTTGTGGGGTAGGTGGATGCACTGGGGGTTTGGGATGGAAATGCTATAAAATTGGGTTGTGATGATCGTTGTACACCTATAAATGTAATAAAATTCATTGATTAATAAAAAAGTTAATAAAGCTCAAATATACTATTTTTACTGTACTTTGAAAAGATATTTTGGAATGTTGCCATAAAGCAAATGAGAAATTACAGACTCCTGATTTGGACATATATGAAGGTGTCCTTTTGACATCATTCGGTGAATTAGTTAAAGAACTGAGAGACTATTCAAATAAAAATAAATGGAATGGGGAACAAAAGCTTTAAAGACGAGCAACACAATTAACAGAAATTATTCTGGCATTGAAGAGTGAATTATATAATTCATTAAGAGGAAGAGATGGATTTTTCAATACAGGCAATGAATTAGTTCTTGGATGGTTTGATCATCCAGTTAATGAAGAGGAGCAATCATATGAACATATCTGGAAAAGATTTAAATTTCTTGCTGCTTTGGAACGAATACTGACATTGACAAAGATAACATGAAACCTACCGTATGCTGTTACCACAAATATATCAGTAACAAAGTGCTAATGGGAGCCATCAACTTAAAGAAAATTTAAGGTAAATCTTTGCAAAGGAAAACTTGAAATGCCTTGAAATATTACAGTTTATATGTGAAAGATCCTTGATTGAAGTTTTCCCAGTGGGTAACCATCCTAAAAATTTCCTTGACTTTGCAAATAATAAGTTGTGATATTATCAAAGCAATAAAATTTTTTTGTTGCTCACCATGCTGTGGGAAAGACTTGATTTATCTTTCTATTCTCTACACCAAAAAAAGAAAAAAAAATTGATTCCTACCAATTATTGTCATATGCAGAGGCTATCAAAGATAATGCAGACAAAAGTATTTTAGAGCTCTAAGTCAGGCATTCTATTAATGAAGATAATTATGTTCTGATTTTTGTGAAGCTGGCAATATTTTCTAGCTTTATAAAATCATAATTTGTTGTGGTTTCTTTTCTAATTCTAAATCAATATTAAATTTTTTTCTTTCTTCTTTTTTTTTTCTTTTTGTTTGTTGGTTTTTAGGGCCACACCTGTGGCACAGGGAGGTTCCCAGGCTAGGGGTCGAATCAGAGCTGCAGCTGCTGGCCTATGCCGCAGCCACAGAAACGGGATTTGAGCCACGTCTGCGACCTACACCACAGCTCACAGCAACGCCAGATCCTAACAACTCAAACTGGATTTTGTTTTCTACTTGAGAGGCTTTCTACTTCCCTCTGCCAGGAACACACGAACACACACACACACACACACACACACGTCTGGTCTTCAGGTCCCTAGGAAACTGGAACTGCCTAAACTTATCCTTCCTGATTCTAGGCCAGTCTCAGACCTTCCCTGAGTCCCCAGGAGAGGATCCGGGTTCCCACGGGACCACAGAGGCCCCTCTATTATCGCCCCGTTATTATCACATTGTATTAATGTGTGTACAGGGTATAGTATTTATGTGCTTCTGCCCTCCCCCGGGGCAAGAACTGCATCTCAGAGATGTTTCTAGCTGCACCCAGCACAGGGCTTGGCCCTGCACAGACACTTTAAATGTGAGTGCTGGGGTGAGGGCGCCCGGTAAGGTAATGGGGATAGTCCTTGGCGCTGAGGGCATCTGCACTGCATATGCTTCCTCCTTCAGCAGGGACCCCTCTGGCTCTCCAGGAACTTTCATTTCTCTCTGCTGTGCTTGCTCTCTGGAAAAGACTGGCTACTCATTCCCTCTGGGATTCAAATGTCTGCTGAATGACTCTAGAGTAAAGTCTGTGCCTTTCCAGACACTTTAGCCCCCAGTTTTGATGCTCTGAGTGGTGGACCTGCGGGCGAGTTGGGAGAGGAGTGAGGCTTGGGAAGCTTTCTGCTTGAGCTTCCGGGGGTCCACGTCTGTTGGTGACTGACTGATCACCCAGGCTGGGGATGGCCAGATGGGGGTGGCGAGGAAGGACGGAGCGTAGGCGGAGGGGTGGGGAGATAGCCCGAGGAGCAGGGCCGAGACCGGCCCGCGGGAGGAAGCCTGCACGGTGGGCACTCGTTTGGGGTCCCCGCTCTTCTCTAGCTCCTCCGGAGAGACTGGGAGTCCAAAATAATTTCCTCCCAGAGAGTGTCTGGCTTACTTTCCCCTCTTAAACAGATCATTTGGGCCTCCTTTCCTCAGTCTTACAGTTTCCTCATCTGTACAATGTGGAGATAATCCTTACACAAAGAGCTGAATGTTGGGAGAAGCAGATTCAATTACAGACGTGGCCGTGCTGGGCAGGCACCATGACAGTCTCTGGGGCAAAGCAGGTGCTCCGTTAACGCACATTCCTGATGCTGTTGAATGAGCACTGGCCTGAGGTCAGGAGACCCGACTGGTTTGAATCCGAGCTCTGCCTCTGCCGGCCGGGTGCCTCCCCAGAATTTTTCCAGGTTATCGGGGGTGGAGGAGGGTGCACATACCTTTGCCAGTTTCTTAGAAGTTGTGGAATTCCTGCGCCATAGACACCCTCAGCATCCAGAGACCAGGGGTTTGCAAACTGCCTTTCGCCATAGAACCCTTTGTTCAAATGAACTTTTATATGGAAGCCCAGTATATAAAACAGGTAAAAATGGAACTGATCTGGGAGCAGCACGAGGTGAGGGGTCAGTGGTCTATGTCCTGCTCACTTAGTCTGGCGGTCTGGGGACAGCCTTGTTTCCAATCCTGCTCCGGGTGGAACTTCCATGAAACCCAAGATTCCATTGTGGGAACTGATTCTAGTCTAAGTGCCTCTGGGGATTGGAAGTGGGAGACCGCGTATCATGAAGGAGGAAGCTAACTGGTCAGGATAACTCAAGGAGTCTTTTGCTTTCTCTTGGCCTCAGCTTACCCATCTGTAATCAGGAGCGGTAAGTAGTTGGACCCCCTCTTCATTTTCCAGGGTGGTTTTAGGCGGCAGCTCCGGTCTAACACATGGCACAAGCGCCACCTCGTGGTGAGAAAGGGCTCTGGCAGCTGGAGAGCTGCCCAGCTATTCCCCTCCACCCGGTGTGGGAGGCAAGCAGAAGACTGTATGCAGGTGACCCCATCTTCTGGCCAGGGTGACAGCTCTCTAGATACAGGTAGTAAGAGACATGGTGGGAAATATGCCCCCTGGCTCCACCACTACACCCTGTGTGACCTTGGCCCAGTCCCTTCTCCTCTATGAAACTCGGTTCCCCGATCTGCAACCTGAGGGAGTTGAATGAAGTTCTTAATGTTGGATCTATAGGCCTGTTATGGGGGCCTTTGCATAATCTTTGAAATTTTAATAAAGTTTTATATGTATAAGCATTTATGTGTGGGTGAGGGTCTAGGTTTTTTCTTTTTCTTTTTTTTTTCATCCATGCCCGTGGCATGTGAAAGTTCCTGGGCCCAGGGGTGGAACCCTCACCACAGCAGTGACCCAGGCAACTGCAGTGACAATGTTGCATCCTTAACCCTTTGCACCACAGGAGAGCTCCCAAGGGCCTAGCTCTTTAATTGCTTTCTTAAGGAGCCTCTTAGGAGCCCCCTGGTGGAGCTGAACTCCCAGGACCCCCAGGCACAGGAATTCTCGGCGCTTCCTCTTTGGAATGTGCACCCATTTCAAAAATGTAGATGATTCACGTTTGGCAAAGGTGGTTTACCAGTTTCTGTGGAGAAATACTAAGAAAGCCAAAGATAAATGGAGAGTAAAAGCCACACACACCCCCTCCCCAGGGTAAATGCCAGCAGCCGAGGAAATGCAGCTGTTTCCACTGGCCTGAGGTTGGGAGCCGAGCTTGGGAACTCTGCAAACCTCTGCTAGCTCAGCGCTCTGTCTGGGCTCTCCCGCCCCTGATGGGATTGCTGTGTCCCCGGGCACCTTCAAAGGTGGGGAGCGACACCTGGCAGAATGGGAGGACGGTAGTTCTCCGGGTCCAGCCCCTT
Source organism: Catagonus wagneri (assembly GCA_004024745.2). NCBI lineage: Eukaryota > Metazoa > Chordata > Mammalia > Artiodactyla > Tayassuidae > Catagonus > Catagonus wagneri. The sequence goes on from PVHT021183629.1 coordinate 21,646,697, forward strand.
CTCAGTCATGGTGTCGGGCTCAGTCATGGCCTCAGGCTTCACCTGACTTCCCTGACCCCCAAAGCCCCACTGCTGTCAGAGCTCCTGCTCAGTCGGTGTCCTGCCCTGGCTCCTCCTGCAAGATATGGAGCGAAGCGGGAGATGGAGGGAGGCATTAGCTGCCGAGTGTCTGCTCTGTGGCAGGCTGCGTGCCAAGTATTTTACTGTAAGCAGTCCGTGTGGTCGGCACAGTGGCCCTGGGAAGTAGGTCAGTGTCATTATATAATTGCTCATTGTGAGGTTCAGACATATTAAGTGACTTGTCCTAAATCATAAAACTAGGGCTGGGATCTCTCTCTTTTTTTTTTTGTCTTTTTAGGGCCACACCTGCGGCATATGGAGGTTCCCAGGCTAGAGGTTGAATCGGAGCTGTAGCTGCCAGCCTACACCACAGCCACAGCAATGCAGGATCCTTAACCCACTGAGCGAGGTCAGGGATCGAACCTGCATCCTCATGGGTACTAGTCAGGTTCGTTACCGTCAAGCCACGATGGGAACTCCTGAGGGCCGGGGTCTTAATCACATCTTGTACAGTCAGCTTTTAGGGCTGATGGGGACGGAGTGCCCCTAGGCGGCTCATGCCTTGCCCAGAGCTGCCGAGCAGTGAGATTTAGAGCCTGGCGCAGCTCCCAGGCTGGCCTTCGTGCCAAACCGTCAGACTAAAATTGCCCACTGACTCTGCCTGGATCACTCATTTCCTGGGGTGGCAGTGATGACCGCGGATCTGACCCGGACATTCCCCAGACCACACCCTGCTCTGCTCCGTTGCTGGGTTTGGGAGTCCACCCATGGAGGCCCACGCCCCTTCTCTGCTCCCTCCGGGGCCTTCGGGCCACTCCTCCCTGCGACAGGCCATGCCTGTCTGAAAGTGGGCGGTGGCCCATCCCAGACGCCTGCCCTCCTTGTGCCCCCAGCCCCAGGGCCGTGACAGTCACCTCCATTCACCCAGGCTCAGTCTCCCAAGCCAGCCTCTGCTCCCGGGGGTTTCCTGAACAATACGGAGACCATCAGACTTTCGGATGTCAGGCTTCTCTCTGTAGATGAGGCCTGAGGGACCCAGAGTCACACGCAGAGGCCCTGAATTCCTGCCTGGAACAGGGCCTCTCTATCGGCTTGATGCCACCTGTCCCTACCCCCTGCCCCTCCCACCCACCGAGTTAATGAGGCAGACACCCATTTAGCAGTCTGCCAAAGATGACGGACTGGTAAGTGGTGGAGCTGGGATTTGATTCCAGGGAGACTCGGTTCAGAGCCTCTGCAGTTAATCATGCTGCTTGTCCGGTTCAGGGTCTCATGGGTCCCGACTTCACCGTCCAGCTTCTCGGGACCGTGCTCCACTTGGTGGTGTCTGCAGATCAGCAAAACTTGCCTTCCGCGCCTTCATCCGAGTCACGGCTGAGGTCCACGTCATGGCTCTGACTGCCTTGCAGGTGACAACTGCCTGTCATCAATAGCCTTGGGTTAGAGTAGCTGAACTGGTTTCCAGCCCACCTAGAAGGATAATTATACCTCCCCCGACCTGTTCACATGGTTGTCGCATTGTGTGCCTCCCTGACGTCTGCATGAAAAGTATCTCCAGCCAATTCCCAACTAGTCTACTACGACTGTTAAACAGAGGAAAGGAATAGAGTCTCTCGTCATCTCTTTTCAGTCAGATCCTTTTCTTTCTTGGGGTTTTCTTTTGGCTTCGATTCACTTCCTACACTCATACCCCTCAGTTAGTGAACCTTTGGCTGTCACAGTTTTAGCATTTTGGGTTTTTTTGTGGGTTTTATTTTTATTTTTTTGGGTGTGCCCACAGCTTACAGAAGTTCCACAGCCAGGGATCGAACCTGTGCCACAGCAGCAACTAGAGTCACAGCAGTGACAACGCCAGATCCTTAACTCGCTGAGCTGCCAGGGAACTCAGGGCTGTCACAGTTTTAGAATCTTGGTCCCTTGGAGTTCCTGTCATGGCTCAGCAGTTAACGAACCTGACTAGCATGCATGAGGACGCAGGTTTGATCCCTGACCTCGCTCAGTGGGTTAAGGATCCGGCGTTGCCGTGAGCTGCAGTGTAGGTCACAGACGTGGCTCGGATCCCGCGTTGCTGTGGCTGTGGTGTAGGCTGGCAGCTACAACTCCTGTTAGACCCCTAGCCTGGGAACCTCCATATGCCGAGGGTGCAGCCCTAAAAAGACCAAAAAAAAAAAAAAAAGAGAGAGCTTGGTCCCCACTGTTCTAACCATATTAATTTGGGTGAGGTATGGTGAAGCCAGACACAAAGCAAAAGAAATGGGAAAGAGATTTACAGCTTTTTTGTTTTATACTCACAGTTCCCTGGGGAGAACACCATACGTGGAGTGGGACCACTCAGGGGAAGAAGAGGGTTGGTCACAAATCAGAGGAAGAGACGGGAGCTGCGGACAAGGGCCTTTATTGTGGTTTCCTTGGGAAGGAGCCAGCAGGCCAGGCAGGGTGCGTGAGCTTGGGATCGGCTCTGTTTGACTGTCAGAGCACGGGGTTTGGGGCTATTTAAAGTCTCCAGATGTTTGGGGGTGAGCCAGGGTTTGCTTGGGGACAGTTCGTGGCCATTTTGTGGATGTTCAAGATCAGTTTACAGAAATTAAAAGTCCAGTTAATTCTACCCTTCTGCCCCAGGAACCTGCCAAGATAAAGCCCAAATCTCACAAACTTGTTTTTGAGACCTTTGGGGTCCGGTTCCACACAACGATGGGGGAGGAACAGTCATCAGCTGGGATGAGGAATTCGAAGAAAAGTGTGTGAATTCTCTGGGGCTGGTGGGGGGGGGGGCTCTTCCTTCCAGGCGTGACCTCTCCCCCCCTCGGTGAGGCTTTGAGCTACTTGTCTGGGAGAAGACGGGGACTAGCCATCATCTCCTAACAGTTCTAAGCAACACACACCCTTCCGTGAACCAGAAGGGGAGATGGAACCGAGTCCCAGTCCAGTCTCTCAGTCGCACGGGTGAGGGCTGATATTTACCCGGCGCATCAGAGTGCCTGGGTGGGTGACTGACAAAGCAGGCGATGTGCAGCTCCGATCACTGTCTAAAAACGTGCTTCGGGCGAGTTAATGTGTTCTGAAGGGAGAGGCAGCTTTGAAGCCGCGGCTGAGAATGGGCAGTGATTATGGAAAGCAGCGGTGCGCTAAACCAATGCTTTTGATGTCAATTAGCTCTTCATTAGGACGGGGTGGGGGGGGGCAGGAGCTGAGGGGACTGGGTCTCCCCGGTAACCACATCCTAACTGGGAGGCTGGAGCCACGGGTTTGCAGGCAGATGGAGAAGAAGGCCAAGCTGCTGTGTCTTCATCCTGCACCTTCCCCACCCTAAGCCCAGCTGGAAGGGTTCCTAGCGACCCCCTGTGCTGGCGTCCTTGTGCCATTCGTCGGCCAGCAAAGGGCAAGCCTGTAGCCTGGGAGACTGGACGCCAGAGAAACAGCCTGAGAAAGCTCTGGCTCTAGGAAGGGAATTTTTTAAGTGGTTTTCCAACTGAGGTTGAATTAACTAGGTATAGTAACCCCTGAAGTTAGACCCATTGGATTCCCACAGTAACTAGGTATTTCCATTCCCTATTTGCATGTGTGTGTATGCGTGTGTGTGTGTGTGCGTGTGTGTGTGTGTGTGTGTTGCTTTTTATGGCCACACCTGAGGCATATGGAGGTTCCCAGGCTAGGCCAGGGGTCGAATCGGAGCTGCAGCTGCCAAGCTGTGTCACAGCCACAGCAATGCTATATCCAAGCTGCTCCTGCGACCGACACCACAGCTCACGGCAATGCCGGATCCTTAACCCACTGAGCAAGGCCAGGGGTCGAACCTGCAACCTCATGGATGCTAATGTGATCCAATTCCACTGTGCCATAATGGGAACACCCTCCATTCCCTATTTTTTGTTTCAGATAATGATTCTCTATTTACATTTTTTTGTGAATAGAAATATAGGTTCTATGCATAAGTTTAATGACAAATTTATTATTCTGGGAGAAAAAACACATTTGAGCATGATTTGCCTCTACTTGGGGTTGGAACACTTTTTCTGCAAAGGGCCAGGGGTACATATTTTAGACTTTGTGGGCCATAGATTATCTGCTGCAACTGTGAACTCTGCCTTCACAGCATGAAAGTGGCCCTAGACGATGCCTACCCTAGAGGGCCGGCTGCGTCTAGCTGGCACCACCATGGGCTTGGAATCAAAGCACATGTTTGGTGTCCAGTACCAACACTGACCGGCAGGAAGCGGCTGCCTGGATTGCTGTGATGAGGAACCCATGGCCTCGGGCAGTCTTGGTGGCAAAGGCTGCTGGGAATTTTTAGTGATGCCGGTCAGTGGCCCAGGAAGGGAGTGTAGCAGGTGCAGCCCGGGCGTTTGCAGAGCTGCAGGGCAGCCCTGCCTCGGAAAGAGTAAGAGGGATTATGAAGATCACAGGCTTGGGGGCTATGGAATGTGGGGAGCAGAAGAGGAAACATATTTATGATGACAAAGTCCCCTAACTTCCCAAGTGGTGTAGAAAGCAGGCTGTACATTCTGATGAGACTTTACGAAGAATCTGGGGTAAAGTTACACTTCCAGAGAGTCGTGATTTTACAGAACAGTTTCCCAGCCCATCTCTCATCCTGCCTCACTCAGTGGGGTCTGCTTACGCTGCTGTGAGAGGATCATGAGCCGGCCTGCGCTCCCTGGAATCCAGCCTCCGGCCCGAGACCTGATCCCAGGCTGATGAAAGCAGAAATGCTCTCTCTCCCTGTCTTGGAAACCCTCCCCACAGTCTCGGCTTCTCTCCTGACCCCAACAGGCAGACACCATCCAAACGCAGCAGCTCAGCTGAACCAGCTCGCCTCCGAATGCCGAGAGGGTCTTAGGTCTGAACAGCTTCTGTGCAGAACACTTGGCTGAACACTGCACGTTGAATTTGCCCCCAACAGGCCTTACTTGACTATTTACAGAGATGCGGGGCGGTCTAACAGGGGCGGTCTCTGAGTCTGAGATTCAGAGGAAAAGATGCTATTTTCCTCTGCATCTCAGACTCAGCATGCCTGGTACCAAACCTTCCCAGAGGTTCACACAAGCTTCTTAAGAATCAACCTCTGTATGTAAGCTCAGGGCAGCATGAATCCATAGTATAAAAAAAAAGCTTTGGGACAGACCCAAGTCTGCAGAGCCGATGCTGACCTAACTGTGAACCACATGCAATCTTCTTACCTTACAGAATGCTTAGCCTAACTGAAAGCAGTGCTTTTCAACCAGGGCTTCGCAGTACACGCTCCCGGGGGAACTCTGAAAATTATTGCTGCCTGAGCCACACTCCAAGCAATTAATTCAGAAGCTCGCTGTTGTGGTCTGGGAACTAGCATTTTCGCCAGGGCTCCCAGGTGGTTCTAATGTGTAGCCTGGGTCAGAACCACTACTCTGAAATGCTGACATCGAGCAGAGGCTGGTTTATCCTACAGTAGCTAGTGAATCCCAGTATCTTAGTGGTTTACCACGGCAAAGGGGTTTTTTTTCAATCACGTGGCATGTCTAGTACAGGTTAGTGGGAGACTCCACCCCATGCAGGGAGCAAGCTGACTGAGGCATCCTTATTTTGTGATGGCTCCATCTTAAAACAGTTTTCTTGTTTGCTCTGGCAGCAAAAGACACCTGGAAGGTGACATTAGGCTCCTCTCCGTTTTGGGCTGGAGGTAGCCTATGTCACTTCCTCTTGAAGCCTATTGGCCAGAGCTGGTCACATGACCCAGCAGCAAGGCACCTGTGGGAGGGGCCGGAGGTCTGGGGGATTTTTTTTTTTTTTTTGATGAGTTTCTTCTTCTCTTCCTCTTCCTCCTCCCCCTCCTCCTCTCCTCCTCCCCCTCCTCCCCTCCTCCCCTCCTCTTCTTCTTTGCTGTGCATAATATATTTAAAATATGTAGAGGATTTTTTCCCATCATATTTGTTAACTGCAGTGTTTCTTAGGGTTAATATTGATTGGTGTCTGGGGATAGATATTTTATTAAGAAAACATTCTAAGTTCACAAAGTTTTTTTGTGAGTCATAGATATTGGATATTATAAAACACCTTTTTTCAACCATCTGTTGATATGATGATTTTTTTTCTTTTTCTGTCCTTTTTTTACCCTATTAATATGATAATAATCATTTTTTGGGAGCATTAAACTTAATCCCTGAGGAGTAACAGAGGAGCTCCTTGGCTTTGCCTCTGAGAGCCTTTAAAAACTGACTCTAGGAGTTCCCGTCGTGACTCAGCAGAAACGAATCTGACTAGTATCCATGAGGACACAGGTTCGATCCCTGGCATGGTTCAGTGGATTAAAGATCTGGCGTTGCTGTGAGTTGTGGTGTAGGTCAAAGATGTGGCTTGGATCTGGCGTTACTGTGGCTCTATGGCTGTGGCGTAGGCTGGCAGCTGAGGCTCTGATTCGACCCGTAGTCTAGGAACTTCCATATTGCTGCAGGTGCGGCCCTAAAAATACAAAACACACACACACGCGCACGCGCGCGCGCGAGCGCACACACGCACACTGACTCTAAAAGGAATTTTCCAGTCTTACATTCCCTCGTCTCTCCAGCCTCACTTCAGGACACCCAAGGATGAGCATCCGCAATCAAACACAAAATTTTTGTAACTCCTCATGTTGTCCGTTTTGTCTGATGCACGGTACCCTTATCTTCCAAATGGGGGCCCCCTAACCAGTCTTCAGAGCTAGGGCGACCAGGTGTCCTCGTTTGCCTGGCACGATTCTGGTTCGTACCTGCTGCCCCAGAGGATTTTCCACTCTCAGATATGTCCTGGGTTGGACAATGAATTATATGGTCACCTTCTCCTTAGGTAAATTGTCCCTACTCCCGACACCCCCTGCCCCCAAAGGGTTGACGTTCTCCTTTCCTGTGCAGAGTTTCGCCGTGGCATTTCTTACAGTGCATCAGCCATGATTGTTGGTCAAATGAATGAATGAACGTCATGACCTCTATTTTTTTCCTTTTTAATAAGAGGAGCTCTCTTTGTAGAGCACCTCCCTTCTCGCAACACTTCTGATGGGCGCAGGCCGTGCTGCTTGGCCAGAGTCGTGCAGACGGGACCCTGGAAGGGGTGGGTGCTGAGCGCCTGCTTCCTCGGGGCTGCTGGGAAATGCAAGCTTGGGGCTTGGGGTCTGCCAGGGAGTGGAGGGTGTGCGAGGCTGGAGGAGGGACAAGGCGAGGACGGGGAGATGGAGGAAAGAATGGGGACGGAGAGAAAAGGAGGAAAGCGGCGGACTCGGGAGAAAGGGAGGGACGGGGGGGGGGAAGCAGGGGAGCAGGAGGAGGAGTTGCAGCCGCCCCAGAACAAGCCTGTGTCCCTCTCATTGCTCTCACACAGCTATTTCGGGGGTGCTAATTGCTTGGCTATTTGGGGAGACTTTACAGGCAGAGTCACCTCTCTTGAATGTCTCGGGCCTCGCCAGCCTGTGACTGCAGAATAAGGTCGCATTCCTCCGAACCGCTTGAATTAAAGTAGGACAAACCTCACCGCCTTTGGTGTTAGGACAAAAACCCCCGAAGGAGTCCCCCAGGCCTGTTTCTGAGGCGTCTCAGTGCAGTCTCGTGGGTATGCAGAAGGGCGGAGTTGGTCAAGGGCCGGCACTCTGGGGCCCTCTTTCCTCTGCTCCTTGCACCTCTGGTGCCTGTGACCTTGGGTGGGGCCGCCTCTGGTGCCCGTGACCTTGGGTGGGCCCCATCCCTCAGGGCTCGGCCACTCCAGTGAGTCTCCTGCTCCCATCCCCTGGCCTCAGGGGAGAGGGACTCGGTCTCGCCTTTGCTCCTTAGGTCCTGTCCTCAATTTGCTACTACACAGCAGACCCTGGACCTTCATATTTAATGAAGTTTTATTCAGAGTAAAAAGAGAATGGAGAAGAAACACAGACTGGGGGAAGCTTGCAAAGATACCTCCCTTTAGGGTCTTTTTTATTTTTTATTTTATTTTTTGTTGTTTTAGGGCCGTGCCCACAGCATATGGAAGTTCCCAGGTTAGGGATCGAATCGGAGCTACAGCTGGCGGCCTACACCACAGCCACAGCAAGGAGGGATCCAAGCTGCGTCTGCAACCTACACCACAGCTCATGGCAACACTGGATCCTTAGCCCAGTTAGCAAGGCCGGGGATCGAACCCTCATCCTCATGGATGCTAGTCAGATTCGTTTCCACTGAGCCATGATGGAAACTCCCTCTTCAAGGTCCTTTTGAGGAACCTCCCAGCCTGGTCTACATCCTGCAGGCTCTCTACACGGTCCCCTCACTGCCCTGCCCCATTCCCCGTGATCATGTGGCCCCTGAAATGAGGTGTCCCTCTTTATTAGTTATGTGACCTTGAGTAAGATTCGACACTTTGAACCTCTGTTTCGGTTATTCATTGTGATGTAACAGCCCATCCCACAAATAGTGTCTTCAACCAATAGCAATAGTTTATTTTGCTCAGCCGGGCGAAGACATCCTGAGATGACAGCAACGAAAACAAAAATATATTGTTTTAATAGAAAATGTTACTATTAAAGCTAATTTGAAGACACGAGAAGCTTTCTGAGCTGGACTGCACTTTCCACACGTGGGTTGTGTGTGTACCTGGGTCGGGTGGGAGTTCGGGGAGGGGGTGGGGGGCTGGCTTAACACTCCACCTTCACGATGCAAAATCACAGTGCTTTTGCTGAAATGCAGATAGGTTCACAGCTCTAAAAACAGCCCCTGCGCTCTGCAGGAGAAGGCTCCCCCTTTGCAAAGTGTGATGTGTCCTTGCTAGTTGGGGCCAGGACAAAGCAGAGAGGACATGAGGGGACCCAGCTACACAGAGAATTGCCCCGATTACAGGCCTATACCCGCTCAAAGCAGTGTTTTGCTGCCTTTTAGGGATGAAAGCCCAGGCCCCCATGCCAGTCTTTCTTACTTGATTTTCTGGCTGTCCCAGCAGCCACAGTATTTTGTGCAGAGTACTATGGTGAATATATAAGCATTTGAATACGATTGTTTTGAGCTCCATATTTCTCTCCTTCTTCTTTTTTCTTCTTCTTTTTAAAGTCCCACCTGTGGCATATGGATATTCCCAGGCCAGGGGTCGAATCAGAGCTGCAGCTGCAACCACATCACAACCACAGCAGCACTAGATCCAAGCTGCATCTGCGATCTATGCCATAGCTTGCAGCAATGCCAGATCCTTAACACACTGAGCAAGGCCAGCGATTGAACCTGTATCCTCATGGAGATTATGTCAGGTCCTGAACCCGATGAGCCACAGTGGGAGCTCCCATCTTTCCTTTCGTAAGGACTGGACTGTTTACCTGAAGGCTGAGAATCTTTCTTGTCTGCTGATAAGCTCTGAGTCTCCTTGACCAAGACCGAGAAGAGGTCTGGAGATGTGGCTAATGTCTGAATGACCATCTTTAGAGCAAACCTCCCCTAGGCCTTAATTGTGCAGGATAATTGTCTCTGGAATTGACTTCTCTTTGCCACATAGACACATGGGCTTTGGAAGGGCCTACATCCTTTTTAAGTTTTTGCCAGGTTCATGGGATATTAGAACTTGATTTTCTTTGGCTGTGAACTTAACCAGTGACCTTGGGAGGGACTTGCCACTTGGGTAAACCCTTTCACAGCAAGTCGGCACAGAGGATTCAGCTGTCTTGAGAATCAGGAGACCAGAGTCTTAGTTCCAGCTCTGTCCTTAACCTGGCGGGTGACTTTGGGCAAACTGCTTCTCCTTCGGTGTCTTAAAATGTCCCGCTTGAGAAGTATGGAGCCGAACTTGCTTAGTTCCTGGAGACATCCCAGTTCTAAAATGGGGTGATGTGTGACTGAGACTTCCCCTGAGGGTCTTACTTTGTTTTAGAATTTCTTCCATCTTTCTCCTTCTGGCTCCGGTTAGAAAAGAAGGCTTGTGCCTGGAGGAGAAGCACCTATTATATTCTTGGCAAAAGGGGTTTAAAGGGTCAGGGAGAGGGTCCTAGGTGGCGATCTTCCAAAACACGCTCTTAGACAAAGACTGAGTACAGGTGGTTCGTTGAGGAGGCTGAGTGGGGAAGGCAGACAGGAAAGGGAAGGAGACTGACACAGAGCGCGAGCAGGGCGGTGCTGCTGGAGACCGCTGGGACAACAGATCTCAGAGCTGCCCACCAGAGGGGGAGACTGCTGGGGTGTTTCCCCCCCAGAGGTGTCAGCTCCCCGGCATGTCCAGCTTGCCCCTGGCACAAGCCAGGGAGCGTCCCTGGGATGCAGCTGTAGATGTTTGTAGCCACGGGCGTGTCCGGGAATGGCGAGGCCAAGAGGATGTGGGTGTGGTGTTGACAACATCTGTTCCTGCTAATGCTGCGTGGAACATTTTTCTGACTTTCTTGGCTGTGCACTGTATTCGAGTGCATACGAGATACACCTTGCAAGAAATTCCATAGGTGCTTATGCAGGTTTTGGAGCCTTTTGATGTTTCGTTTTGTCTGGTGGACAGAGACTGTCCTGAGTTGGAAGGAAATGTCTCATTGGGCAAGAGGCTGGAGCCGTGGGATTGACAGAGGCGGATGTGATTATGTTGAGATCACAGGATGTTGGATGAACTTAGGGAATGTGGGAGGAGCTTGTGGACAGAACAACAACTGAGACCCTGGGAAGAAGTTTGAGCGTGGACACAAGGATGCACATGGAACTTAGATGCCCCAGAGTATCGTGTACGTGAGGCGGGCCTGGCAGCTTTCTCCCCAAGGTGCTCCCAGCCAGTGCAAATTTGCCAAAGGTTCATTAATTCACCCTTTCCCCCTCATTCTGCATGTACCATTGTTGTGGGGAAGGAAATCTTAGAAGGCGGCGCACCAGCCACTTGGATAAGTTTTTTGAGAGCATCCACCATGGCAGAGACCACTCAACATTCAGGGCACCTCCGGAGAAGGTGCAGTGAAAACGAATCGCAGCGGGAATGGGAGGCAGGGCAGTAAAGACCAGGAGAGCGATGCAAAGGCGCGACTGGGCCAGGGCAGAGCAGGCGACCTTCCTTCGGACCACCAGGATCAGGGCGGGCTTCTTGGGGGCATCTGAGCTGGGCTTTGAGTTTGGATAGAACAGGCAACGTGCGTGAAGAGAACCACGATGGACAAAGGGAGAACATTTTGGCGTTTTGCTGGCTGGCCTGAAGTGGCTGAGATGTAGGCTTCATGCAAGAATATCTTGGACAACATGAGTGAATGTCGAGCAGAGGAGACAGGAGTGGGGTCTGAGGGTGGTGGCAGCCCCCGAAGCTTCCAGACCGAGATGGGGTGGGTCTGTGGGGTCTTTCCAGAACAAATTTGAGTGTTATTCATGACTCAGAAGCACCCAGTTGAGAAAGAAATGTGTAGAAGCTTGGTGAGGGCAGCTGCTGTGCTCGCAGTGAGGCGGCGTCTTGAGCACACAGGTTTCTGGAAAGGCGCCTCTAGCTTTGGTTTTCTTTCTTTCTCCTGAAGAGCAAAGCACAGATCTGGGACTTGAACCCTGGTCTTCTGTCCCCCCAACATTGCCCCCCTCCAGCAAATCTGAGTTTTTTAAAAACAGGTGTTGGCACTGGAGCCAGTACTGACAAAAACTTAAATTCCTAAAGAGCCGCTCTCCCAAGAAATCACTTCCCTGCTCATTCATTCATTCATTCATTCATTCACCAAATATTGATAGACTGTCTGTTCTCTGCTAGTCCCTGTTCTAGGCACGTTGGAAGCAGCAAGGAATCAAACAGGAGGTTCCGTTGTGGCACGGCGGAAACAAACCTGACAAGGCCCATAACGATGCAGGTTCGAGCCCTGTCCTTGCTCAGTGGGTCGGGGATCCGGCTTTGCCGTGAGCTGTGGTGCAGGTCGCTAACGAGGCTCGGATCCCGTGTTGCTATGACTGTGGTGTAGGCCGGCAGCTGTAGCTCTGATTCGACCCCTAGCCTGGGAACCTCCATATACTGAGGATATGGCCCTAAAGAAGCAAAAAAAAAAAAGGAACAAAACAGAAAAATGTCTTGTCCCCCCAGGGTTTATATTGGAGTGGGGGAGACAGAGACGAAATGAAGGGCAAACAGGTGGGTGACATATTATTTCACATCCTTGCCCAGCTCCTCGCACCTTCCAGATGAGGGGCCACTCTGCCCTGCTGGCCTTCCAGACACTCCTCAGTCGGAGCCCGGCCACTTCCCAGCCTCTGCAGTGCCCCCCTCCCAACCCTGCCCTGAGATCCAGCCCTAAGGCTCCTTTGACTTGCCTCCACTTGGACCCAGTTTTCTTCCCTGGCTCTGAGTTTTGCTGTACTTGAAGCTTAGAACCCAGGTCTTAGAACCCAGGACCATCCCAAAATCAATTTATTTATTTTCTTCTTGTCTTTCTTATATACTTCGGTACCGAGATAGGACAAAATTGTAACCTGATCGCAAGTTTGATTTGGAAATTCTGGCCCCATTTCCATGCCCCTATTTATCTCTTCTTTTAATTTTTTAATTTTTTATTTTTTTTGCTTTTTAGTGCCACAAGAGTGGCATATGGAAGTTCCCAGGCTATGGGCTGAATCAGAGGTACAGCGGCTGGCCTACACCACGGCCACAGCAACTCGGGATCCGAGCCGAGTCTGAGATCTACACCACAGCTCACAGCAACGCCAGATCCTTAACCCACTGAGTGAGGCCAGAGATCAAACCCGCATCCTCATGGATACTATTTGTTTCCACTGAGCCACGACAGGGACTCCCCCCAATTTTTTTTATTATAGTTGTTTTACAATGTTCTGTCAATTTCTCCTGTACAGCAAAATGACTCAGTTATTATACATTTATATACATTATTTTTTTCTCACATTATCCCCCATCATATTCCATCACAAGTGATTAGATATAGTTCCCAGTGCTGGACAGCCGGACCTCATTGCTTCTCCACTCCAAATGCAATAGTTTGCATCTGCTAACCCCAGACTCCCAGTCCATTCCACTCCCTCCCTCCCCGCCTCAGTAACCCAAGAGCCCAGCTCACAGCTGGTGCTCAGAGAGCGCTTCCTCGGCCAGCCACCAGCCAGTGTGCAGACTGCCATGTGGGGCTCAGAGGGAGCAGATGCTGCCAGTGGCACTCAGAACCGAGCAGTACTCAGAGGGGGAGTAGCTGGTTCTTGACCTGCAACCTCCAGCTCTGAGGCAGGCTGACAGCCGAGCTGGAACCAACTTCAAAGCCATGTGGCTTGCCTGGCTCTCAGGATGGGGTCTGCGCCATCTCTGCAGGCCAGGCCTGGTAGCTGTTTATTATGCTTCCTAACATATTAGATGCAGGTGCAGAGCTCTGTCCTGGGCGTAGGTCACCTGTTACCGCTGGATGTTCTCCGAGGACTGATCTGAGCAAGTCTGCATGCAGATGGGCAGAGCCCGGGGCGCGTTTCAGCTCAAAGGGGCCAAAGCAAACACTGGGTGTCTCAGCCGAGCACATTCCTGAGCTCATTAAACTGGGCGAAGTGAGCCCAACCGGATGGAGACGGGGGAGGAGACAGGTTGCAGCCCCTGAATGCAGCCCGGGCCGAGCAGTCTGCTGGAAGGGGCTGGACACCCAGCATTTTTCTTCCCTCCACCTGTCCCGACCCCTTCCCTGCCACAGCCTGTTGCACCCCCAACCACGGGGCAAGTACGTCTGTCCAGCTTTAGGGGGAGGGAGTTGGCTGGCTGCCGGTCACCCTTAGCCCTGCCCGTAAGGACTTACTAACGGGCGGGCAGACAGGCTGTGGTGGAACCAGTCAGCCGGCAGGAAAGGATTATGTGAGATGGAAAGCGAATGTGACAGACCACGCTGCCGCTGGAGACCTGGGAGGGTGGGGCTTTCATAACCCATGAGACTCAACCAGAGCCAAAGGAGTTATCGAAAGCACCAGGTGGGATCCGCTGGGGAAATTTTTGGATGAGGTGCCATGAAGGAGGAGCAGGGTGCGGTTCAGCTTCGCAGCAGTTACTCTGCTTCACCTTCGAGCCTGCCTTCTTGACCGTGACCGTCCTTTGGGTTCCGGGCCAATGAATGGTAAATTATTTTAAAGGGCATGCGTGACTCGGAGTGTTTGTGAGAAGCGTTGAAGGTGATGTCCACTCCCTTGTTTGTGCCCTTAAAAAGGGAGGGTGATGCAGGAGAAATCGCGTAAAGAGAAATATCTGGGATTTCATTCTGACAAGCTGTGAAGAGTTGCTTGGACGAGTTGCTTAACCTCTCTGAGCCCATTTTTTATTCTACACAAAGAAGATGGTGATGTTTTGAGTAGGACTAGTCCCCCCCCCAAATTTATTGTATTGGAAACGGGAAAACTCAAGTCACATATGTACATAAAAGTATATTTTAGAGATATATACTGAGAGCATCGTAAGTGGTTTTAGAACGTGTTTTGGTGAAAATCCAGGAAGACAAGACAAAAGGAAGAGAGGGAGCCTGGAGAGTGGGGCCACAGAGTGAGTGAGCCATGGAGGCAACCTGTGCTTGACCATGTGGGTCAGAGGGTCCAGCTGTCATGACCCTGTGCAGGCAGCGCCTCCAGACTCCCTGGCTAGGAGCTCCCCTCCTTGTGCTGATGTGTTTTAGTAACAAAATCCATGTGCTGATGAGGTCAGCCTTCATTTTTTTTGGTCACGCCCGAAGCATGAGGAGGTTCCAGGCCAGGGACTGCACCCAAGCCACAGCAGTGACCTAAGCCACAGCAGTGACCTGAGCCACAGCAGTGATAACGCCATATCCTTGACTGCTAGGTCACCAGGAACCTCCCAAAGTAAGTCTTAATTGAGCAGAGCAGGACACTGTCTTATGACTTCTCTAAGGAAGATGGGTTGGAGTAAGTTTAGGCGTGGAGGAAGGCTTGGGTGGAAAATCAAATGTCTGCATTGAACTTGCACAGCCCATGTGGCCTTACGCGTGGGACGTTGCTTGGGGTTTCTCCTTCTGGCATAGCAGTGACTACTATAAATAATCTAAGGACCGCTGTTTCCTGCTGGTGCAGTGCTTTAAGGATCCAGCATTGTCACTGCTGTGGCTTTGGTGGAAGCTGTGACACAAGTTCGATCCCTGACCCTGGAACTTCTGCATGTGGTGGTCTTGCTCTCTGGACAGGACCTTGGAATGGAGCTCCTTCTCCTGGGAGAGTTTCCTGAGTTTGACATTCTGTTGTCTTGAAAGCTTCTCAGGATATTTGCTGTCCCCCTCCCGACCCAAATCCACACTGCTCAGGGCTGCTGAGAGGATGAAATGAAATACTATATAAAGATGAGCTGAGCCCAGCAGCATCTACCGACTGTAGATCTTAACACAAATATAAGTATCATTACTTGTATCCTTTAGTTATTTAAAGAATGTGTTAAGTTTAAAATTAAATAAGGGCACCATTGTGAGTGACTGCCGCTGCATTAATTCGGACTTTTACCCCCTCTCGGCTGCACCGAACCACAGCTGCCTGGTTGGTTCCTGTGCTGCCCTCCTCTTTCCACATCTTTGCCCATTTTACCTTGAATCAGATGTGACTCTCCCCAGAACTCTGGCGCTTCCTGTTGCCTACCAGGTAGGACCCAAACTCATGCGAGGCTTAAGGTGGTGTGATTAGCCCGATCTTAGGCCTCCAGCCTCAGCTGACACCGGCACCCACATCACGCCCTTTGCTCTCCCCTAACCAAGTCCCTGCCTCGCATCTTCAGACCATGTAAGCTGCTGCCTTCACCCTTCAGTCCCTTCCCTCTCCTCTGTCTCTCAGCCTCCCCCAGGCAGAGTGAACGGCCCCCTTCAGACACGGGGTCAGTCCCAGCCCCGAGTTCTCATTTCCTTGAACGCAGAGGCTGAACCCACGCTTCCATCCCATGGCTCAAGCCATCCCCGGCAATGCAGAGTCTCAGCCGTTGGACGAATTATAATGAAAAAGCCCCATGCAAACGAATCCAACAGAAAGGCTGTAAGAAATATACATGTTAAGCAATCCGGCTTATTTAAACACCCACATGGACCTCATTTGGACTAGGGAATCCAGGCAAGAGGAGAGGGCTCTTTGAAATTTAGCTCTTTCTGGAGTTCCCGTTGTGGCGCAGAGGAAACAAATCCGACTAGGAACCATGAGGTTGTGGGATCGATCCCTGGCCTTGCTCAGTGGGTTAAGGATCCGGCGTTGCCGTGAACTGTGGTGTAGGTTGCAGACGCGGCTCGGATCCCGCGTTGCTGTGGCTGTGGCGAAGGCCGGCGGCTACAGCTCCTGTTAGACCCCTAGCCTGGGAACCTCCATATGCTGCGGGTGCGGCCGTAAAAAGCAAAATAAATAAATAAATAAGAATTTAAAAAAAGAAAGAAATTTAGTCCTTTCTACCTGCCAGAGTGTTAGCTTGTAGACTGGGTGTGGAGGAAAGCAAGGAGCTGTTTTTTCAGACACTCTCTAGGATGAAACAGACCAGCGTACATTTCTGGTTTCCAAGCTCATGTTAGTGTTTACCGAGACCGAGGTGCTTATTGTGAAGACAAGGACGGCAGGATCCCTGAGACAGGGCGGTTACTTTCATGGGAAAAGAAATGAACCATTGCGTTTCCTCCTGTCACAGACTGGGGCTCTGAGGCGCCGTGACTGGGCCCTGCCGGTCCAGCGGCTGGTCAGTTCCCAGCTTCCCCCTCGTCTCGTTGCTCAGAAGCCTGGTTCCTCTCTGCCAGCGCCTGCTTTCTGATCAGCACCATGAACGTGTTCCGATCGAGGGTCAAAGACAAGACAGCAGCAGCCTTGGGATTGTGGCTGAGTTTCAACCTGGGTTCTGGTTTCCTGTGTGTAACACAAGGGGGTCGGACCAAAGAGGAGCGCGTGTACTGTCACCCTGCGGTCCCAGCCTCCCCAAGAGGCTAACCTTAGAGACTCCCCAGTGAGCTGGCAGCAGTTCAGGTCAGGGCCTGCCTTCCCCACACCTAGGCTCCTTGAACATGAAAGCGTACACCTCCTCCGGTTCTGGAAACTGGCTTGATTGTTCCATTGCCCAGAGTCCTTGATGCCATTTGTTTTTCTGAGCCCTGGACTTACTTATGTAATTTATTTATTTATCTTTTTAGGGCCACTCCCTTGGCATATGGAAGTGCCCAGAGTCGAATCAGAGCTGCAGCTGTTGGCCTGACCACAGCCACAGCAATGCCAGATCCTTAGCCCACTGAACGAGGCCAGGGATCAAACCCGCGTCCTCACGGATACTGGTCGGATTTGTTACCGCTGCTGAGCCCCAAAAGGAACCCCCTGAGCCCTGGACCCTTGGTAATTTACACTCAAGAGTTAGAAGGCTGGGGCTGTATAATCACTTGGTCCTTAATAAAGGGCTAGTTTCCAAAGCCCTGTGGGTCACGAACGCGTGCCTTCTCTACACAGATGGAGCAGAAGCTTATCCACAGGACTTGACTGGTCTGACCCCAAAGAAGCCATCCAAGTGGCCCAAGCAATACACCTTCCAGAACATCGGTTGAAATAGCTGCCACCTGGAATGCATGTCCTAGGCCAAGATCACTGTCAGTGACTGTATTATCTTATTAATGATATCAGCTATTCAACTTCTGTTGAATTTTCTGTGCCCAGGGCTTTTTCTTTCCTTTCCTCTTTTTTTTTGGCTTAGGGTTTTTTTTATAGCTCACCTCACCTAACCTTTACCACAACCCTATAAGTAGCATTGTCGGGACAGTCACAGCCAATCTGCAGACGTGCACAGTGAGGCTCGGACAGGCTGAGTGGTTTACCCAGAGCCAGTCACTGACAGAGCCAGGCTTTAAATCCAGGCTAATTAACCACAAGGCCCATGCTTTCAACCTTATACTGTATATCTATTTTAATCCTTAGAACAACCCATTTGAGGAAGCTGTTAGAATCTCCACTGTGCAGAAGAAGCAGCTAAGATTTAGAGAGTGTAAGAGACCTGCTGACTGCTCTGTAACCAGAAAGCAGCTGATTTGAGTTTGAAACTAGATATAAGCATAAGCACTTCCTGGAGTTCCCTTCGTGGCTTAGCAGTTAACAAACCTCACTAGGATCCATGAGGATGCGGGTTTGATCCCTGGCCTTGCTCAGCTCAGTGGGTTAAAGGATCCGGTGTTGCTGTGAGCTGCAGTGTAGGTCACAGATGTGGCTCAGATCCTTAGTTGCTGTGGCTGTGGACAGGCTGGCAGCTATAGCTCTGATTTGACCCGTAGCCTGGGAACTTCCATATGCCACAGTTGTGGCCCTAAAAAAAGCATAAAAAAGCACTTCCTATCCCTTTTTTCATTTAATTCTCACAAAAATGCTGGGTGTTGGGTGCCACCTTTTTTTTTTTTTTCGACTTGTTTGGTTGTTGGTTTTTTGCCATACCCATGGCATACGGAAGTTCCTGGGCCAAGCTTGAATTTGAGCTTCAGCTGTGACCTACATCACAGCTGCACCAATGTGGGATCCATTCTTAACACACTGAGCTGGGCCAGGGATTGAACCTGCATCTCTGCGGTGACCTGAGCCGCTGCAGTCAGATCCTTAACTCACTGCGCCACAGAGGGAACCCCATGGTACCATGTGTTTTATAGATCAAGTACCAAGGCTCAGAGATTCGGTCACTTGCTCGAGGTCACACAACCAGAAAGTGAGTGGCAGGCAGCTGGAACCCAGCACTGACAGTCTGCACATGATGCGATGCACTACTCTATAGGGAGCTCCCTGGTGGCCCAGCGGGTTAAGGACCTGGTGTGGTCACTGCTGTGGCTCTGATCACAGCTGTGGCGCGGGTTTGCTCCCTGGCCCCAGAACTTCTGCAGGTCATGGGCATGGCCGGAAGATGGACTACTATAGAGAAACCCGTTCCTGAAAACTGGTGATTATTCCTGGTTTCATTCTGACACAGAAGCATCTTAAAGTCTCTACAACTGAAGCCATGTCAGTAGTGTTTGGTTCCCGAAGACTCTATGTCTGCAGCAGTGTGGAAGGCCAACCACCAAGAGGAAAGAGTCCAGTGTGATGGGGTGGTGAGCTCCGATGCAGAACTCACTGTCAGACCCAAACTCCACCCCAGCCTGATCCCATCAAGGCCCCACAGCACAGTAGACACGACCAGCTTGAGCAGATTTGCAGCTGATGGGTCCTGGCCTGGGGCCAGCACCTCTGGAGGACCAATCCTGGCAAGAGGAGGAGACTCAGAGTAGGGACTTTATGAATGGCCTGTGGGTGTGGACTTAGACGCGGAGCCTGGGAGCAGGAGGAGGAGAACAAGCCTCAGACCTGCAGGAGCTGCTGGGTAAAGACTTTGCTAACTTTGGTTTATTTACTCATTTTAAATGTTCAATTAACTTAAAAAAATCAATTAAAAAAAAAAGCGTGCAAAGAATCCACTGTTTTCAATAGCTATCCAGGGCTGCATGTCTCGATTTCCGTGTGCAGAAGCAGAAAAGCCTCGCCAAATGTGGAGAGGAGTGACTCCAGAAGAGGCCGGAGCAAAGCAGAAGGGCACGGAGACGCTTTGGGGGCGAGGGGACGCGTTGCAGGGAAGGTCAAGTGTGCACGTTTTCACCTGGAGACCACATGTCGGTTCTCCTCTTGTCTCACAAAGCTTCACTGAAACGTTGTCGTCGCTGCCGCAGGCCAGTCACATCCCCTTATCACTTTTCCAGCCAGCTTTGTGACTCTAAATGTTGGACGGAGAACTGATAAGGGTAGGTGGCTGACACTCACAACCTCCGGAAGCCCCGAGGGTCACCCGCGTCTGTGTGGGTGGGGGGACCTGGTGCCCCTGCCTGGCTGCTGCAGGACAGCAGGGCGGGGAATCTGAGAAGGACCCCGCGGGCGTCTGGGGCCCTGGGCTGTGCTCCCTGCGGAGGAGGCTGGCAGCTCTGAGGTTTCGTGTGCAGGGAGGTCTTCACCTGGTTTATTCAAAACGTGCTTTCTGTGACTGGATAAGGGCCCCCGTGAGGACAGCGGTTGAGTGGCTGGCGTGCTTGCTTGTTCCTGAGGCTTCCTAATAATAGTCGGGGGTAATAAAGAGGCTAAAAGGCTTTGGAGTTTTAGGCATTCTTAGCTTAAAAAAAAAAAGTGAGAGCAGGAATTTCCATCTGATCGGAGCGGAAGTCCCATCCCAGACGTTTTCCTCAGCAAATGAGACAGTCACTAAGCTTAATGTATAAGGACTGTAGGTTAAGACGGAATGTTTCATGGCACTAGCTAAGCTTAGATTCTTTCTGTTATATTAAAAGTAGTGATTTGTTATGTTGTTGATTCCGAATGTTCCTTTAAACTTTGCTTCTACTAAGGCAAACTCGAAACATTTCTGTCGAATTGGCACATGATTGTGATCGATCGACACAAGCGAGTCTAACTGCACCTGCCTGTAAAGACAAAATCATGGCTTTTTGTTCCCATAGCTACAGATACTTCTGTTTCTGGGAACGGGAATACAGATCGACACGCAGCCGATTGCATCTCAACTTGAACAGGTACTTTTTTTTTTTTGGCTCAATGAAATCTTATAATTTTTCCTAAGGAGTAAATGGCGTTTTAACATTAAATTAAGAGGCTACACTGAAACAGTGGCTCTCAAATTTAGCCGCATGTTGGAATCATCTGGGGAATTTTGAATGACCCTGGTGCACAGCCAGTTGCATCAGGACCTCCGGCCTACGGCTTGGGTGCAAGAAGACTGTGAACCAAGCCCTTCGTGTTCACGTGGGAGCTCCTCGCTCTAATGCCATGGCGTACAGCCTTGGGTACCGATACTGATGCCTGGGTCCCACCCTTACTGATTCAGATTTAATCGGTCCGGGCGTGGCACTGTAGCTGTGCCCAGGCCACCCGCGCGTACAGCTGTAAGCTGGGTGTCTGATGGAGAAGTCTTTAACCCTTACTAAGCCTTGGTTTCCTTTAACGTTCAACAGAACCATGCCGGGCGTGAACGTCCCCTCCCAGCCCTTCCTGCCCTAAGAGATGGCTGAGGCCCCCTCTTCCTTCACAGGAGGTGACTCAGCACCCAAAGGTCTCCACTTCGGGTCCAAGAGCACAGAGAGCGTCTTCAGCGGGGCGGACGGGCAGGGGCTGCTGGCAGCGGCAGAGAGCACCGCCTGGAGATCGGCATCTCCTTCGGACAGAAAGAGGCCAGTTAGGGGCCGGCCGCTCAGCGAGGGGCCGTGTACAAAAGGGGCTGGGAACTCCCGTCCTCCCGTGGGGCCTCTGAGGCTGGAAGCACCTGGCGGTCACCTGGCGAGATACTGTTGGGCACAGAACGACAAACAGAGCATCTGTCTTTGCGGTCAGCTCTCCAAAGGTTTGGGGTTATTTCCACAGGGCATCACTCTATCTTTGTGCAGTGTGAGTGTTTCCTTTTTTTTTTTTTTTTTGCTCCAGTCTGAAGACATCTGTGTAGAAAGAGAAAAACACCTTGGATTAGCCTTTGGATTTTGAGAATATTAGTGATTAAAAGCAGAGCTCACATTTCTCTTGGGCTAACTGGGAACAGCTCTGTGCAAAGCCCTTTACTTTGAGACTTGAATAACTTTTATTTTTAAATTACATCATTGAATCATCACACCCACAGTCTGAGCTAAGTACCACTCTTACCATCTCCAGGTTACTGTTGGGAATCTGAGGGCCCAGAGAAGCTAAGGACCAGGCACCAGGCCACGCAGTACGTGGCCAAGTTGGAGTTTGAATCCAGGACGGTCAGACCCTGAGGGCAATGTGTGTAACCACAGCACGGCCGGTGTGATCTTGGACGTGTGGCACAGTCGGACCTCAATTTACAGATGCGGCGACAGGCGAGAGGAGGCGCGGCGCTTTTTGCCTACGTAATGTCAGTTCGTCCCTCCAAAGAGCCCTGAGAGGCAGGTTTTAGGGTCACACACATTTTGCAGATGGGGAAACTGCGATCCAGAACAGATCACCTGCCCAAGGACACAGGGCAGATAAGCAGAAGTGTGGGGACCGAGTCACCTCTTCCGGATCCGTTGCCCACGCTTCTTCTATCACTCACACTGCAGGGACTGGCAGGGCACGGTGGGCTTGGTCCACCCTCTCCTCCTGCCCCCCACCCCCGAATCCCAAGCACCTGGCATGCGTGACACCCTGTACACGGTGGGCTCACAATCAATGTTTGCTGAAGAAAAGTCCCCCGGACCTGCCCTGCCCAGAGGCAGCGTCAACCCTCCCAGCCCCCACACTCCATCAAATGCAGCTTTTAGAGGTTCAAGCTCGAGAAGGACCCTTAGTGGACGTGTCTCACCTTCGGACCCGCTCCTCTGAGTCTAGTCACCCTCTACACCCAGATTCCAAGTCAGGGACGGCACAATATTAGCTCCCGGCAAGGACCAAAGCCTCCCCGAGCCGTAAGGGAGCGGGGGCTCTGGCTGGTGACTCAGGAAATATGTCTGGTTTAAACTCCCCTATTGACACAAGCAGATCCGGTGTCACCTGCAGCCTCAGTTTCCCCATTTCCAGATGCAGACGTTGTTCTCTGGGTTCTCCCGAGACCTGCGAGCCGCCCCCAGGACTCAACGCCTGGGCTCAGGGAGAGGGGAGAGGCGCCTGCATTGCACTGTCTATAGAGACCCATGGTGTGTGTGCAGGGTGGGGGGGCAGGCCCCTGTTTCCCTCGCTGCTCCAGGCTGCTGCCTGACTGCCCCTGAAAAGAAGGCTTACTTCTGGCTGGAAAGCCCTGAGGCAGCGGATTTCAGTGTGAGTAAGCGATTCCAAGGGCATTAAGGGGAATGCAGTCTGGTCTGGAGCGCACAAAGCTGCCCCCGGTTAGATTCAAAAGGAGGAGGAAGCCTGGGCTTTCTCAGGGGCCAGGCATGCAGCCCCGAGATTAAATCCCTGCAAAGGAATGTCTTCATCTTTATGGATGCAGGGAGAGTCCAGTGTTTCATAAAAGGAACGAGGGACAGCAAAGCCAGCTTCAGGAAATTCCCTCCCTCCTGGCTGGAGGTCTAAACCGCTCAGACCCCCAGGCCCCCCACCCCACGCCTCCAGCCCCCCCCCACCCCAGGGCAACCTCTAGGTGAACCTGCTTGATCTGGATGCGGGTGAATAAGCGCCTCCCACTTCTGCCACTGTGGATCCTCCAGGCAGGAGAGACAGAGCAGGGAGCAGCATCTGGGCTTTACTGCTCCTCTACCGCTTGCACATTATTTTGCTTAATTCACTCTGATGAGCAAACCAAAGCTCCCAGAGGTCTCTGTCCCTGGCCCAGATCACAGCAAGAGGCACAGCCAGGCCTCCAGGGAGAGAGGCCTCTGCCAGGCAGTCTCCCCTGCCGCCAGGACCATGCTCAGCCCTAGACTGGGCACAGCATCTGCTGCAACACAGGCCTCCCTCCAGTATCAGCTGGGTGTTTGTCTGCCATAAACAGGAGAAAGTGTGTTTCTGGAGGGCAAGGTCTCCGACTTCCACGTATTAGCTTTTAGGCCAAGGCCAGCCACGGGGAAGGCTAAGAGTTAATATCACTGAATGATTCCTGTGTTCTTTCCCCGGCCTCACGAGGCCAGTGGTTCTGATGACCAGAAAAAGAATCACAATGACAGCAGACTATGCGTTTGCATCTTGCTCATCAGCATTTTGGTACCAGAGGCACGGTCAATTCTTGCAACAACCCCGAGGCCCCAGAAGTGGCCAGAAGACCGAAGCCCATGTAAGCCACAGGGTTTGCTTAGGCTCCTGGGTGAAAAAGGTGGAGCAAAACTGCCATCCAGCTCTTCCAGTTCCCAACCCTGAATGATCATTTACAATCTTCCTTTTTTTTTTTTTGAATGGCTGCACTCACAACAAATAGAAGTACCCTGGCCGGGGACTGAATCTGAGCTGCAGCTGCAACCTACGCCACAGCTATAACACCAGATCCTTTTAATCCAGCTGTGCTGGGCTAGGGATTGAACCCTCACCATCTCAGAGACAATGCTGGATCCTTAACGTGCTGCACCACAGTGGTAACTCCTAAAATTCTTGATTTTATCTCATCAGTACATACCTGGAGTTCCCTGGTGGCCTAGTGGTTAAAGACTTAATGTTGCTGCCGTGGCTCGGGTTTGATCCCTGGGAACTTCGGCATAGCCAAAAAATAAATAAAATAAAATAAAATAAAATGAACAAACACATATTTTTTGCTATATGCCAGGAAGTGTTGTAACCTGAATGGCAAACATTAATTTATTTAATCCTTAAGAAATGACACAGTGAGGAATGTACTATTATTTACTATCATCCACTTGACTTCGGAGGAAACTGAGGCAGAGAGGCATTCGGGAACCCGACAGGTCACACAGCGGGGAAGGGGCTGAGTGGGATTTTTTTTCAGGAAGTCCGCACTCTCACCACTTGGCTATACTACCTCTTATTCAAAATGACTATTCAGAAGCCTCTGCTCCGTGCTGGGCACTGGTCTTACTTCATTTAATTCTCACAGCAGCTCCTGGAGCAGAGCTGGGCATCCCCAGCGGAGACCTGGAGTGATGCTGGCAGCGAGTTGATGGAGATGCACTAGGAGCAGGGTTGTCTGATTCCAGAGCCTGGGGTCAGTGCTTCCTGTGGCCCTGAGCTGGCTTCTCGTCCATTTCGCGGTGGTCCAAGAGGCTGTGTCCACAACCACAGGTCATCCGCTTAGCTGTGACTCAGAAGTGCTGTGCGGTGGGTGGGGTTGGGAGCTGGGGTCTCTGTGAAGCTGAAGTTTCTAAATTAGTAGAATCAAAGCAGAATCCCTAATTTGGGGGCATACCCTGGGATTTGGGGGGTGGCTGGGGTGGGGCGCCACCAACCCTTGAAGTGGGAGCTCTAGGCTCTGGATCCAGGAGGATGAGAACGCCCTAATGTAAGATTAAATTCTCCAAACTGGAATGGTTGGATTGAAGGGCACACACATTTTTGAAAAATTTTTAATAAATATTTATCCTTCTCTGACCTATTTTAGCCGATTATTTTGTTTCTTCCTTGTGCCAACAACTATTTCCGTGCAACTGACTGCTGTAACATTTGGTGGCTTAAATGACAGCACTTCTTTTGCACACGGGCTGCCACTGAGACAGAGCTGGGGGGCCATGACTTGTCTCTGCTTCATGCAGCGTCAGCTGGGGTTGCTCCACCTGGGACCAGAGAGTCCACTTTCAAGATGTCTCATTCATATGTTGGCGGGTTGGTGCTGGTTATCAGCTGTGAACTCACCGGGAACACTTAGCCATGACCTCCTCGTGGGGGGCTGCTTGGGCTTCCTCACAGCATGGAGGCTGAGTTCCAAGAACTAGGAACTCAAAACTACCAGTGTCACTTTCTACGGCTGGCTTTGGAAGTCATATGACATGATTCCATTGTGGTCCCAAATCCAGACTGAGGAGGAGGAAACCCAGACCCCATTTCATGGCTGGAGGAAAGTCAAAGTCCTACAGTAAAAAGATCACATGGGAGGGCAGACACTATTGCAGTCGTCCCTGGAAAACAGAATCTGCCACATGTTCATCTTGGCAGCCAAGTTTTCCAACTTTTCTAGAGCCTGACCTCTGATATTAATTTTCTAGTCAAAAGAGTTTTGAGTTGTTAAAAGCCAGGCCTAGGCCAGGATTTCATACTTTTAACAAGGATTTTAAGAATATTAGCTCTTCTGAGTTGGAATAAGCAGCTCTCTATCGGAGTGTGTTCCAACAGTCTTTCATGGAATGGTGCACATATTAGCATTGACCTTGCACGTGGGGGTTAACTGAGGGGATTTGGGGGCATCTATGGGGCTATGTGAAAAAGGTCATTACTTTTTTAAGGGTATATGATTAAGATGAATAAAATAACAATATAGCAGGGAAAACACTAAATACTGGATCTGTATGAAACTTGCAAATAATATATTTTCAAGTTTCTTAATGAGAAACTTGAGCTTGCATTTATATTTTAATAGTCAAGTTTTATATTTGAAATGGCCAAATGAAACTTCTGATCAAGTTTTTTTTTTTTTTTTTTTTTTTTTTTGCTTTTTTAAGGGCACACCTGTGGCATATAGAAGTTCCCGGGCTAGGGGTAGAATAGGAGCTATCACCACTGGCCCACGCTACGGCCACAGCAGCATGGGATCTGAGCCTAGTCTGTGACCTACTGTGACCTTATACCACAGCTCAAGGTAACACCAGATCCCCAACCCACCGAGCGAGGCCAGGGATCGAACCTGCATCCTCATGGATCCTAGTCAGGTTGGTTAACCGCTGAGCCACAAAGGGAACCCCCAAGATTTTTTTTGCTGTTGTTGCACTTGTGGCCAGGGATCGAAACTGAGTCACAGCTGCAAACTATACCACAGCTGCGGCAACACTGGATTCTTGACCTACTGTGCTGGGGTGGGGATTGAACCTGTGCCTCAGGAGCAACCCGAGCCACTGCAGAGACAATGCCTGGTCCTTAACCTGTTGTGCCACAGCGGGAACTCCAAGACTTTTAAACTTAAAACACTGACTAGGGGAGTTCCCGCTGTGGCATAGAGGGTTAAGGATCCGACTGCAGTGGCTCAGGTGGCTGTGGAGGGCTGGGTTTGATCCTGGGCCTTGCGCAATGGGTTAAAGGATCTGGTGTTGCCACGTGTAGGTTGCAGCTGTGGCTCAGATTCAGTCCCTAACCTGGGAACTTCCATATGCTGTAACTCTGGCAAAAAACAAAAAAACAAACAAAAAAAACCACCTGACTAGAAATTTTTCCACCCAAGTAAATGATAGAAAATTCAGAACAACAGCAACAGAATTAAGAGCAACTGTCACCTTATGAATTCGTTTAAATAATCTAACAGTCATTTCTTTGAAACTTAGGATGCTGATTTTTTTTTTCTTTTTTGGCTAAAATGGATTTTGAGTCATACTTTACCAAATTTTTGAACATCATCAATAAGCACTATTTTGCAAAAGGGTACACACAGAGCAGTCACCTGCAAATACCAGGCAGGTCACGGATGTCAGCGGGGGTTCAGGATAGCTGCCTGCTCTCCACCTCCATCACCCAGCCACATCTTATCTGGGAGAGGCAGGCCATGCGCAGCAGTGGCAGTGCGGTAGACGCCGGGGCGGAGGGTACCCTTGGCAGCACGCAGGGCTTGCAGCCTGGGGCGCTGCTCTGGGACTCCTGCCCTCCGTCTCTGCCTTTCCAATACCTGCAGCCTTCAAAGTCCCCAGCACACTGGTTGGGACTTTAGTCAACGCACAAATTATCTCTCCTGCTCAACGCACATTTGCGAGAAGTGTAGGTGAGTCCTGGCAAGACACTCCCTGCTGGGGGCGCTGGATGTGCAAGGCCGAGACTTTCCCTCTGGGAGTAGAAAAGCAGAATGACTCCGAAGCGAACCCCTTATGCCCGTAAATCAGAAAGCCCTGACCAGTCTGTTCTTGAAAACAGCAAAAGAAGTTAAGCAGCAGTGCAGTCTAGCAACTGGACACTAGAGGGTGGACATCCGAAGCTCCGTGTTTGTGATTAGGGAGGGCACAGTTTGCCCCGGCGTTAGGTTTGTCACACTGCAGGGTACAGACGTTTCAAAGCAGAGACATTTCCAATTAGCTGAGGCCTCAGTCTGGGGCCTGGGCGCCTTCGAATAGTGGGAACATGATAGGGAAAAATGATGCTTATTTTCCAACGGGTTCATTCCTGCGTCCATCCATCCATCACTCATCCAGCCGTTCATTCAAGAAGCACCGAATGCTCACCTACTCTGGGCTGGGTCTCCGTCGGGTGCTGGGGAGGGATGAGTCAGAGCCTGCCCTGCCTAAGACTTTCTCAGTCTGGGGGGAGAGAGGGTGTCCAAAGCAGCCAGTGACCATGCAGCCTCGGGACCGTGTGGGCTCAGAGGAGGGCACAGGCCACAGACCGCGGCTGGACCAAAGGCACCGTGATGCGTCATGTCCGCTGCTTCCAGACCTTTCCCCACCGGTTCTGCACAGTGGGGACCGCCCACTGGGGGGCACAGAAAGTGACCGGCAGCTTTTCTAGAACGAACTGCTACAGCACTCTGTAGGCACCCAGCCCCTCTCCCTCTCTCCCTCCTCATTGGGAACCAACTCAAATCCGGCTCCAGCTGGGCCTTCCTGGCCCTCCCCGGTGTGACTCCAGCTGGCCCTGGAGCGGGACCTCTCCTGGCTCTGCCATACGGCCTCACCTCTGGTCACATCTGTGGTCCCTGAGCAGGGTCCTCGGTCTCCCGCATCTCATCGGGTTTGTGAACGTGAAACGAGTTGTTGGGTTTTTCCGGCAACCGCCCTGGCTGCGTCTAGGTGAAGGCCTTTCCCTCCAGTAGCAGCTCCGATGATGACAGCTCAGCCTACTTCCAGAAAGTTCAGTCGCTTGCAGTGAGGAAGAACTGGAGTCTGTTCATTTTAAAATGTTGATCTCACATCTATTTAAAGCCCTTCTCCTTTTTTTTCTTCCCCAGAGCAGGTGACACTGGGAACACTAAGGTTCAGGATGGGGGCTGGAGGCTGGGCTGGGGTGAGGGGCAGGGCCAGATCCGCTGTCACCCCCCCGCCCCCACACGTCCCCTCAGAGCGGGTGCAGGAGGAGAAGGGGGAAGGCAGAGGTTTTCTTCACATCCCCATGGCAGCTGTCCCTTCGCCCGGCTGGCACTGCCAAGCCACCAGCCACAACGAGCCAGGAGCCCTTTGCCATCCTCTTGGTGGTCACGGGGATGACCCTGGCCTGTGGCCCCCATGACACCCCCTCCCACCATAAAGTCCCTCCCAGCCCTGGTCACACGGGTAGGAGGAAGTCTGGAGATCAAATCTGGTTTTTTCATTTCAGAAACAGCCCCTAAATTGACGTGTTCTCTTGGAACTGCCCTCCTCCCCCTTGGGGAGAAACCCCGTTTCCCACTCCCACAGGAAAGAGGGGGGACAGAGTTCTTTTTCTTCCCAGAGGCAGCATTTCTTCAACAGCTCCTTTCCCATTTCTGGCCCTCCCTTCTGGCCCAGGGGCTGGGGGTGGCCACAGTCCCGGTCTCCAAAGTGACACCTGTAAGTCGGCCACGCTGCCAGGTGACTGACCCAGCGCCGAGGGTTCTCTGGATTCCAGATGTGTGGGAGTTACCGCCTCGTTCTCAGCTGTAGGCTTGAGTGGTCCTTTGAGCGCCATACGAAAAACCTGTCTGGGCACCATATAACACTGCGACGCCGGCCTGGGTCCTCTGGCTCATTTATAAAGGAGCGAGGAAGCCACCCCGGCCTTCTGAGTCCAGCCACAGTGCTGTTTCTCCAGGACACCCACCTCTCTGGGGCTCCGATCCGAAGCTCACCTATTGCAGCGACATGGGGCAGCATGAATAGAGTGTGTGAACAGGGCTGGCCTGGGTATCACTGCGTGCTTGGAACCTGGCCCCTTTATTTATTTACTTATTTTTGCTTTTTAGGGCCGCACCTACGGCACATGGAGGTTCCTAGGCTAGGGTCTGAATAGGAGCTACAGCTGCCGGCCCACACCACAGCCACGGCCACAGCCACAGCCACAGCCACAAGGGATTGGAGCTGCATCTGCGACCTATGCCACAGCTCATGGCAACGCCGGATCCTCTTGAATCAGCCCTGTCTACGGAGTATCTTCTCGACTCCTGCAAACAAAACAGATCGCAGAGAGTTTGGTGCTTTCTGGTGAGCGTGCTGTGTACATCACTCACTTCCAGTCTATTTCTGGGAAGGAGGACCGGGCACTCTGGCAGCTTCTGCCTTTCCGACTGGCCTTCTGTCTGCCCTCCTTTCATCTCCTCCATGGCCTGCGCTTCCTGCCAGTCCTGGGTGCTTCTCTTTAAAGACCTGCAGGATTGCCACGGCAATGAGATGACTTGAACCCGTAAAGCGGTGTCTTCATTAAGCTCCTCTCGGAAACTGCTGGAGTGTGCAAGATGCATCTTCGGGCAAGCCCTATCACATCAAAGAGCCCCTCTGGGTGAGATTCCAAACAGAAATCTATTTTCTGAGCCTCGGAGAACAGGTGTCCAGACAGAGGACCTGGATGTTTTTCCAATGAAGGAGGAAATCTGGGACATTTCTGTTCTCCCAGCAGCCACCCTAGGTGACTCATGACTCTGCAAACAGTAGGTGCTCTACAGATGCTGGTTGACTCGAGTAGGCTGGCCTTGAACACCAGATTGCATATTGATTTCCTGTAAGTGGTTGGCTTTCCCCTCCTGCACTGGAGTGGGCCCTCACCTTTATTAGTCAGCTAGCCAGGTGCTAAAAACGAGGCCAGGCACTGAATCGGAGGCCTCGGTGATGCGGGCAGGGGTCCCACCCTCATGGAGTTCAGGGTGATGGAAGAGCTCCTGGAGGAAGGCACCCGGGTGTGAGGTCATATCTCATCATGGTTTTGATTTGCACTTTCCTGACAGTGATGCGGGGCATCTTTTCAACATAAGTGTTGGGCATCTGAATGTCTTCTTTGGAGAAATGTCTGCGCCTTTGCCCATTTTTAATTGGCATATCTATTTATTTCGCTATTGAGCTAGTTGTAGGAGTTTCTCATATTCATGTTTGTACTTTCTTGCTGCCTCCCAGATGCATCCTTTCAGTCCCTGGAGGAAGTGAGAGAAGGAGGTGACGGCTAAGTCACAGGACCGGCAGCCAGGATGCGGCTCCAGCTCCTTCTCGCTGAAGTCCAGGATGCTGTGAGCAAACCCTGCCATCTCGAGCAACACAAAGGGTGGTTGCATGTGGAGCGAGGCTGCTCTGGTCCTGGGGCTCCCGTTGGCATTGCTGTGCCTCTGCTCAGAGACAGCGTGTTTTGTATTTCTAGGGGCAGGTGCATTCAGCCCCTGCTGAGATGCTGGAAGCTCAGTAGGAAGAGGGCAGCAGCTGTGGAGGAGGGACGACGCAGAAACTGTGATGACACCTTCAGTTCCTTGAAAATAAATGCCTGCGTAAGAGAGCTGTGCGCAATTCTCAGAGCAGCATGTGGCTGGAGGTTAGGCAGCAGGGTTGGGGGCACCAGGCCGGAATCTGTACACATGGCTGTTGGTGGAGGGTGTTTTCAGGGATAAAGGCAACGCTCCGTCCAGCCTGGTGGTGCTGTGCACCTGAAATGCCGCCATAGGGGAAGCCTTTTGGCACAAGGGTAACATCTTAGAATGGGTAAAACCTGAATACCAGCAAGGATTTCCTCTGTGTCATGGACTTGATCAGAACTTTTTCCGAGGACAGGTTTTGGGAAAAGGAGCAAGGAAGAGACAGCATCTGAAGAGGGCTGATGGGGAGTGGAACACTTTGTCAAGGGAAGGGAATTTTTTTCCTTTTTTTGTCTTTTTGCCTCATCTAGGGCTGCACCTGCGGCATATGGAGGTTCCCAGGCTAGGGGTCTAACAGGAGCTGTAGCTGCCGGCCTTCGCCACAGCCACAACAGTGCGGGATCTGAGCCGTGTCTGCAACCTACACCACAGCTCACGGCAACGCCGGATCCTTAACCCACTGAGCAAGGCCAGGAATCGAACCAGCAACCTCATTGTTCTCAGTCGGATTTGTTAACCATTGAGCCATGACGGGACCTCCAAGGGAAGGGAATTATTATGCAGCTATTATTTTCCCTGTCACACACATTTTCTGATTATCAGAGTAAATGTGAATTCATTGGAAAAAAAAAAAGAAAGTGTAGTGATGAAAACAAAAATAATCCATTTGCTATGTCCCAGGCATAACCATCCTGGACACCCTGGTGAGCGTCCTTTTGGATTCTGGTTGCACGCATGAGTTCTGGAGTCAGATAAACCTTCGCTGGGGTGTAGCATCAATACCCACTGCCCTCCCCCCTCACGGAACTTTCCCTCGGGGCCCTTGGAAATCCCGTTTCCAGAGTGTAATTGTCATTAACGCTGGTCTCTGGATGTTTCTGAGACTCTCATTTGTGAGTCTGCACTTCCCGCTCCCCTGCGATTAAGTGGGACCACGTGATCAGTTCTGGCCAGCGAACTGTGAACGGAAGTGATACGTGCCATTTTCAGGCAAGAACTGTAAGCTGCCCGTGCAGGACCCTCTGGAGTTCTCTTTGACCCCTCTTTTGACAAATTTTCTTCCTGTGGAAAATGGGGATGATAGCAATTCCTACTTTCTAGTGTTTCTGGAAGGATTAAATAAGACAGTGTGTGTAAACCCCTTAGCAGTGTGCTGGCTCATAGGAGGCCCCCACAGAGTCATCTGGCATCATTATCGCTAATATTGTTGATCACTGGTAGCAGTTCAGCAATCTCACTTGCAAAGCTTTTTTCAGTTCCATTCAGAAGTTCCTGAGCCTGTTCTCTTTGTCAGGGGCTGTGATGGGCACTGTCAAGGGTACAGAGACTGCAGGAAAAGCTTCTTGCTCTACGAGAACAGGCAGGAGCAGGGGGGGACCACACGTGTGAACGCCTCGACTTCCAGGCAGATGGTGGTAAATGTTCTGGAACAGAGGAATAAGCAGAGATCGAGGGCTCGGGGAAGACTCCTTGGCCCCATTCTGGGTGGGGCCACGGAGAGCGTCTACCTGCCCGGCTGTCTTATTTCTGTGTCTCTGCTGATTGAGCTGACATACAGCCAAGCTGCGGTTCACCAGTTTGACTGGGTTATTTTTGGAATGATTCTGTAATAGTTTTGCCTCTCTGAGTGCGAGGAAAGCTTAACAAATGTCTTTCCTAACCCTACAGTGGGCCTCCTGATGTACCCAGAGACACTAATTGGATGCCAAGCGCTCGCTTTCCTGCTGAAGGAAATGTCAGGTACTAATAATATTCCATTACTAGGCCCACATAATTTCCTGCCTGGACAATTCCACCAGCCTCATCACGGGTCATCCTGCTTTCAATACTCTCCTGTCTGGCCGATCACGGCAATACTGCTACTTTGGAATTGCCGTTTCTCTTCTCCAGAGACCTCAATGACTCCCTTTTACGTGATAAGGGTCTAGCAGCTAAGGGATGGAGGAAGAGTGGCCCTGCCACCATCACCTCCGCGGACTCCCTTGAGGAATGTCTGCATCCTACTCCCAAAACTTTGAACTTGATGGGTTGAGAGGTCTTGACCCACAGGCAAGGGGTGGTGATTCCATCACAGGCTATACCGTGAGTTCCATTAAATTTCACATTATGGCTTCTGCCTGCTCCCTTCGGGGCTCGTTGTGCTAACAGAGGAAAAGGAAGTCCCCGTCTTGGCAATGGTAATTGACTCCCATCCTCAGGTGAAAAGAGGGCTCCTGTCATCCAAAGGGGCCAGCAAAGCACCAAAGCGATCCACAAGGGCGTCCCTTGGTCCTCCCCTGTCCAAACGTGACAGCGAAGGGCATCAGAGGCTTGAGAAGGCATGATGACCATGAGCTCAGATCCAGGGTAACCCGTCAAAGAGGTGCTTCGCGGAGTGCGGGATCGCAAGTGGGAAGTGGAGGAAGGAGGTGGTGAGTGCCAGCTGCAACTGCGACACCGGCCGCAATGGCAAAGCTGTTGTTCATCTCACCTCCTTTCTTTTTTTTTTTTTTTCTTTTTTTTTTTTTTGAGGAAGAGAAAGAACAGCTTTATTGCTTTGCCAGGCAAAGGAGGACACAGCAGGAAAGTGCCTTGAAACTATGTCCTGACTTGAGAGGGGATAGCAAAAGATTTTGTAGGTTTAGCTCAGAAGACAGGGTTATTGATCAAGGTGTCTGTGTTATTCTTCATCCACAGATCATCTGAGTCATCAAGGCCAGTGTCAGTGGGTCCGGTGATGGCTTCTGGTGTCTTCAGGGTTATCGTTCCTTGACCTTCTCTCTGGAATGCTGATTGCCGGTGTCTGGACTCACTGAGGTTCAGGTTCTTCATGCATCCGCGCAGAAGGAATTCAGCAAGAGACAAAATGATAGGCAAGAAATAGAGTTATTGCAATAGGACGCTTGTAAGAGATGCAAGCGGGCAGGCACCATCCTTCTCTCTGTAAGTTTCTCCTGGAATAGAGGGCCACCAGAACCCTGAAGGTGCTCCTTTCAGACCTCATCCTAAGCAAGGGGGTCTGAATGGCACAAGAAGCGCTGGGGTGGAGTCTGTCATTTTCCACCCGGATTTCTCCCACATTCAGGACCGAAGCACAATTTATTCTCCCAGCTGCAAGGACTGGAGAGGGCTAACAGTTTTCAGTGAAGTCCTTCTTATCAGAGATGGTCCTTGGTGAAAGAGAGCCACCTCGCCCAAAGTGAAGTTCTTTCCTGGTGCAGCCTGCATCTGGTGACTGGGTGAAGGGATAAAAAGACCTGGTCCCTTGGCCCCAGTTTGGGGAATCTTTTTTTTTTTTTTTTTGCCTTTTAGGACCGCACCAGTGCCATATGGAGGTTCCCAGGCTAGGGGTCGAATCAGAGCTGCAGCTGCCAGCCTACGCCACAGCCACGCGGGATCCGAGCCGCGTCTGCAACCTACACCACAGCTCACGGCAACGCTGGATCCTTAACCCACTGAGCAAGGCCAGGGATCGAACCCGCAACCTCATGGTTCCTAGTTGGACTCGTTTATGCTGTGCCACAAGGGATTCGTTTCCTGGGGAAACCCTCGAGGGCCATCTGAGTGCAGAATTCATTGAGAATCGCAGTTCAACTTCTCCTTCTGCTAAATCGTACTTCTGTCACTCACCACACGTGCTGACCTCGGGTCCACCTCCCAGTGAGCTTCCAGTCTCCAAGTCTGCTCCCGGGGAACTCGACCTGCACCAGCTCCTTCAACACTCCTTCCTTCATCCTGCTGCTTGGACTCTGCTCTGATGGATGGGGCTCCGTCCTGTGCCACGAGGACGAGAGCCACCCTCTAAGTTTCTGGACTGCAAGTCTAGTAAAGTCAGCATCCTAGATGACTATGGAGCCACCATAGCTTATATCTGAGTTTCTATCCTTTTAAAGTCACTGATATTTTGGGTCTTGGTTACATGCAACTGAATATTAGTTCTGATACCCAAGTAGAGGTGGAGAGTAAGTGACTGAATATATGCACCTGGATCCGGGAGGTGGGAGTTGAAGCTAGTGATGTAAGTTTGGGGTCTGGAGTTCCCATCGTGGTGCAGCAAAAATCAGGTTGCAGGTTTTATCCCTGGCCTTGCTCAGTGGGTTAAGGATCTGGTGTTGCCGTGAGCTGTGGTGTAGGTTGCAAATGCGGCTTGGGTCTTGTTACATATGCGGCTTAGATCTGGCGTTGCTGTGGCTTTGGTGTAGGCCGGCAGCAACAGCTCCAACTGGACCTCTAGCCTGGGAACCTCCATATGCCGCAGGTGCAGCCCTGAAAAACAAAAACAAAAACAACAACAACAAAAAAAATTGGGATTCATCTGTAGGGATGGTATTGAAAGCCACAGGAATGTATACACACAGAGAAGAGGAACAAGCCAAAGCCTGAGCCCTGGGGCACGCTAATATTTAGAGGATGGAAAAATAGAAGGACTCAGGCAAGGAGACCACGTTGGAGCAGCTACTGAAGAAGAAAACCAGGAGAGTGTCCAGTGCTCGAAGCCAGAGGGAGATGGTGATTCAGCAAAGACGGTCTGGCCAGTGAGTCCCCATCACTAACTCGATGAAATACCACGACTTGGAAGACAGTACCCAAGGCCCTTCATGGCCACTGATGCTCCCCTGATGCCAGACTGCTTTTGCCTCCAACACGCACTGTGCAGTTTCTTGCCTCAGTGCCTCTGCTCATGTGACCTCCACCAGGAATGCCTCTGCTACCTTCGCTAGGCTGACTTCTACTCATACTCAGCTCGGTCTTAATTCCTCCCGGAAGCCTTCCTTGACTTCCTCTCCCCTCCTTCCCTTACGGTATTAGGTGCCCCTCCTTTGCACAGACAACAGGTCTCCATCATGGGACTGATAGCACTGCTGTGTTGGTGGAATTTCACTTCCATCTCCCACAGTAGATTGCAGATCTTTTCATGGCAGCGTCTTTTCATCTTGACACCACAGCTAGCATGTGAAACCCAAGAGGCGCTCTACAAACATCTGTGGAATGAAGTAATAGTTTGCTGCGACTTACACAGCTTATTCAGGTCTTTCCATCTATTTCGGAATACCATAAATAAATCCCTTTATTAGGCTGTCACGTGTATGTATCCGTTTTACTTAAAATGCTAAGTACACAGAAGCTCTTTGCAAGCTGTAAGCTACCAGAGGCATTGAAGGGATGTTGGAGGGTCGGGATTAGGGGATGGCCCCTGCTGGTCATCTCTGGGCTGAGTGCCGGGGCCTCCTTCCAACTGGCTGTCCCTGGCTGTCGGGAGACCCACAGCCTCTTTCCTCACTCTTGTCGCAAGAACATTTACGTGCAGCTGCTCTCACTCTCCCCACCCACACCTTTAAAACCTCTTCTTGGAGCAGCAGACTTTGCCTCCCACTCCAGACAGGTTTCTGTGCTAATCTTAATTTGGGAATAATCACTACAAATTGGATTTCTATTCAGCACCTCCTACACCTCTCTATTAACTTCAGTACGTTCACAAATACCAAAATATTCATGTAAAAATATTTCTCCCTTTAGAGAACATTGTTCCTCGTTCTGAGTTCCTCTGTTTAATGCCATCTGATCAGAGTTGACTATAGAGGTTATTATAACGTCACTGAAACCTGACATTGCTCTGTCAGACGTACAGGGAGAAGAGCTCGGATCGGGGACCAGAGAGGGGACGGCTGTGAAGGATGGCGGAGCAGAGGCTAACACGGAGCCTCCTTCTCCGTGAACTTAATAGGAAACAGAAAGAGAAGACACGCCGGCAGAGAATGGAGTGGTCATGTTCAAGTAAGGGGAGGGCTGCGATCTCTGACCACAGAGTTGAAAGGCGTCATCAGAGATGGAAGTTTCTAGAATTCAGAGCAGGTGCTCTCTAAAACCGCTGCTGAGAAGCAGCATGTCTGCCACACATCTCGCTTGGAAACCTCTATTTGGAGGGAACAGATGGGGGTGGGTGGGTGGGAAGCCCAGGAGAAAGGTGCGGCATGTCCCTTCTTGATCAGAGGTTCTAAATGGGGGGGACGTCGTCCCGCAGCAGGTGCTTGGCGATGTCTGGAGACCTTCTTGGTGGTCACAGCCAGGGCTGGGATGGGGGAGGGCTGTGGGTGCTTAGTGGGTAGAAGCCGGGGATGCTCTTGGGGACCCTTCAGTGCACAGGACAGCCCCCGCGCAGCCGACCATCCAACCCCGGCTGTCAGTAGAGCTGAGGATGAGACCCTGCTACAGATGGAGAAGCTCTTGTCTTCCCGCCACTGGTGAACTGTATCCACTAGGAGCGGAGGAACTGTTTGGTTTTTCTCTGACCATAGTCTCCATGTTTAAGTGGTTACTTGGACAGTATATATCGGCTCAGGGAAAACCCGGTTATATGCTGTTTACCAGAAAACTCATCTAAAAAAGCACTTCGTATCAGTAACATGGAAACAAAAGGAAAAGGCATACAAATGCATATCAGGAAAAGGCAAATAAAAGCAGAAGTTGTATACAACTATTAATAAAAAATTTAGGGCCAAAAAAAAGGACAAAAGGGGGATTTTTATAAAGGTAACATTTACAATTTCCAATGAAATCCTTAAACACTAAGGAAAATAACATCAACATAAATTTTTTTAAAAGTTGCTAAAAATGTAAATGAAAAGAAAC
>PVHT021183629.1:21685235-21709590 GCA_004024745.2 Catagonus wagneri
ATGGAGTGACTGAAACGTTGGCACTTGAAAATATGGCTAGTCTGAATTGCTGTGGTGTGAATACACTGGATTTCTAAGACTTAACATGAAAAAAAAAACAGTGTAAAGTAGCTCCTTAATATATTTATATTGTGTTTAAATGATAATGTTTGAGATATACTGAGTTAAAGAAAATATATTGTTAAAGTAATTTCACCTGTTTCTTCTTTTTACCTTTTTTTCTTTACCTTTTTTTTTTTTTTAAGGCCGCACCCACAGCATATGGAGGTTCCCAGGCTAGGGGTCGAACTGGAGCTAAAGCTTCCAGCCTACACCACAGCCACAGCAACGAGGGATCTGCAATGCATCTGCGACCTACACCACGGCTCACAGCAATTCTGGATCCTTAGCCTGCTGAGCGGAGTTGGGGATTGAACCCGCATCCTCATGGATACTGGTCGGGTTCGTTAACCATTGAGACACCTTGGGAACTCCCTTTTTACTTTTTTTATATGGATATCATACACTTTAAAATGACAGATGATGCCACATTATATTTCTATTGGTAACGCTGCTCTTGAATATCCACAAAAATAAAATGCGATGACACAATAAACACTACACATCAAACACCGAAGAATGTGGCTAAAGCAGTGTTGGGAAAAAATTATCAGCTTACATATCTATACTAATAACTAAGAAAGAATGAAATGACATAAAATTAAGCAATTCATGTAGAAATTTAGAAAACATACTAAAACAAACCTAAGGAAAATGGAAGACATAATGAAGAGAAAGGCAGAAAGAAACTCAAAGGCAGAAAAAACATAAAAGTGGATACAGAGATTCGAGAACATAAATTCAAGAATTGCTTTAAAAAGTATAAAACATGGGAGTTCCCGTCATGGCTCAGTGGTTAACGAATCTGACTAAGAACCATGAGGTTGTGGGTTTGATCCCTGGCCTTGCTCAGTGGGTTGAGGATCCGGCGTTGCCATGAGCTGTGGTGTAGGTTGCAGATGCGGCTTGGATCCCACGTTGCTGTGGCTGTGGCAAAGGCCGGCGGCTACAGCTCCTGTTAGACCCCTAGCCTGTGGAACCTCCAAATGCTGCAGGTGCGGCCCTAGATAAGGCAAAAAGACCAAAAAAAAAAAAAAAGTATAAAACATGGTAAACCACTGCCTTGCCTATTTTTTAAAACTTGAAGAAAAAATTTTATTTGGTTTATTTATTTTGGGCCACATCCCCTGCATATGGAAGTACCCTGGCCAGGAACTGAACCTGCACCGCAGCTGCAGCCTGTGCCATAGCTGAGGCAATGAAGGATCCTTAACCTGCTGCACCACCAGGGAACTGCCTATTATTTAAGAACACTCGAATAAAATTTTAATTATAGAAAAAAAAGAAGAATTTAAGAATTAAAGAATGATTATAAGAGTGCTTTCACAACCTCTACAGTTAAACATTAGACAATCTAGATAAAACACATCCTTTTCTAAAAAAAAAATTACAGGTCATTAAAACTGAATAAAGAGGAATCGGGCTACGGAAAAAATTGGGAAAGATATCTAAGACCTACCGCTTTTCTTATCCCACTCCCCAAGAACGAGGCCAGTTTTGTAGGTGAAATTCCATCTGTACAGAAAATATAAGGAATTATGATGACCTTTGAAAGGTTCAAAAGTAGGGAAATTAATCAAGAAAATCAGAATGAAGCTACTCTCTCAAAGTACTAAGTCCCCAGGTTTCACAGGTTAACTTCTTCCAAACCTTTATGAAACCGATAACCAACTGTTTTTCCAGAAACAGGAGAACCTCACCTGACACTTTCCCAAAACCTGATACAAAAAGGAGAAAGACAAAAGAAAGAAACAGCTACAGATCAATCAATTATGACAACCAATGCAAAAGTCCTCAGTAAAATATCAGCAGGGAGAATGCAGAAGACACCAAAAGAAAGACACATGAAGTGAAACAAATCTTAAGACTGCAAGGATGGTTCAATATCAAAAAACTTATGCAGAAGAATGCATTTACTTTTATGCCACCTTCATTTCAATTTTTTTAATTAAAAAATAGATAATTTAATGTGAAAAGCCAGCAACTTTCCCACTAAAGTCAGAAACAAGCACTCCCACTCTCATATATGGTAAGACATAAAAAGTACAGAACTTGGAAAGGAAGAGGCATCTGGTTATAAAATTGATGCCAAAAATCAAACCTTTACTATCTTACAAATAATAACCAGTTAGAAAATTTAAGGGAAGAAAAGATGTCCTTTACAATAGAAACATTAAAAATACTAAGGAACAATAAATGTTAATGCGGTCATAACTCTATATGAAATTCCTATTAAAAGCTATAAAAATTATTTTAATAAATGAAAAGCCTCCCTTGTTTTCTTTGGAAAACTGATCAGTAAGATAGTTTTGATTCCTGAATTTAATCTCTAAATTCTGTACATTCCCCATCTAATTACCAGTAGAATTTTGTTTGGAATTCGATAAATTAAAGCTAAATTTCATCTCTTAGAATAAACACATGATTGGAGGCAGAATAAGATCTGAAAAAGAAGAAAAAGAGGGAGTTCCCATCGTGGCTCAGTGGTAACTAACTGATTAGTTAGTAACCATGAGGACACAGGTTTGATCCCTGGCCTTGCTCAGTGTGGGTTTAAGGATCCAGTGTGTGGTATAGGTCACAGACGTGGCTCGGATCCTGCATTGCTGTGGCTGTGGTGTAGGCCGGCAGCTGCAGCTCCAATTGGACCCCTAGCCTGGGAACTTCCATGTCATGGGTGCAGCCCTTAAAAAAATGCAAAAAAAAAAAAATAAAGTAAAATAAAGAATACAACTATGATACTATCAGGCATATTATAACATTGTCTAAAGCCGTAGATATTTTCGAGCAGAAACAGACCAAGAAGAGACCAATGTATGAGACTAGAGGGTTGAAAAATAAATTCAAGCACATATGACAATTGAATTTTTGATTAAAATGGCATCATTAAATCATGAGCGAGGATGAGGCATTCCATAAGCTGCACTTGAGAAACTGGTTAGTTATTTGAAGAAAAAAAAAATGATTTATTACCGTATCCGTCACATGCAAATAAATTCCATACGGATCCAAGTTACATATAAAAATGGAACCATAAAAGCTAAATTAAAAGAATGATTGCAGAGTCATCTGTATAACTCTATGAAAATGAATTTTAAACCTTGGATTAAAACAAAGATAACTGCTTCCCCCCAAAAACCCCAAGGTGAATTTTCACAGTCTTAAAAAAAGAGAAGCCCTTTCTAAAACTGTGGTGAGGAGTACCAGGAATTAGGTTGCCCCAGGGAACTGTGGCGTCAAAAGTTCTCCTACCTGGTGAATCCCAAAAGGCTAAGTCGTGGTCAGTTAGATGGCCAGGTGGGAAGTGCGTTCCAGGACAAGTCTGTCCCCCCAAATGCCCTTCCTCCCTTTCATTGGACTTGACGTCCTTCAGTCTGTCTGCTCCTCCAGTGGCCCCTGAAGCTGAAATGCAAAGAGTAAACATTAGGCCCACATTAGGCAGCATTAGCATTCCAAAGACACCTTGAAAAAGACAATCAAACTAGCCTAAAAATGGCCAGGAATAAAGCGGTCAGAAAGGTGAGCAATTACTAACGCATGCTCAGAATACAATTGAA
The DNA here is from genome assembly GCA_004024745.2 of Catagonus wagneri. Lineage (NCBI taxonomy): Eukaryota > Metazoa > Chordata > Mammalia > Artiodactyla > Tayassuidae > Catagonus > Catagonus wagneri. Next base: position 21,688,892 of record PVHT021183629.1, read on the forward strand.
TACCAGGCACCATGAGTTAGAAAAATCCACAGCTAAGGAGCTCTCATTCACAAAAACAGAATATACTAACTACTTTGGAACAAACTCAGTGCAGGATGTTAGTGCCTGGGTAGAGAAGACAGTAATGCTTGTGACTACTATGGGAGAGCAGAGAATGGCCTTTTCCTGGCAAGCAAGAGAAATACGGTGAAGATACTGACCCTTTTCACATCAATGTCTAGGGCACGTGTGGTCCAGTTACCATGAATGTGGTTTTGTCTCCGCTGTCTACATTTGCAGCATCCTTCAGAGCTGCTTCTACGCAGCTGACCAGGCTACCAGCCCGCCTAAGATTTCAGAAAGAAGTGGAAGTGGGCTTTGAGTAAATCCATGCTTCTTTAGTCTAGCATCTTGCAGTTCTGAGCATTCACCACAATTACAGGGAGGTTTCTCAAGAAACAGATTTTTGAGGCCCGTACCCACAGCTTCTGATTCAGGAGATGTGGGATGAGGCCCAAGAGTTGGCATTTCTTTTTTTTTTTTTGTCTTTTTGCCTTTCTGTAGAGCCGCACCCGCGGCATATGGAGGTTCCCAGGCTAGGGGTCTAACAGGAGCTGTAGCCGCCAGCCTTCGCCACAGTCACAGCAATGCGGGATCCGAGCCGCGTCTGCAACCTACACCACAGCTCACGGCAACGCCAGATCCTTAACCCACTGAGCAAGGCCAGGGATCGAACCCGCAACCCCATGGTTCCTAGTCCCTGAGCCACGACGGGAACTCCAAGAACTGGCATTTCTAACAAGTTCCCAGGAGCTGACACTGCTGGTAGGGAGGCTTCCACCCAGCGACCCACTGGGTTAGTTGAACACCTTAGAGGCAGAAGTAAGGGGAAGCTGGTAATGCAGTTCTAGTCTCGGAGGCTCTTAGGAGTTCCCTCGAACTTGCCCATCACTGGTCTCATTTCTAGCCTCATCCTCATGACTTCCAATGCGAGGCGGGCCTGGCAAGGTGTCCTTATTGGGCACCATATGGCTGTCATTTACTGCCTTCTTCCTATCAGTGGGGAAGTGTTGGAGGGGCCAGCAGAGGGGGAATAGGGTTGGGTGTGTACGTGTGTGTGTGTGTGTGTGGCTGAACACTTGAGATTTCAAGACTCATGGGCTTTAGACACAAGCTTCCTAAAGTAAGTGCATCCTCATTTAAAGCTCCAAAATTTCTCTTGAAACCTGACAAAAGAATATGGCTGGAAGAATAAATGCTCAAGAATAATAAATAATTCACACGGGGGCATGAGAGCAGGGATGCGGAAGACTTATCTGCCTGGTTATAAAAACCTATTTAAAGCAACAGTAATAAAAACAGCTGGAGCTCAGATATGAAGAGAAAACCGTATATAAATCATGCCGAAGAGGGCCAAGAATTAGATCAAATGATACGAGAGACTGTAATGCATGCTGAGTAAGCAATACGGAAGGGAAAGGTTACTTAATAAATCATGCTGGAATACTAAAGATTGAATCTGAAAGGGGAATTAGATTCGTACTTTATCCTACTCGCCAAAATGAAAGTTAAATATTTAAAAACAGGAAATCATAGAGGAAAAAGTAGCATAGACAGAATTTGCCGTCTGCCATGCTTCTTTGGAAGTGGGGGTGGGCATGAAGGAAACCACACTTGTTGAGTGCCTACTGTATGCCCCACGTGTATTACTTTACCCCGTCACAACTCACAGCAACTCTGAGACAGGTGTTACCCTCAACCTTAAGATAAGGAAACCGAGGGGCACAGAAACCCAGTTGCTCTCTCAAAGTCAAAGGGGGAGCAATCTGAAGCCCTTCGCTCCATGTTCAGTACTGCCCAGGTTTTGCCCACCAGCCCAACATGCTGGGAAGATGGGGCTGCCCAGTTTAGTGCCAGTCTAGTCCGACACGGGGCTGGGAATGGCAGAAAGTGAAACAAGTTAGAACCAAGGTTGGTGACCAGGCAGCTTCCCAGTGGTACGGAATTAATGAGTCTGGCCAGGAGGAATGGGGCCCATCTGCCAGGAGGTGGGAAGGAGGATGAGTAGCTGGGTTCCTGGAAAGGTTGGGTTGGTTGATGGAAACACTGGGACACACAAAAGCCATAATTTGTGGTCCAATCCTACTCCTTCCTTTTACCAGACATCATCTTAACTGCCCTTCCTAGGAGCCTCGAGAAGCCACGTGGTATTATGAAAGAGCAGGTGGGTGGGGAGGGGTGTCATGAAAACTTGGCTTTAATTGTGTTTTTGTGGCTTTCTAGATGCATGGCTGTGATCTAGTAACCTAACCTATCTGAGCCTTAGTTTCCTAAATTGTATACCAGGATAACGACACCCACCTCGCAGATTTCGTGAGAGGATTAAATGGTCAAATCAGGTAAAGCATCAAGCATAATAAACTGTGCATAGTAGGTGCTCAACTGATATTTGTTAAATAAGTGAATTTATATATTTTCTCAAAATGTGTATTTATTCAGTAGCTCTGAGGAAAAACTGAAGCCCAGAGAAAGGAGGTTTATCTAGCTAGTTCTGCTAGGAAGACAAGAATCGCACATTTTTCATCAGTTGTAGTTGAAGCATTCTAATTTGGGAAACTGGGTCAAGCCATATTGCTGTGCGTTAATTATAAGCTGCGATTCTAGCAACCTGTGGAAAGATGAGAAAACGGTCCAGCACCTGCATTTCCCACAGCAGCAAACGTGCCTCCGATGACACTTCTGTAATCACCGCCCCTTCCAATTGCCTACATCTTGGCAGCTTACAAAGAACTGCTCACATCCACGGTCACAGAGACCTGCCTTCAAGGAAGGTCACAGATTGTCCCATTTTGTGGATGAGGAAATTAAGGCTCCAGGAGGTACGGAGCTGGAATCACTGGGTGGGTGTGGAGGTATCACTGTGGGACTTCACGGCCTCTCCAAGGAGACAGAACTCAAAGCCTCTGGCCAAGACCCTTTGCATCACTTCCTCCATCTCACTGTAACGCCCTTTCCCCACCTTGAGCAACACGGCCTATTCCTTCCTGACCCTTACTCGGGAAGCGATGTGGCCCACTCCTCACACCTACCAGCACGCGTATCCTTAGACCCCTCTTTGCCCAACCAATCAGCAGCTCGGCAGGTGTATCCTGAGACCTCACCTCTCTCCCTGGGCTATAAAAACAGACAGGACCACACGCTCGGGCTCTGCTCTCCTTGATCATCAGGAAGTCATCCCACTGCACTAGCAATGTCTCATCTCAGTAAGCTCTCTTTCTCTTCACCTGACTGTGCTGGAAAATTCTTCTTCCAACCCGCGGGCACTGACCATGACAGTCGTCACTACATTATATGCTTGGTTACCTTGCTTAAGGGAAGGTGCCATAGAGAGTCCTGCCTGCTTCAGGCTGCCTCTGTCTCCCTGAGGCCCTCATGGGGAGGTTTCAGGATTCTATCTGCACATGGCAGCCCATCCCCATTCCACAGCCTGCTTGGAAGGAGACAGAAGAAGCGCAACATGCTCAGTCCTGCAGACTTATGAGGCCAAAGGAACTATGCATCCCTTAGTCCATCACATCATTGCACCCCAGGATCTGGCAGCATAGCCCAGATGCTCGAGTCCACTCTGGAACTGCAAAGATCTAGCCAGGGAACTTGGATCAAGTCCAGCCCAGGATTAAAGGTGATAGGATGTTACACAGGTGAGGAAGAACCTGCTTTGAATAATCACCTGAATGTGACAGGTTCACACATCATCAGTAATTCCCACAGCATCTTGTGACACTATCCCTATTGTTCTCATACTGATGATGGAACGGTACCCTGGAGAGTGACAGCTCATGAAGCATCCTGAAGTTGGTAGTTGTCTAAGATTCAAACACAGCTCTGTTTACTGTGACACCTGCCTTTTCATCAAGGCCCCTGTGACAAGTTGAACTTCGAGATCTTCTATGCTTTCCCGAGAGAGGCGAGCCACAGTCTTTGATTACGACCGGCACTGGGAAGGTAGGAGTTAAGTGTAACGCTCTGTTTGGATCCACTAAGTGAATTCCACTCAGCCAGTGGGTTCCCACAGACAGCCTGTGCAGGTGGAACAGAGCCTGCCTCCTGCACGTGCGTAGGAGGAGAGGCCCAATGGGCAGCGCTATGCCGGGGTCTGGAGCACCAGGAGCCAAAAAGAGTCCCCAAACTGAGTTCCCTCCCTGGGTCGGTGATTAACCTCTCTCTCCAAAACTTTATTTATTTTTAACTCTTTAAAGTGAGAACTGCAACGATTTTTAATTAATTGATTGATTTTGCATTTTAGGGCCGCACCCGTATCATAGGGAGGTTCCCAGGCTAGGGGTCCAATCGGAACTGTAGCCGTCGGCCTTTGCCACAGCCACAGCAACACGGGATCCGAGCCGCATCTGTGACCTACACCATAGCTCACGGCAACGCTGGATCCTTAACCCACTGAGCGAGGCCAGGGATCGAACCCGCAACCTCACGGATACTAGTCAGATTCGTTTCTGCTGCGCCATGACGGGAACTCATTTCTCCAAAACTTGGTTCCGTTTCTTGTCCCCTCTGACCTCAATCCTGTGCTGACTGAACACTAGTCAACCGGAGTCAGGCGACTAAAACTCTGGTGGTTGACAGTATCATCAAGGTACTACTAAAACTGCTGTTATGGATAGCGCCATTAATGTACAATCGCAGGGCGCTTCTCCAGGGCAAGATGAACTAACAGACCACCTGAGAATCATAAACCAGACATCCTGACTCCTGAAATGGCACTTAAGCAATGTTTTGAGACGATGGTTGATTCTAGCCTCTTTACTCTTCCCCTTTAACCGCCCCCACTTCCCGCCCCCTAACTCAAAGACCAAGTGCGAATGGTCTGAGGCCTGTCTTCCACTCCACACACAGGCTTGGCTCCCTGCAATAAATGCTACAACCTGGCGTCGTCGGCAAACTGGCTTTGCTGTCCATGGGGCTAGCAGGCCCTGCTGGCGTTGAGTGGCAACAAAGGATGTGAGCGAAAGGCAAGACGCCCCAGCCCGGGACGGGAGAGGAGGGCTGATTCTCCGCTTCCCAGAGGGAGGGCTGATGGTTGACAGGCTCGACCAAGGCGGCAGCAGCCTTGCTGGTGTCTTCCAGGTGCAGGAGCACAGTCGCATCCCTGGGGACCATCTGGAAAGTCTGTCCGTTCTTGTGTGACCCAGTTCTAGAAAAGATGACACTAATAATACCCACTCACTTCTTGGGCTGTGAGGAGTCAGGAGCAAATGCAGGCACTGCGTTCATTATGCAAATAACCTGTCCTGGGGCACAGACACAGGGCTTGCTGATCATTCACTCTTTCCTTTCCCAGGATTCTGGAATGGTTTGCAGCCACCAACACACCTGGTCTTCTTCCTCCAGGTATCTGAAAGCCTGTACATGAGCAGCTCTTGCAAACACTGAAATTAATTGTCAGAATTGTTTTAAAACCGTTCTGGCTATGAGGATGTGCAGTTAAAGGCAATTTCTATTTCTCCATAAGAAAAGCTAAGGAAGAGGAGTTCCCGCAGTGGCACAACAGAAAGAATCCAACTAGGAACCATAAGGGGGCAGGTTTGATCCCTGCCCTTGCTCAGTGGGTTAAGAACCTGGCGTTGCCGTGAGCTGTGGTGTAGGTCGCAGACGCGGCTCGGATCCTGCGTTGCTGCGGCTGTGGTGTAGGCCGGCAGCTGTAGCTCCGATTAGACCCCTAGCCGGGATCCTCCTTATGCCTAGGGTGTGGACCTAAAAAGAAAGAAAGAAAAAAAAAAGCTAAGGAAGAGAAAGCACTGTGATAGGGGTCTTGGCAGATGGACGCTGTCCAACTAAGGGCAAGTCTCTCTCTGAATTTTGCTAAAACGTGGATGTTGAGCTGGATGAGCTGTCAAGACCCAGCCCAGACGTGCTGGGTATATGATTCCAGCCAACATACACAGATCAGGGCCTGCCAGTGCACGAGTCAGAAATATTAAAATATGGTTCAAAACAAGGGGTTAAAAGTGGTCACTTCGAAGGTCTTAAGTATTTGTTCAATAAATACATATGGAACACCCTCTAAAGGTCAGGGTTAGCTGCAGGTGAAGCACTGCGGAGCAAACACAGACCCTCTTAAGAGTCCAGTGGGAGGTAGTTCCCGCTGTGGCTCAGTGGTAAGGAACCTGGCTAGTATCCATGAGCATGCGGGTTCGATCCCTGGCCTTGGTTAAGGATCCGGTGTTGCTGTGAGCTGTGGTGTAGGTTGCAGATGCGGCTTGGATCCCAAGTTGCTGTGGCTGTGGCTGAGATGTAGGGCGGCAGCTGCAGCTTCAATTAGACCCCTAGCCTGGGAACTTCCATATGCTGCAGGTGCAGCCCTAAAAAGACAAAAAAAAAAAAAAAAATAGACTCTAGTAGGGGGTCAGCACCTGCACAGTGGGTAGGGCGCTGGGTGTGCAGAGCTCGGAAAGGAGACTATCCCAGCCTCCCTCTCCAGCTGACAACTTGCCCGCAGGATGTTTCTGGTCCACTCTACACCTCCTCAAGGAAATCTGCCGAAGCGCCCAGAGGATGTGGTGTGCCCCCCTTTGTACGGAGCACCCTGTCCTGGGAGGGAATGCGCTCATCCCTCCAGACTGGGCCGCCGCCGCTGCAGGGAGCCTTCCCAGTGTCAGGCGCACTGACACCTCAACTTGTGCCTGAACTATTTTTAACTGGCTGTCGCCATGGCAGCATGAGAACCGCTGGGAAAGATGTGGCCTTTCCGACAGCATTCAAGATGCTGGCGGCCCTCTCAGCTCACTTAATCACCTGCGCGCCACAGCGCAGATAATCTATACTACATCCCCGCCTTCTCCTTGGCAGAGCTGAAGCCCAGACACCTCTCTGTGCTTCCTCACCTGCAAAGCAGGGATTTTAATAAAACAAAAAATGAAAACAAACAAAACATCTCCCCTCTGTGGGCCTGTGGTGGGAATCAAATTAGGCTGTTATTGCATCAAATGCACTCTGCACGGCCCCGTCAGTTTCTGTTGCCCAGGAATGAGGGGCCACGCCAAGCCCTCCTCTGCCTTTACTGCTCCTTTATGGGCTGAGGTCCCTTAGCCTTCTACAGGTGTCCACGGAGTCTGGAAATTCATCATTTCCTCTTGACAGACCAGTGATGTCCCTGACATTCTGCACGTCTGCCCATGTGTCCAGACTTTACAGGACCCCCCACCTCCGCTTCCCACAGGACCAGGTCTGGGGCCTGCCTCCCCCAGGCCAAGGTGGGCGCTGATGCAGGCAGGGAGCTCTCTCTGCTTCTTCCTGCACTGCAGTTACACCCTTGTATCCTAGCCTTGCCTCTACTCCTTTTTTTTTTTTTTTTTGCTTTTTGCTTTTTATGGCCATACCCGTGGCATATGGAGGGTTCCAGACTAGGGGTCGAATCGGAGCTGTACCGCTGGCCTGCACTACAGCCACAGTAACACTAGATCCAAGCTGCATCTGTGACCTACATCACAGCTCACAGTAACGCCAGATCCTTAACCCACTGAGCAAGGCCTGGAATCGAACCTGCGTCCTCATGGATGCTAGTCAGATTTGTTTCCACTGAGCCACGAGTATTTACTGAAGGAAGGAATGCAAGAGCCAATGGAAAATTCGAGTGTGATGCTGTGATTTATAATAAGAAACATATATTTGGTTTGTTTCCCCATTTCTAGGAGAGCTCCTAAAATCGTTGGAATTTCCTAAGTGCTGAGATTGAGCACGGGTTTTTATGTAAACCAGGTGACTTCTGAAAGGCCCCTAGTTCGTCTCAGGCTGGGGAATAGTCAGTGGAACTGGCCCTGTGCTTACAGGGTTATTAGAACTGTAAGTCCCACCCCTCTGATCTCCGGGGAGAAGGAAGCAGAAAGAAGCGATCTGAATGTGGCCTGGCCCTTGCACGCAGCTCCACAGCACACCTTGTGTCCAGGATGCCTCAGCCCTGGGCAGCCAGTTATGGCCTCTCCCCCTCTCCCCTTCCTCTCTCTGCAGCTTCTTCCCTTCAGACCCGGCCTGGACCGCAGCCCGCCACCTCTGGGTCAGTCCATATCCCAGGGCGCAGGTCTATGTGAATTTTCTCGTTCGACTCTCAAGGACAATCGGAAATTTCTCCCCTCCCTCCCAATTTTTTTTTGGCTCCTGGAATCATTTTCAAAGATGCTTTCATAAAAATGTATCTGAGCAGCCGAAGAAGCTTACAGAATCCAATAACTGTGAATGGCTCACACGCCAAAATTCCCAGCTGAAAAAACAAAAACTGGCCACATAGACGATAGCTGGGAAGAGGAGGCACCGTCTGCAGGTGCCTCCTTTGCAAGTCCTTACAAAGACCTGCAGCAGACGGAGGGTGTGGCTGGGCTGTGGCTCCCAGCGGGCGGCTGGCGTGGGCTGCGGGGAGGTCTTTCTGGAGAAAAGGAGTGGTTCCTGGGAGCACGAGCCTGGGATGGAGAGCCAGCTGGCCTGCACACCTGACCTCAGGGCCCTGAGCCCTGCAGAGGCTTCTGATCTGTGTCTTGATTTTGCAGGAAGCCCTAGAACCATGCCCGTGACGGAGGCAAGGAGCACACTGGGAGGAAGGCAGCTTGATTCCTCCTCTGGGGGCCGTGGGGAAAACTGGAGGGACCCTCCAACTGGAGAGGCGAAGACCCTGTGTCAGGGTCCCCTCAGGTCACAGTAATTTTGCTCCAGACAGAAGACAGCCCCAGGGAAAATGCTCCGGGCTTTTGCAGCAGCTGGAACTTTCAGGAAAGCTGAGAAGACATCCTGTGGGTTCTGTCTGTACCGCTGAGAGACTGACTCACCCGTTCATCCTTTGCTCCCCCTCTCTAGCCCCCCCAAGGCTATCCATGAAGGCTGGACTTGAACCATGGGGGTCTAATCTATGCCATCATCCTAGTCTCCTCCTTAGGCTTGTTTTTTAAAAATAACTTTTATTTATTTTTTCTTATAACACAAGGAATTGACCACTTGTAGGAGATTTAGAGAGGTAGCAGAGCCCAGACAAAAGGAACCAGCTCTAATCCAATCACTTGGGGATAATGACCCTTCATATCACAGGATCTAGTCTTTTCCGCAGGAATATGTATGTGTATGCGCATTTATTTCCATACATTTAGAGAGATACCTTTTTATGCCACGTGTCATTATTTTTAGAAAAAAAGGTGTCATACTGCATTTGAGAGCTCAGACTCTGGAGCCGGGCTGCCTGGGTTCTAATCGTGGCGGCTGTTATGTGCTGCCTGTGGGGTCTGGATTGTCACCTTTCTGTGCCCCGGTTTCCTTATCTGTAAACAGGCAAATTGGTTGACGAAAAATAGTATCTCATTGTGGCCTAAACTGGAAGTTCTTTGTCGGACAGTCACGTTGCTTACAATTGCTTGTTCACACCCTCTGTGCCTCGGAGGGTAGGCCTCACGCTTTTATGGCGTGAGGGTGCTGTGGGTTCCAGCCACTTGCCAGTTTTGGGCTCTGGACCCCATTCCGTCTGCCTCCTTAGCTTCTGACTATCCACTATCTTTGCTGTCTCTTCAACCTCTCCCTGTGTTGGCTTCTTTCCACCAATCAATATAATCAATTAAAATGTTGATTTCAATAATAAATGCTGGAGAGGGTGTGAAGAAAAGTGGGCTCTCCTACACTGTTGGTGAAACTCTAAACATGCACCCCAGTGTTCAAAACAGCGCTATTTACAATAGCCAAGATGCGGAAGCAACCTAAGCGTCTATCAACAGAGGGATGGATACAGAAGATGTGGTATATATATATATATATATATATGTATATGCCATGAAAAAGAATGAAATAATGTCATTTGCAGCAACATGGAGGGACCTAGAGATTACCATATGCAGTGAAGTAAGTCAGATAAAGACAAATATCATGTAAGTACGATCATCTACAGGTGGAATCTAAAATATGATACACATGAATTTATTTACAAAATAGCAACAGACTCACGGAGGTAGAAAACAAACTTATGGCTACCAAAGGTGAAAGGGGATGATGGCGGAAGGAAAAATTAGGAGTTTGGGATTAGCAGATACAAAACTATATAAAACAGATAAACAAGGCCCTGCTGTAAAGCCTTAGGAACTATACTCAACATCTTGTAATAACCTATAATGGAAAAGAATCTGAAAAAGGATATATAGGAGTTCCCGTTACAGCACCGCAGAAACAAATCTGACTAGTAACCATGAAGTTACGGGTTCGATCCCTGGACTCGTTCCGTGGGTTAAGGATCTGGCATTAGCCTGAGCTGTGCTGTAGGCATTGCTGTGGCTGTGGCGTAGGCCGGCAGCTGTAGCTCCGACTCGACCCCTAGCCTGGGAACCTCCATATGCCACAGGTGTGGCCCTAACAAGCAAAAATAAATAAATAAATAAAAACAGAAAAGGACATATACATATATCCTTCATACATATATATCTGAATTACTCTGCTATACACTGGAAATGAACACAACATGGTAAATCAACTCTACGTCAATGAAACAAAAATGATGCTGATTTTAAAACGTGCTCAAATCTCTCTCATTTTAAACAAACAAGCAAAAACTCTCGCTGAACACTGTGACCTCCTTCCTTCATCAGCTGTCTCTACCCATCATCTAACTTCCTCGAGCCATTTCTCACCCTCCGTCTGGCTGCTGTCCCACCACGCCACCCCGACCGCTTGGGACCAGGCTCCCAGTGGCCTCCCTGTGGCCAGATCCGTAGGCACTCTGGCCTTGGTTCTCGCCAGGCCTCTTGCCTTTGGCACTGTCGCCTCCTTCCTCCTCCGGTCCTCCTGGGGCTCGTTCTCATCCCTCCTCCTCTCCCTCCCTTCTCTGACACACGTTCCTGACTGGTCCCCTTTGTAAGCGTCTCTCCTGGAATGCGCTTTTTCCTGGCCTTCCCTCTCTGTTTCTTCTGTTTTCTGAGACCCTGCCTGAACCCATTACCCACCTGTAACGTCACGACTTGGTAAACGTGGGCGGTCCCCAAATCTCTATCTCCCGATTCAGAACGCTCTGTCCAGATACCCAGCTGGACCGCTCCATGAAGACGTCCCCTAGAGCCATCAAATCGACGTGCCTCAAGTAAAATTAAACACCTTCCCTGCAGCTGCAGCCTCCCCTGTGGTTTCTGGCTTTGGAAAGGGTCAGACTCACATCCCTATTAAAGTGTCAGTGACTCATTTCGAAAGAAATCAAAGCCGTGTTACCTTACGGTTGAATTTTTGGAATAAGAAGATGGCCAGGGGCACCTGGGACTTTCTAATGTCACCAAAATCACAGATGCTGCTGTGCTTTGTGCTCTTGTCCTGTAGGAGGCAGACCCCGATGCTCGACAGAACCTCAGCGCTTACAATTGCCAAATGAATGGGAAGGCAAAGGGACCAAGAGCCATCGCTTCTCACAAAGCGCTTTAGCGGGAAGGGCTCGCACAGACCGTCTGGTCCAGCCGCAGCCACAGACCTGTGGTCCTCAGCACACTTCTCGAGGCGCAGAGAAGCACTCTCACACCTCTGCCCTCTCGGGGTCATTTCTCCAGGGGTCGCTTGGCAAGACTGTCGAAGACACCCCTGTAACGAGCTGAGCGTCTCGGGCCCAGGTGAGGGCTTTGGTCCTGACATTGTTTTCCTTCGCCCTCTAGGTCCCCATCCTTCCTTAAGCATCCTTGGAAAGGGGTGGGGCTTCCCTCTTACTTTTAGAGAATTTTCTTACCTCTGGCTGGGATCCCAAGGTCCTGAAGTCACAGAAAAGCATGTGCAGATGTAGTTACCAATGACCTAAGGAGGGAAACGCTCTCTTGAAAAAATCACTTATTGGAGTTCCCTTCGTGGCTCAGTGGTTAACGAATCCGACTAAGAACCATGAGGTTGTGGGTTCAGTCCCTGGCCTTGCTCAGTGGGTTAAGGATCTGGCGTTGCCGTGAGCTGTGGTGTAGGTTGCAGACGCGGCTCGGATCCCGCGTTGCTGTGACTCTGGTGTAGGCCGGCGGCTATAGCTCCTGTTAGACCCCTAGCCTGGGAACCTCCATATGCCGCGGATGCAGCTCTACATAAAGGTACAAAGACAAAAAAAAAAAAAAAAAAATCACTTATTACAGAAAATTTGAAGCATACTAAGAAGAGAGAGAACAGTGCAGAAAATCCCGTGCATCCAGTCCCCACCTGAAACCCCATCCTGAGATGGATGTGTCTCCTTTCCCCAAGAGCTTTGTGTGTGTGTGTGTGTGTGTTTTTTTTTTTTGGTTTGGTGCTAGGTCTTTTTTTTTTTTTTGGATTAAGATATTTTATTACATTTCAATCTCCTTTATCCTTGGCTTCAATAAATATGATCTCCTATTTCTATTTCCAGTGTATCACTTTGCTGTACAGCAGAAAGTGGCATGACATTGTAAACCAACTATACTTTAGTAATTTAAAAAACAGTAAGATAAATAACATAAAAGTGTTTTTTTTTTTTTTAATGGCCTCACTCATGGCACACGGAAGCTCCTGGGCCAGGGACTGAATCTAAGCCACTGCCGTGACCTCCACCGCAGCCAAGACAATGGGTCTTTAACCCACTGTGCCAAGTGACCTGAGCCACCGAAGCCACGGAGGTCCATTGTACCAAAGCAGGAACTCCTAGGTCTAGATCGTTTTAAAGCAGGGTTTTGCAGACTTTTTGGTCTCAGGACTCCCTTGCACTTTCAAAAAACATAAAGGACCTTCAAAGGTTTTGCTTTATGTGAGTTAAATTTTTGATACTTATATTAGATAGCAAAAGGGAGCAACAAAAAAATTTACTTATTAAAAATTATAACACACTACATAACATAAGTGACATACTTTTTAATGAAACCGCCCATCCATCTCACTCCCTCCCCACCCCACCCCCACCGGAAGCCAAAGCTGATCTAAGTTCACCTCTCCTTAAAATGGAGGCTTGGCTAATAGCTACAGCCATCACACTCGGGTACCTGAACTTTTTGTGGTTTTTTAAATTTTACAAAATTTCATCATGACACTCGGGGTGGGGGGCCCCACCCTTCCAGATCATAGGCGAGGTGGCTCCGGGCTGCCAGCTAAGGTCTCCAGTTGTTCTGGCTTGCTCAGGACTGAGAGGGGTCTTGGGACATGGGCCTTTTCAGGGCTGAAACCGTGAGAGGAGATGAGTTGGTCACTGCTGACATCACAGACTCTATCACCACTGCCAACTTCCGAGTTCAGCCGTGAGGACACCGTCCTCCCTCTGCTACAGGTGAGAGACCGCCACGACAGGTGAGGAACATGCCCATTTCTCTTCTCAGTCATGGCAGGAATCAGCTTAACACACAGGAACTCTCTTCTGCTCTAAAGGGAGCGACCGAAGTGTCAGAGAGCCTCACAAATGCCCACACCCCCGGCAGAGACACACGGCCTCAAGGAAACCTGGCAGAAGGGCTCCAAAGGGCCTTCCGCTCAGGTACTGTCGCTGGTGCAAACCTCACAGAGCTTCCCTGGGGGCTTGCAAACAAGAGCTGTGTCTCCACAAACGGGGTGGCTCAATGCCCCTAGTTCTTGGAAATTTGCATACGATGGATCTTCACTGGGATATAAGAAAGGTTTTTAGACAAAAATTATTTTAAAAACACAAGGCTCTCACAGGACCCAAAAGCACAAGCTCACAGCTTCTAACTAGGTTAGCTAAACAAGGACACCCCTCGGAGGAGCGGCTAGCACAGGCTCTATTTTAGGCATTTCAGAGGAACGCTGCTGATCATGACTTACACTGGATGGAGTGGCTATTTGGGGACATTTATTTTTGCTGAAATATTTGCTGAGCATTTTTATAAAGTCCTTCAAATACGAAAAGATGAAAGCAATTTCCATAGGAGCCTTTAGAAGAGGATGGGAAGGAAGACGGTGATCAGAAAACGCACTGGCGTTTACATCGAGGGGTTACTTTCCGATACCTTCAATACCATCTCTTCAGCGTGAAGCGAAACAGAACCAAAGCAGAGATGACAGCACACACTTGGCATGAAATGAACATCGTGAGCTTGGTGCCTCTGCTGGTTTTCTCCCCGCCTTCATTTTCCCCAAAGGACAGGATAATATTTAAAGAAGTTCCAAGAAGGCAACGATGCCTTCTGTCGGGAGGAAACGGAGGACTGGGGACTGGGGATGCATTCAGGTCTTGGGATTCGGTTTTCGGGCAGCTTGTCGGGGATGGGTTCCAGCTGCCCAGACCACTGTCACTTGGCATCTCTGGGTGTGGTCCCTTTCAACCTTGCTTCTCAGAAAGAGTTACTCTGAGCAGCTTCGGCCATCTACAGGGATGTCCTGGTTTCGGGAGCCTTGGAGGAAACGTGGTACATCCCAGAACCTTAGCCCTGCTTCCACATTAAAGCCCCCTGGAGATCTTTTAAAGCCATCCATGCTCGGATTCTCCAAGTAAACAACTGAGAATGGGGCCCAGGTGTATATATATATATATATATATATATATATATATATATATATATATATATATATATATTTTAATACCCCAGGTAATTCTAATAGACAACCTGTGTCAGAACCACCGCTGAAAATCAATGCCGTTCACACCGTAATATGCATGTGAATCACTGGAGATGTTATTCTCCTGATTCAGCAGGTCTGGGACTGGTAGAAGATCTTGCATTTCTAAAAAGCTCCCAGATGAGGTTGCAGCTACTGGTGCCACACTTCGAGCAGCAAGATGTAGAATTGAGCACACTGGCCTAACTGCTGGGAACCAGAGGGTTTCTTTTCTTTTGCTTTTTAGGGCTGCACCAGTGGCACATGGAAGTTCCAAGGCTAGAGGGTGAATAGGAGCTGTAGCTGCCGGCCTACGCCACAGCCACAGCAACACTGGATCCGAGCTGCGTCTGCAACCTACGCCACAGCTCACGGCAACAGTGGATCTTTAACCCACTGAGCGAGGCCAGGGATCGAACCCTCACCCTCATGAATACTCGTCAGGTTCCGTTGAGCCACGATGGGACCTCCACTCATGTCTCTTATAAGGGGCACTAAACCCATCATGAGAGTCCACCCTCATGAACTCATCTAACCCTAATTAGCTCCCATAGGCCCCACCTCCAATACCAATACAGTGGGGGTTATGACATCAACGTGTGAATTTGCAGGGGGCACAGTTCAGTCTGTGGCATAGACCGAGCCCTGGAGGCTTATGGTCAAAGAAACAGTCTTCTCTCTGGAGGTCTGCAGTGATGTGGTCACCAACTACCTTAAAAAAGACAAGGATCACACCAGACTGTACCAATGATTCTTAAACATGACTTTTTTCCATTGGAAGGAGAGCACTCAAATTTATATTCAGCAGTAAGAAGATTATTCAGTAGTGTTACAAGATTAGAAAAGAAATGCTATTTGATCAAAAATGTAGTCAAAGTTAATCTGAAAGAATAAATTTCTGGTAAAATTCAGGAAGTTTAGGAAAGGAAGTTTAAGGAGAAATTTGAAACTGTAATACAAACTTGAAGTAATCAGAACGAAGTGACATAAGCAGAAGGAAACAGAGCAACAGAAGAATGAGAAGCTCATAAGTAAATTCAAGATTTTATGGCAGTTTTGTATATGACAAAGGTGACATTTAAAAGCAGTGAGGAAAAGACAGATTCTTCAAAATTTTTGTTGTGGTCGTTAGTTTGTCACTGGGAACAAGACTGATCCCCGAGCACAGCTAGTTAACTGCATAAACTAAATACCAGATGGAGTAAAAACCTACAGTAAAAGATCAAAACCTAAGAATGTTTAAAGAAGGCTGGGATTTTTTCCCCTAATCTTCAGGTCAGAAAATTTCTAAGCATGACATCTTAAAGGCAAAAATTTTAACGGAAAATCTAGATCTGTACAACTTAAAAATTAAATCTGACTTATGACAAAAGCAACAGTAAAACTAAACACAAAGAAAATATTGAACTTTTGTAATATAAAAGATTAAGGATATAAATATAAAAGGCAGAGAAAGCTTTAAGAAGAAATAAGACAAATCAAATAGAAAGTGGGCTAGAATACGAACCATCAAGTACGCGCATACACAGTACAAACAACCGATAAACATGAAAAGTTGATCAACATCATTAGTAACTGAAGACATTTTTAAAAAGATTTTTTTAAGAGATTTTTTTTTTTGCTTATCAGATTGTTAAGAATTTAAAAGATTGATAATACCCACAAATGGTGAGGGTGTAAGAAAATGGTTAGTCTCATCCTCTGTTGCTGGGAGTGTAAATTTTTATAATCTTTCTGGAAGGGAGTCTAGGAATAATTATTAAAATGTTAAATATTTTCTCCACTCAGCAATCTCTAGGAATATTTATTAAAATGTTAAATATTTTCTCCACTCAGCAATCTCTTCTGTAGATATTTGCTCTAAGAGGATGGTTAGACAAATACACTAAGATAAAACTGTTGTTCATAATGGTAAAAAAGTAGAAATATCAAAAGGTACATTTCCTGCAGTTTGGCTAAATAAATTATATTTATACAATGAATTATTATTAAGTCATTGAACGCTGTTAAGCATGCTATATTCATTAATTTAAAAAGGTTTTCATTATTCAGTATATTATTTTCATTATTCAGTATTTAAGGTATGGCAGGGCATCATGCACACACATTTTTAATACATATTTATAAAACAGAAATTTCTGAAAAGCTGCACCTCAAAATGTTAACAGTAGTTCTCTCTGAATTATAGAATTTTAAGTAATATTTTATTCATATTTCTCTGGCTTCTTTAAAATTTCTATTATTATTAAAGCATCATTCTTTTTAAAAGTTATTTTTAGTTTGAAGAAAACAAGGGGGATTAGACAAAGCTGTTCCCTGAGGATATTTTGTATCCTTAAATAAATTCCATTGTACACAAAGAGGGGTATAACAAAATTAAAGTATGTGTTCAACTCAAAAAGCTAAGAAACAGCAAAAGAAAGGAAAACAAGAGTAAGGAATTATCAGAGGTGAAAGTAAAGCATAGTGAATTAAAAACAGAAAACTGCTACCACTAACAAATGTAAACAGTCTGTGTTTAGAAGAAAAACAATATAGACAAGTCTGATCAACTTTTTTTTTTGTTAAGCATTTTATAACGATTTTTATTTTTTCTATTATAGCTGATTTACCTGATCAACTCTTAAGAAAAAAGAGTAAAAAGGCCCCAAAGAGTCCACATTAGGGATAACAAGTGAGAATATGATCATAGACATAGAAGAAAACTTACAAATTTGCCTCTCAAGTTGGCAAACTTCTTTTAAATAGCATGACTGTAGGGTGATACACTGCTATCAAATTTCATAGAACAATTTGACAAATCCTATTCAAAGCCTAAATATTTTTGTTATCTATTGACTCAGCAATCTGACTTCTGGGTATTTATCAACAGGAAATTATCACAGGATAGATAGAGAGGTAGATAGACTGAGCAATAAATGGATGGATGGATGGGGTGTGAGAAAGAGAAAGAAACAAACAGATAACCCATATGAATAACAGATGAATAAGAGTGATTATCTCTGGGTAGGAAAATTATGAATAATTTTACTTTATGTCTATTTTCTAATCAACTGTGAATCACCAAACAGCAACAGAAAAATGATTAGAAGACATAAGTGAGCAATTTTATACGTAGGCAATAAACATAAGAAAAAATTAACTTGACTAGTAATTAAAAAAACTCAGATTAAAACAATAACCTGATGCATTTTAAAATTACCATACTGACACATTTTTTTTTCTTTTTATGGCAGCAGCTGCGGCTTATGGAAGTTCCTGGGGCTAGGGGTCAAACTGTAGCTACAGCTGAAGCCACAGCCACAGCAACAGTGGATCTGAACCACATCTGTGACCTATGCTCTAGCTTGCGGCAACACCAGATCCTTAATCCACTGAGCGAGGCTAGGGATCGAACCTACATCCCTCAAGGACCCCATGTCAGGTTCTTAACCTGCTGAACCACAATGGGAGCATTCCTGGCACATTTATTTAATAATGAGACCCAGTGTGGTTGAGGATGCCTTTTAAAATGAGAAAGGGGAAACAAAAATTGGTACAATCTTTCTGGAGAACACATGTGCAATCTGTACCAAAAATATTAAACATTTGCGTTTTTGTCTAAAACCTCAAATATTTTGTTCTAAGGAAGTAACTCTGAAATTTGAAAAGGGCTCACTAAAGAATCTTCATTCCAATGCTATTTATAAGAGGGAGAATCTTCATGAAACCTTCACATCTTTAACAGAATTGGATAAAAAAAAATTACGGTTCATGCATGCACTAAAATGTAATGTAGCCACTAACAATAAAGTAGAACAACAGCAGGCAGTGTTGTGGAAGTAAGTTCTCAGAGTAAAAAAAACCAGAATGTATGTATTTATTTTTAGTTAAAAATGATACATTTGTTCTAGAGCCCTTTTTTTGTTTTTGTAGGTCCGCACCTGCAGCATATGGAGGTTCGCAGGTAAGGGGTTGAATCGGACCTGTAGCCGCCAGCCTACACCACAGCCACAGCAACGCCAGATCTGAGCCACGTCTGCGACCTACACCACAGCTCACGGCAACACCATATTCTTAACCCACTGAGCACGGCCAGGGATGGAACCTACAACCTCATAGTTCCTAGTCGGATTCGTTAACCATTGAGCCACGACAGGAACTCCAGCTGATTTTTTTTCTTTTAACTTTGTTTGTTTAGAGCCACACCCACGGCATATGGCTAGGGGTCAAATTGGAAGTTCACCTGCCGGTCTACACCACCTACACCTGCTTTTTTAAGGAAGAAAAGAATGTACAATGAATACAATATAATCTGTTGTTTAATTCTAGTTTTGTAACATTATACTTATAAATACTATATATGGTCTCTCCTTTTTTTTTTTTTCTTGGTCATCTGAATTTTCCAAGTGTTAATAACAAGCACTCTTTTGGTCACAGTATCCCTTTCCTATTTATTTATTTATTTATTTATTTAGTGGCACCCACTGCATTGACAATGCCGGACCCTTTACCCACTGTGCCACAAGGGAACTCCTCCATTTCCTATTTATTTTCTTGCTAAGAGAATTCTATTTTCACTGAGGTGGCATTAGACCAGACCAAGGAAAGGAGTCATTTCTTGGTCTAAGCCAGCCACAACAATCTTGCTTTCTGTTTCTCCAACATCTCTGCACACGACTGATTTCTATGAGACAGATTCAAAGAGAAGTCGGCCATGAGATGCGGTCCTGGGGAAGGTGTGCTCCTATGATAAAAGAGACAGACGTGCCTGGCTCTATCCCTTCGCAGTTTTCCTGTGTGGAGTGTGGATGCTATGGCTGGAGCTGTCAGCAGCCTCCTCGCACAATTATGGGAAAGGCCACCAGCGTCACTGTGGGTCCTGAAAGTTTAGAGCCTCTGAACCATCAGTGGCAACTGTCTACCTTCAGACACTATTACATTAAGAAAACAAGTCCCTCTGTATAGATGGAGTTTTCTCTTACTTGCAGCATAAAGCATCTGTGATTTAAATGTGCCATAAAAACACTTGAAAGAAACTCAATTAAAAGGTAGAACAGAAGGACTAGGAGAATCAGTCTGTATCTTATCTGTATTTTAAAGAATATATCCGTAACACATTCATAGTACCAACCCAGAAAAAATTATTTAAAAATGTATAATAGTCTGGAACATAGCCAATCCCACAATGCTGGTCTCCCAAGCCCTGGCAGTCCTGGAATTGATTTGCTGTGTGATCTCAGGAAAGCATCTAATTCTAGAACTCAGCCTCCTAATCTGTGTGAAGGCAACAAGTCGAAGGATTCTTAAGGCTCCTTGCTAACAGATCTAGCTGAAGAGCTCAGCGTGTACCTGTGAGTCTGTCATTCTCTTCCCTATGGACAATGACTGGCCAAAAATACACTCTGTGCAGAGAAACTGTTCAAGAATGGGAAAAAAAAACGCCATACTTCCTTTGCTTAAAACAGAGTGCATACGCGTGGACCCAGAGACCAGACTGTGGTTACCAGAGGTGGGAAGGGCGTGATATGCAAGAAGGGAGTTGTAGTTCCCATCGTGGCACAGAGGAAAAAAATCCGACTAGGAACCATGAGGCTGCGGGTTCAATCCCTGGCCTCACTCAGTGGGTTAAGGATCCAGCATTGCCGTGAGCTGTGGGGTAGGTTGCAGACCCGGCTTGGATCCTGCATGGCTGAGGCTGTGGTGTAGGCCAGCAGCTGCAGCTCCGATTGGACCCCTAGCCTGGGAACCTCCACATGCTGTGGGTGTGGCCTTAAAATGGGAAAAGACAAAAAAAAAAGGGAGTTAAAAAGAATCAACTCCCAGCTATAAAATAAGTAAGTCATAGGGATGCAATGTACACCATGGGGACGATAGCTAATAACACTGTAATGTATATTTGAAAGTTGCTACGAGACTAAATCTTAAAAAAGTTTTCATCACACACACAGAAAATTTTGGCAAAGAGGTTAACTAGATTTACTGTGGTGGTTACATCATGAGATACAATATCCAATCATTGTGTCATACACCTGAAACTAATATAACACTCTATGGTAATTCTATCTCAACAAAAAGCAAACAACAATAAACCCAAAGTGCCCAGGGAACATCACTTTATAATTTTCTGTGTGGTCTCAGAAGACCATCAGATGTGATTCTCTTCTGTTAAGAGGGGAGTGGGAGTTCTCGTCGTG
>PVHT021183629.1:21709690-21729749 GCA_004024745.2 Catagonus wagneri
AAAAAAAAAAAAAAAAAAAAAAGAGGGGAGTGAATGCTTCCCAAATCTCTCCACCAAATTTCTAACACCTCACTGAGATGCCCCAGCCCCCCTGTGGTATGTGTATTCCTTTGCTGCGACAAGTAATAAATCCAACTTGTTTAACTATGGATGTGTTCTTGGAGGTCTTTACCAGAAGGCACTGGCAATACCAAGCACTGGAAAATGTTTATTGCTACTATCAGCAATTGTTATTTTTAAAATTAGTTACTGTCATTAATCAGCTGGGTCTAGCATACAGGATGTTTAGCTTACACGATGTTATCTCTGAGGAAGTGGTTGAGATACCACCAGAAGGCAGACTGGAATAGGTGATAAAAGGCCTTTGCCTCGCATCCTCTTGTATGAAATGAATGGCGTGGAACAGAGCGCACGCGCGCGCGCGCGCGCGCACGCGCGCGCACACACACACACACACACACTAAAGAAAGGCTGATAAATCTCCATCTTTAGAAGGTTCCTCCTCAAAGGGCGAAAACTTGTCTTTCTTGTTCACAGCTGAATCTCCAGCATGCAAAGGAATGCAGATCACATCATTTAGCCCCAACTCAAGCATCCAGGGAGACCGAAACATTAATCAATCAGGTAGACAAACATAGCTAAGATGTAGGTAGCACTTACTCACTCCCAGGCACCGCACTAAATATTTCAGATGTATTAACTCAGCTGCCTCTTGTCCTAGTCCTATGAAGTAGCTACTATTATGAACCCAATTTTTTTTTTTTTTTTAGGGCCGCATTCACGGCATATGGAGGTTCCCAGGCTAGGGGTCGAATTGGAGCTGTAGCTACTGGCCTACGCCACAGCCACAGCAATGTAGGATCCGAGCTGCATCTGTGACCCTACACCACAGCTCACAGCAACACTGGATCCTTAAGCCACAGAACAAGGCCAGGGATCAAACTTGCATCCTCATGGATGCTAGTCAGATTCGTTTCTGCTGAGCCATGAGGGGAACTCCACTATGAGCTCAATTTTATGGAGGTGAACACTGAAGCAGGGGGAGGGTGGTTTAATGGCTCATCAAAGATCCCATGGCTGGTAGGAGGCTGAGTTAGGATTTAAATCCAGGTAGTCTGACTTCAGAGTGCTTCACTGCCTTGCGGGACAAAATATCGATATAGAGGGTAATAACGTGCAATTAGCTTTACAGGTGGATCTGTGTTGTTTGTATCTAGAAAAATAGAAGGTATCTTTTTTCTTTATTAAGTACGAGTATTGAATACATTCTTTGAGTATTTTTAGTCATTTAAAAAGGAAATGGAAATTACATTGATCATATAATTTGATCCCAGCAAAATAACATTGGATATAAACACAAAAAAATAACAGGGGAAAACACAATAATATCAGGAATGAAAAAGGGATATAAGAATAGATTCAGCGGGGATGAAAAATGATAAAGGAGTACTATTTATAACTTTATGCTGTAAATTTGAAAATGTAAATGAGATGTACTTCTTTTCAGAATATTTATTTAAATATAAATAGCCCAAAATTGACTCAAGAAAAATCAGAAAACGAATACTCCATTATTTACAAATAACGTTGAAAAGATAGTTCTAGCATTCTAAAACCCGCCAAGCCCAGATTGCTTTATACATGCATTCTACTAAATTATCAAAAGCAGATAGATATCTTGCTAATTTAAAGACAACCGTGTGTAGGAAAAACGAGGATGCTTTCAAAATCATCCTAAAAAGTTCACATAACCTTGTATCAAACCTGAATGAGAAGCCTGCCATCCCCTAAAAAAGAAAAATAATTCTATTTATTAATATAGATGCCCTCGAAAGCCCTAAGATAGATAAATAATTCAAATCTAGCAGCATATTTTTTATAAAAGAACATACATCCTCAACCAAAAAAAGTTTGTTGGGAGAGTATCTATGTGGTATAATTAAGGGCAGCATTTTGAATCAGTAAGAGAAGGATGGACCATTCAGATTTGGTGTTGGCGCAGTTGGCTTTTTGCCTTCAGTAAACCCTTACACTACCCTATGTATACATATATAATTTCCAAATGAACTGATAATCGAAACATCATCATTGACAACAATAACAACCAAGTTCTAAGTCACTCAGACACTGAAGCGACAATTCCTGTGATTCTGGGTCTCCCTAAGCAAGACAAGAAATCAAGAAGCCGTGAAAGATAAGACATACAGATTTGGGTATACAAAACCTTAAAAATGCTTTCTAGAGAAGGACTCCTCCCCCAATATTATTCAGTGCTTATAAATAATAGATGCTTCTTGAAAAGGTAGGTAATATTATCGAAAACTAAGTGATAAAGGCAAATTACAGAATGATATTTATATTTTTAAGAGGTCAATAAAATTGTTCACCCCGTGGCAAGTTGGGTTTTAAAAAATCGGCACGGGGAGGAAGAACACACAGATATACAATATTAAGAATGAAAAAGGGGTACAGTTTCAGAGAAGAGCAGACACGATGAGGTAATATGAGTTGTAACTTGGTGTCTGTGAATGTGACACTGTCAGTGAGACAGACAATTATCTAGGAAAATGTAAATGACTAAAACTCCAGAAGAAGTGGTGCTTTTGTTTTGTTCTGTTTTGCAAAAACAGAACTTTGTGTCTATATAAATCTAGATAACATAAACCAGTGGGTCTGTGGTTTGAAAATACAGGTTACCTCTGGGTGACGGCCTAACAGTAGAAAGACGTGGAAAGCTGGGTGAGGGGGGGCACTTGCTTTCTAAACATAATGCCCTGTGCTTTGAATCCTATACAAGCTGTGAGTTACTTTTGTCATAAAGGAAATCAAAACGGTGGACGCGCAGCTCTGGGAACAAGTAGGAGGTGGGTTAAAGGAAGGAGTTGGAGTGGGATCCGACGGTTTGTGATCATCAGACCCTCCCCAGATCTTACCGTCACACTTGCCCCCTCTTCTCTCCCTCTCCTTCCCACGCTGTGGACAGACACCCTGAGATTCGAGGGCGTTTCACGAGGAAAACTGGAGGAAGGCAGAGCTGCGGAAAAGAGCAAAGGAGAAAGGAATCCATGTCCCTACCCTGGTCTGGGATCGGCAGTGTCAGACTTTGGGAGTCCCCTCACCAATCCTGATCCCGGGTCGCCGCGCCTCCTCTGCGCCCAACCCCTGGGGCTCCTAGAGGCTCAGGCTAAATTGTTAAGGGAGTCTAATCCCTCAAGAGCTGGGGACGAGGGGGCGGGGTGGCCTGGCGCCTCTGCCCGCAGCCGCAGGTAGGCACGTCCCCACCCCCGCTGGCCCTTCCTTCCTCCTTCCTCCCCAGCACACACACCCACACAACCCGCTCCAGCCTCGGCTGGAGAGATGCTCTCAGGCACCCGCGGGCAGCAGCGCCTCATCAGCCAGTAGAGCCGGAGAAGGAGCTGGAGGGCTGGGGTTGCGCAGGAGATCTGCAAACCAGAACTGGGGACAATTCTTGTCTTCTTTCACGCTTCTTTCTTTCTCTTTAAAAAAAGCTCCCTCGTTCCCACTGCAACTTGGAGGAACAGGGAGTGATTCGAAGGAACTGACGCAGAAGCTTTATTTATAAACCTTAAAGAAGTTCTGGGCAAGTCACTCAACAGGACCCGAGAGGCCCGGGTTACCCCAGCTCCCAGCGCTGGTTCCGCTGGCAAGCCAACCCACAGCCTCAGGCAGGGGGGCGGGGCGCCCCCGACTTTGCTTTTGGAGTAATGACACTTCCCGTGGCTTGGACCCAGGTGGTCTCGCTTGGTGAGCGTCCCCACCAGGTAAGCACGCCCCCAGGGGTCTCCACTGGTCACCTGGGTGGGACCTCCAGCTCCCAAGAAGTAAGTCCACACAGTTTAGCCGCAGGCACGAGTGGGAGGCTGGTAGGAGTGAGTGCTTTTATCACAGGAAATTGTGGGAGATGGGAGTGGAAGATGGATTTAGAATTTTTTATTTTTGCATTGACGCGTGGGGATGAGACGCGTAGGGGGCTGAATTTTTGTAGGAAATGATTGCGGATCGGGGCTAGGTGATAGGCGTCTGGATTCCGCAGGGACTGAAAGGGAAGCAAAGTCCACATTTTTGCAGAAACCCGTGAGGAACGGGAGGTGAGAGGTTATGATGCTGAAAAGGTGCAAGACATTGTAAAGAGTATGAATCTAAGCATTTTAGAGAAATGACGGGAGAAGGACTTACCGTCCTGGTTTCACCTGACCCCCACCTCGGCCTTCTCCACGAAGATGCTCACAGACACTGGCTACAATGGTCGCCCTGACACACTGCCCGCGAGCCCCGGTACCGCGGCGTTCAGCACCTCGGACAGAGCCCAAGGGGCCGCGCGGCGCCCATTGAGCGCCGGGCGGCATTCTGTCTCCTCCGCCCCAGACCATCGCAGCTCTCTGCGGAGGGCGACTGCCTAACGCCGCCCCCAGAGCCGGGAGATAGGATTCTCTCGAATCGCAGAAGCAAACGTGGATCAGTTTCTGATCCGCTTCTAACTGCTTCCCGTGACTGCAGAAGGAAGAGGCGGAGTATTAAGATAGCCCCCAAGCTTCCATAGATACTACAGTGTCGCCTCCCAGATTTTGAAAGACGTACCTAAACTTCTTCAAAATGTAACATTTATTGAGTGTTTTCCACGTGCAAAGGCCCCGTGCTGAGCGCTCTACATGAGTTATTTCATTGTTACGGTGCGCCACAGTGGTCTGCCCTTATCCCCATTTTACAGATGAGAGAACTGAAGCAAGAGCGGCTGAGCAACTTGCCCCGGGTTTCTACAACCACCAAATGGCATAGCTGCATTTGTAAACTCCACTCCAGGCGGCAGTAGTCGGAAGGTGCGCCTGATCAGAATTCTTAGGGTCAAAGGGCTGTGAACATGGGATCAGAGGTACAGAGTTTGAATCAGAGATGCCCAACTTGCAAATGTATGCTGTTGGGCAGAATTACTTAACCGATCTGAGCTTCAACCTCCACTTCCATAAAATTGGGATAAGACTGCTCCCGGGGCAGAAGTGCGAGAGGAGGGTGATCAAACATAACGGCCTATGTAGAAAGACTCCGCAGACTCTGAATTGTGGTTGGATGGTGGAGTCGAGAAAGGAGGGAAGCTGGTGGTTGGAAGAGAAAAAGGATGTAATGAACCCCAGTGGCACTGTATAGGGTGTGGGGCACAACAGACAGCATGGCTTAGAGGCAGGATTCTCGATGAGTTAAATTCAACATAATAACCCCTTGGATTTTTAGGACTTTATAAAGAATGTTCACATATTGCCTGTATTTGCTCCTTTTAAAATCTGGTAAGGTGAATTGGAGCTCTTCTATTCATTTAGCAAAATGATGCTTGCCCCTAATTATTCAACTTCCTAGTAGCAGAGCTGAGATTAGAATCCAGGTCTGCAGCTTCTCTATTCTGTAATTCTCCCACCACAACCAGCGCGTCAAGAGCTTGGATTATGGAGCAATATCAGCATTAAATACATATATATTATACACACACACACATATATATATATATATATTTGCTTTTTAGGGTCACACCTGCAGCATATGGAGGTTCCCAGGCTAGAGGTCGAATCAGAGCTGCAGCTGCCTGCCACAGCCACAGCCACAGCAACATGGGACCGAGCTGCATCTGTGACCTACACCACAGCTCATGGTGACACTGGATCCTTAACCCACTGAGGCCAGGGATCGAACCTGCATCCTCGTGGATCCTAGTCATGTTCGTTAATCACTGAGACATGAAGGGAGCTCCAAAAATATATTTAGATAAGCACCGTAAATAACAATATGGATCATGTGAAACTGGTAGCTTTTTGACCATTCTTACTTACAGAAACAGTAACCCCATATGCTCATGGATTATATTCTATTTTGTTCCACAAAGAATGTAAAGCAATTGATAAAGAGCCACAAGATGCCAGGTTTATATATATATATATTAGAAGTTGTCGAGAAAGATTAAGCTATAGCTAGAAATAAGATGAATATGAAATATGCATATTATAAAGTCTTAGAAACTTGCTCCGGGTCAGAAAGTACAATAAAGCATATAACCAGTCCTTTGTATAGGATATGAGGAATTTTGCAGACTTTTTGCAGGAGTCTGTTGCCCCTCCTCTTTTGCATATTTTTTCTACTAGGTCTAATATGAGTAGTCTTGAAACCAATGCAATGCCTCAACCCTCTGAAAGATTTACCACTGTGCCAAACGAGGGAAATTTAACTGTAACTCAAAAAAGGGGCGATAAAATGTAACTCAAAAAAGGGGCGATAAAGCAAATGGTATTTTATCTGCCCTGGAGTAATAAAGTGTTAGTTATTTATAATGGTTCACACAAGCACATCATACTTTAAAGTTCACAAAAAGGGCTTCTACATCATCAGCTCTTTGGAGCCTCTTAACACACCGGTAGAGGTAAGAAACTAGGAAGTGATGGGAAGAACAAAAACACAGCACTCTGACTTATATTCCATGTATTTCACTTCTGTGCCGAGTATCACAAACTCGCATGCCTACAGAGGCTAGGTAAGTAACTCGAATGTGTGAACTGGGCCGGTCGTTAAGACTACAGAGAATGGCAGGACCTCTGCCAAATTGGACAATGAATAATCCATCTTAAAATACTCAAATTTTAAAAAGTTAAAGCACGGTTCCAGTCAAACAATACTTAACTGTGCACCGCATTTAGCCCTCAGCCTGTTACTGCGCAGCCTTGTTCCACACTAATCAGGCTAAAGGTCTGGGAAGCCATGGGCACGAAAGAGCTTGAATTCGGTGAGATTAAAGACTAAATCTGTGTATTTAAACTCCCCACTTACAAACTGGGGAAGACTGAACAAGATGGCTCCTCTCATCTTCAAAAGTCTAAAACTTCCATAATTTTGTGAATAAAAAACAATCCAAGTGTTTCTGGACATAAAAGGCAAACCATTCTGCCCATTCAGCCCCTCCATCAAAGATTTTGGGGTTTTTCCAACTGGTATCCATGAGATAAGGGTTCGAAACCTGGCCTTGCTCAGTGGGTTAAGGATTTGGCATTGCCATGAGCTGTGGTGTAGATCACAGATGCAGCTTGGATCTGGAGTTGTTGTGGCTGTGGTGTAGGCCAACAGCTGCAGCTCCGATTGGACCCCTAGCCTGGGAATTCCATATGCCTTGGGTGCAGTCCTAAAAAGACCAAAAAAAAAAAGTTTTCTTGTTGTTGTTGGTGTTAGTGATTTTTTAGTTTTCAGCATTTCTCTTCCAGTTCCTGAACTTCTTCAGAAATTATGTTAGCCATCATTATAGTGGAGTTGAGTTAAACAGAAAACAGCCCCGAGAAGTGAACAGGATGAAAAGGAGAGGGGAAGGGAGCACGAGAGGGAAGGAACCAGGCAAATTTTGCTTACTTCTCAGTGTACCCTTCTTCTGAAACACATGATAGAAAAAGAACCCCGCCACTTTATGGCTGCTGATTTTTAAAGATAAAAATGTGATGCTCAGAGCTGCCAAAGGGGATGTGATTTCCAGATTCTGCACATGTACCAGTTCTTTTCAGTCAGGATTGTTTCCTTTTCTTCCAACAAACTTAGAAGCCTTGAAAGACATCGAATGTTTGCAGCATTTGGTGTCCCTAACGTTTCTTCTCTGTGATGCACAGTAGGAGATAAATGCCCAGGTTAATGTAAATTAGATCTCCGCTGATGCCCACATCCAGCGGGTCACCATTCAACTCTACTTTTCAAGCATCTCTCCAGTTTGGTTCTTCCATAACCTTTTCATTGGTGGTTCAGATCCTCTTTATCTCGGAGAGGCTCCTTTGTGACCTCCAGCCTCCAGTCAGTCTCGTCCTTCCAATCCTGAACTCTGCAGACTTCTTTGTCCTCAATACCGAGCATGGAGTCAACACACTGAGTGTTGGGTAGTAAATACATGAATGAATGAGTCAGCAAGTGATGCCAGTGTTTCATGAAGGTTTACCTTATTATAAGTAACAAAATTGACTCAAACTGAAATGAAACATGGCTTCTAGAACGCTCTCAGACTCCAAAGGGAGCTGAACTTCTGAAGAGAGAGGGAGTTCTCATCTCAGCTTCTCAGTGTGTTTACTTCATGGGCACGTCAGCTTTTCTGCTTCTCTGTGCATGTGGCTACCCCACAAAGGCAGCTTTATCTCCAGAGTTCCTGACACTTCAGTTCCTACAAACAGCCCAAGATAACTGCTGTTTCTTGATCTCAAATTCCAACCAAGGTCCAGGCAGTCAAGTACATGGGGCAGATCAAAGAGTACAAAGTCACCTGCCAAAAGCTGAACACTGTTGGGGTGGGGGGATCGATGTCAGAGAGAAAGAGTCACTGTGGCCTGGCAGAAAGTCTCAGAAGAGCCACCCACTGATATGTGAAGGGCCATGGGCAAGCCAGTCCTCCTCTCTTGGCTTAAGTTTCTTCCTGTTAAATGGGGGAGGGGGATATTTATTTAATAGGCACATTTGATGCTGTCAGCTTAGGGCAAACATACATATTAACACTTTCCTGGGTTATACAACACTGAGAAGTAGGAATACAGGGAAATGAAACAAGGCAAAGAAAGACGAGGAGCAAATACAAGGGTTATGGATGGGTGACAAGTCACTAACTGCTCAGTCTTGTGGAACCTCCCACAAAACCAGGCTAGTAGGAGAAAAAAAGGAAGACTTTACCTGATATCTGCTAACTACTTTCCATCACCCATTGGTCAATATTTGCACCACAAAGAGTTAATTCCCAGGAAGTCCATCGTGGCTCAGACCAGTATCCGTGGGGATGTGGGTTTGATCCCTGGCCTCACTCAGTGGGTTAAGGATCCAGCATTGCCGTGCGCTGTGGTGTAGGTCGCAGACATGGCTTGGATCTGGCATTGCTGTGGCTGTGGTGTAGGCCAGCAGCTGTAGGTCCAATTCCACCCCGAGCCTGGGAGCTCAAATGCTGCAGGTGCAGACCTAAAAGACAAAAAAAAAAAAAAAAAGTTAATTCCCCCACAATTCTGAGCTGAGTGACCTTGTCTCACCTGGCAGTTTCTCCTGGTTAGCTGAGACTAGGTGTGAGGCTTGGCCATCTGTAGCAGTGGCAGCAGCAGCAGTAAGCTGACTCAGAGACCAAGGCATGGACCTGGCAAAAGCCACTCAGGCAAGAAAGCAAGGTGGGTGGCCAACACAGGAGAGGGGGGAGGTAGGCGGGGCTATGTAAATCTGGGTGAAGCCTAAAGTCTCGTGAAATTTACAAGGCTCTTGACAACCAGCCATGTGAGATCTTTAAAGCCCAAGGTTCTTGATATGAAAAGTGTATGATGACAAATGCAGCACACCAACCGTTAATGTTAGGGTGGTGTATTTTATCTGGGCTGCAAGAATGAGGTAAGGATCTGATTCTCTCCTCACACACAGCTCCTGCGTTTTCATCATTTAAGGAATTTCAGGGGAGAGGCCCGCAGTGAAAAAGCGGTTAGAGACAACCTGAAAATGAGCTCACTGTGGACAGAAGGCATTATATCTATAGCTGGGCTGGACATTCCAGAACTCAGAGGTCAACCCAGACACCGTGGCTCTCCTGCTCTCTCCTGAGGGGCTGGGGCAGAGTTGACTGGGGTACAAGCCTGAGCTCAGGGGAGGAGATGGCCCCTGATTCCAAGCGAAGGGAGAGAAACATCTCCTAGACACACCACCCTCTTCCTTCCCCGCTTTTTCTTCTCCCTTCCTCCTTCCCTTCCTCCCTGGGCTTTGAGTTAGTCCAGAACTATGTGATTTGCAGCACACACAACATAGAAAGACGACCCACTTATCCATCTACCTCTCCTTCCCACCGTCTTTTTCTTTTTCTCTCCCTCCCTCCATCTTTTCCTTTATCTCACTTTCGAATTATCACACAGCCAGCCGATGAAGGAGAAAAGACTGTTTTCCTGCCTCAAGGGGCTCAGAGTTCTGGGTGGGGAGGCTGACCCAGATGATTAACCAAATCAATACTCCGGTTGAGAAAGCTGAACCCAGGAGAGGCAGTATTCATTTTTTTTTTTTTTCGGTGTGTGTGTGCGCGCGCGCGCGCGTGCGTGCGTGTGGCTGAGAGGGAGAGAGATGGAATGCAAAGACGGTGTACAGTATTCCACTGCATGAATACGAATATACTATAATTTCTTTATCTCATTCTTGATGGGTTGGTTCTGGTTTCTGCTTTTTATGAAGAGTGCTGTCAGGATCACCTCTGCAGGTTCTGCTACACATATTTACCAGTAATCTATTGCTGTCAACAAACCAGCCCAGAATGAGTGGCTTAAACCAATAATTATTGGCTCATATTTCTGCAATTTGGACCAGCCTCTGGGAACTTCTGCTGGCTTCATCTGGGTTCCCTCATGAAGCTGCAATCATCTGGGGCTTGGCTGGTCTGAGGTGGCCTCTCACACATGCTGACGTTCACTGGGGCTGTTAGCTGCAGCGCTGTGCCCTTTCTACGAGGACAGCCCAGACTTCTTTACTTGGCATCTGGGTCCCGGGAGAGCAAATCTTTTTTTTTCTTCCTTTCTTTTTAGGGCTACATCTGCAGCATACGGAAGTTCCCAGGCTTGGGGATGAATCGGAGCTGCAACTGCCGGCCTACGCCATAGTCAAGGCAACGCTGAATCCTTAACCCACTGAGTGAGGCCAGGTATCGAACCCCAATCCTCGAAGATGCTATGATGTGTTCTTAACCCACTGAGCCACAACGGAAACTCCCAGGAGAGCAAATCTTGAAGGTGCAAGGTTCACTGATGGCTTGCCTTGAAAGTCAAAGTGAGTCTGGCAACATTTTATTGGTCAGAGCAAACCCAGGTCAACTCCTCCTCCTGATGGGAGAAGAGGCAATATCTCATCTCAAGCGGTGTGCAAGCTGGGATGGCAGGATTTTGTGGCCATGCTTTTCAATCTGCCACACATCTAAACCCAGGCATGGAACGTCCGAGTGAGAATCTAGGCCTCAGTTTAGTGGGACCAGCTTATGTCCCCACCAACTTGTTCCTGACGCTTTCCATCTTCATCCATCCTTGGTACTGTGGGTCTAATTTTAGCCCGGCTGGAGGGTGTAGTGGTATCTCCTTGGGCTGGAATTTGATTTTCCTTGATTACTAACAAGGCTGAGCACCTTTTTCTGGACTCAGGGGCCATTTGTGTATCCTCTTTTGGAGGAAGTGATTTGTAGGAGGTCTTTATATAGCCTGGATATGAGTCAGTGGTAATTTTATTCCACTCTCCCTCTTCGATTGAGTGCTTTTTCTCCTGATTAGAAAGGAAGTAACATCTGAGCTGAGATTTAAGGGATGATGAATAATTAAAGAAGAGCAGGAAGGTCTTATAGTTAGAAACACGAACAGTGCCGCCAGGAAGAAAAATAAAAAGCAGGGCGTTTGAGAGACAACCAGATTTCAGGAGAGATGGCTCTGCAGAGAGAACCGGAGTAGCAGGTGAGGGTACCAAAGAGGCATGGCCAGGAGACGGAGGGCCCCTTGGCTGGAACGGAGAACAGCATGTTTTCAGGCCCCACTCCCTTTTCTTTATTTAGCCCTTGAAAATTCTGCTTTAAATGTCCAGAGCTTGGGGACTAACAAGCTGATCGACAGGGAGAACTTGAATACAATGATCGAGTGCAGGACCACAGAAGAGTTCAAGTGCCAGGAACAGAAGAGAAAGGCCACATCAGGGGAGAGAGAGAAAGAGAGGGAGACCGGGGGAGGTGGGGGGGAGGGATATCAGTAGGAGATTGAAGAAAGGAGCAGAGAGGCGAAGGGACAGAAACAGAGACTCCTTGTGAATATACTGAATAACATTCAGGATGGGAGTGATTTTATAGAAAATCTCATAGGCACACACAAACACAACTGCAGCAAGATCAAACCATTATACAGAGGATGGAACAACAAGGGCCTGTTGGACAGCACAGGGAACGGCAGTCAGTATCCTGTGAGAAACCATAAAGGGAAAGAATATGAAAAAGAATGCACATAGATGTATAACCGAGTCACTGTGCTGTAGAGTAGAAGTTAACACAGCACTGCAACTCAATGATACTTCGATAAAATAAATTAAACATAGAAACATACAAAAACCGCAATACATTTGGAAGAAGCAGAAAATGATCTGAAGCAGAAAGATACACCCTAGACTAGTAACCACAGTTACGTCTGAAAAGAAGAGTGGCTTCAAGTCTTTTTTTTTTTTAAGGGCCGCAGCCATGGCACATGGAGGTTCCCAGGCTAGGGGTTGAATCGAAGCTACTGACCTACAGGAAGGATGATGTGCATCAGAGGAGAAGGGAAACTCAGGCATCTTGACATCTGTGCAGTGAAGCCTGAGGGGCAAAAAGTCCACCTGGAGGGACCAGGCTGGCAGAGCACGGCCAGTTCGGGACGAGGGGCTGGAGGGGCACCAATTCTGGGAGACCATTTCTCCTTATTGTGGAAAACCTCTGGATCGACTCCCAGCTTGGAGGCTCTGAGTTCGGGGATTTGGTACCTGACACCGGGAGAACCAAAGCAGAAAACCAGGGTTTCTCAAATGTCAGCGGGGGAAGCTCTGGTGTGAGCTTTAATTTCCCAGTACCTGTGTGCAGAAATGCAATCCCCGGCCCATCCTCTGCCTCAGATCTGTTTAAGGGTGGATCGCTGCCTCATTCCAGCTATTCTGAGAGTCAGAATGAGGAGCATGAAAACTCTGACCTCTGCTGGAAAAGTGGTGATTACATCCTAGCAAGGGACAGCAGGACTGCTTTGGTTTTACATTATTTCCCCCTTCCCCGTGACATCTGTAATCCATGTTTACTTTAGGAAATACAGCAAAAAGAAGAAAATGAACACTATCCACAATCCTATCACCATTTGGGTGCATTTCCTACCGGTCTTTTTGATACACACCTGGAACAGCAATGCATTAAACCATTATTTATGACGTAATGGATTAAGTATGACTTACTGCTAAATGCGGAGGCTACGGCAATGAACCAAGACAGACACAGACCCTTCCTCACAGGTACTTGGACTTTAGAGGTCCTGACAGACAGAAGACAAGGTTTCTTAAACTGCACTGTGATAAGGACGGTGCAGTCAACACAGCAAGAGCTTGCTTGTTTTACTGCTTACTCCATGCTGGGCATTATGTCAACTGCTGTACGCATGGCTAAGTGTTTTATATCCACTACCTCATTTAATGCTCACAATGACTTTATGAGGGTCAGAGCTTGCTACTACGACCATCCCCACCCCCACCGTGTTACGGATGAAGAGATAGACTCAGAGAAGTCAAATAACCAAGCCAGGTGGCATAACGGGATCAGGCTGGGACCTGACTCTATCCAGACTCGGTAATGGCCATGCTGCTCAGATCAGCTACAGAATACCTGACACCTTTCTCTCTTTTTCCCTTGCTAGGTCTGATCACCAGTGTGGCTCAGAGACTCGAAGCTGTGGCCGGTATGATGGATGACGACACCGAACTAAGAACGGATGGCAACTCACTTTTAAAGGCTGTGTGGCTGGGGAGGCTCAGGCTGACCCGACTCCTCCTGGAAGGCGGCGCCTATATCAACGAAAGCAATGACAAGGGCGAGACGGCTCTCATGGTGGCATGCATCACCAAGCACGTGGACCAGCAAAGCATCAGCAAGTCCAAGATGGTGAAATACCTGCTGGACAACAGGGCTGACCCCAATATTCAGGATAAGTCTGGCAAGACCGCCCTCATCCACGCTTGCATCAGAAGGGCTGGGGGAGAAGTGGTCTCCTTACTTTTGGAGAATGGAGCGGACCCCAGCCTCGAGGATCGCACGGGGGCTTCAGCTCTGGTTTACGCAATAAATGCAGATGACAAGGATGCCTTGAAACATCTCCTGGATGCCTGCAAAGCCAAAGGCAAGGAGGTGATTATCATAACAACGGATAAATCCTCTTCAGGCACCAAAACCATCAAGCAGTATCTCAACGTCCCTCCTTCACCCAAAGAGACAGACAGACAGTCGCCTCCACTGTGTGCATCCCCCTCGGACATTGACCTGAAGGCTCCAGGCCCGGGTTTTCCAGCCAGTGAGAAGGAAGATGACTTCTTCAGCCTCCAGGCAGGGCATCCAAGCGGCTGCAACACCTCGAAGGCGCTGAATGAACCCGGGTCACCCACTAGGAAAGTTGGGAACCTCAAAAGGGCCCGTCTGCCCCAACTGAAGAGGCTCCAGTCTGAGCCCTGGGGCCTGACCGCACCCTCTGTGTTGGCCGCCTCCGCACGTCAGGACGAGAACCACGGTGTTGGCCCAGGCAGCGAGGTCATCAAAAGCATGAGTGACGTGTCCTTCCCCAAAAGGGGACCTCTCTCCAGAGCCAACAGCATTGACAGCAAAGACCCCAGCCTCTTCCACACGGTCACGGAGCAGGTCCTGAAGATTCCAGCCTCTTCGGCGCCGGCTTCGTGGAAGGCAGCCTATGAGAAGGGTCAGGCCTCCCACCCACATCTGGCCAGAAGGGGAACACTCCCTATTGATCAAGAAAAGGGTATCAGCCCATCGGGTCCTTCTGCCCTCAAAGATGCAGTGTCCCTCAAGTGGCTGGAAAATGACCTCTATGATTTAGATTTACAGGCAGGGGCTGAAACGCCCAACTCCATATCCCTAGAACCAGGCAAAGGACCCTTAGATCGAATGAAGCTCAACAGTTCCCACCTGTCTCTTTTCCAGGGCTCCAGGGAGTCCCTGGATGCTGGGCCCAGCACATCCCCCAGCTCAGCGCACCACAGGCCACCCCATCTTCTAGAAAGACGGGGTTCCGGAACCCTGTTACTAGACCGAATTTCTCAGACCAGGCCTGGCTTTCTTCCGCCTTTAAATGTAAATCTGAACCCACCTATCCCCGATATCAGATCGAGCGGCAAGCCTTCCTCCCCACTGGCTAGTGGCTTAAAACCCATGGTTCCCGTCGCCCCCAGTTCACCAAAGAGAGTCGACTTAAGAAGTAAAAAGAAGCTCCTGAGAAGGCACTCCATGCAAGTCGAACAGATGAAGCAGCTGTCTGACTTCGAAGAAATCATGACCTAGACGCTCTTGGAGAGGTTTCTTTCTTTCTTTCTTTTTTATCACTATAGTTTATGAAAAGTACCATAATCGAGACCAACACAGCCACGCAGATTCTCTGCATCCTATCATTCCTTAACACTGGTCTGTGGCTGCTTCAGAAGACACAGGAAACAGGGTGCTGCTTCTTCTTCTGAAAGAGCATCTGGGTTTTGAGAGGCTGACTTGAAAGGAGCTCCGAAGAACTGGGTTTTGGAGAGGAAATCCCCCTGCCCCAAATTCCCCAAAGGAAGGAAACCTTTGGGGTTTGAAAGCCACAGAGCAGGTACAATGATCTGAGCTGCTGATACAAGAACTCAAATCGTCAGATGGTACTTGGGGTGTGTCATGTGTCATAAACCTATAAAGTGCCTACAAAGCAAACGAGACTTTAACATTTGGTAGACCGTGCAAAGCTCAAACCCAGTCCCTAGGCTATGAGATCTGGGTAACTGGGTTACAGCTGGAGGAGCAGAGGCAGAACTGCCCCATCGGAGAAATTCTAGCACGTGGGTTCTGCCTCTTACTGTGCGTCGTGGGGTCTAGTGTACGGAGGCTGAGAGCTTACACAACTCCAATAACAGGCTTTATCCACTCACTACTTTGGCTGTGCTTGGAGTCACCAAATATTCCATCTACACCCCCTCCCCAATTCTATTGTGTCATAGTAGCTGGTGCCTCGGAGACGAATCTTGCCCAGGAATTGCATTGGCCTCCCTCCTTGACACGGGTTCTGTGTTATAATCATGTGAAAAACGGTCAGGGGCTATTTATTACCTAATTTGCAGGGCAATGTTACACAACTCATAGAATAGACCCATAAGAAGCATTTCCTGATTGTTCTTTTTTTTTTTGTCTTTTCTAGGGCCGCACCTGCGGCATATGGAAGTTCCCAGGACAGGGGTGAAATAAGAGCTGCAGCTGCCAGCCTACACCACAGCCACAGCAACGCCAGATCCGAGCCGTGTCTGTGAGCTACACCACAGCTCATGGCAACGTCGGATCCTTAACCCACTGAGTGAGGCCAGGGATCGAACTAGCAACCTCGTGGTTCCCAGTCGGATTCATTAACCACTGAGGCACTATGGGAACTCCTTGATTGTTCTTAAAAAAAAAAAAAAAAAAACCTTGGTGAGATCTCCCCAAACTACAATGATTCACGATGATGGGATATACGTGGCTGAGAGGCAGAGCTGACGGGTCTCAGGCCAGAGGCGGTGGGGACCACCTGCAGCCTGAAATTGTTAAGGGAGACAGACTGTCATTTTACTTATCTGGGTAATTCAAGAACCTCTGGCTTCTTCTTTTCCTGAATTATCTATGTGATGGCAGATTTGTCGAAATAACCTGTAGAGCCTTTTAAAGTCACTTTTCACGAACCCAGGAAGGGAAGCAGCCATTTAGCGCATTTGGTATAAGGTAGCCACATTCTACATGCAGACACTTCCGGTTATTTTCCCACTTACTGTTCCTTTCATGCCTCTTAGATATTTATGCTCTATGGTTAAAAAAAAATTCAGTCGTCCTCGGGGAGAGCATCACACAGAGCAAAGAAGAAAGGCTTTGAGACCTGGACGGGCACCTGTTTCACCATTCACCAGCTGCGTGACCTTGAGGAAGGAGCTAAACTTGAAGCCTTCACACCCTCCTCTGTAAAACGGGGTTAGTAATGCTTCGCCTTGCAAGGGTGTGGTGAGAATTAAATGAGATAACGTACGAAAGAGCCTGTAACTGTGCCTGGCCCAGGCAGAAGTCAGTGGGTAAGAGGTGACTAATGATAACACTCGTGCAGATCTCTGAAGCCCTGAAATCTCAAATAATACACAATACCCTACACAAAGTGAAGTAAAGCCGAGCTGAAAAAGTCAAGTGTCCCTTTGAGATGCTCAGGGGTTCTATAAATACTGAACCCTGGGCTCATTTGCAAAGGAAGCTAAATTCTGCCACAGAAGCTCTGCATGTCAGACCATTTCTGTGATGACATTCTCTAGAAGTTTATCTGAATATCCCAATCGAGAGTGCTAAGGATGGTTATCAATGCAGCACGTGATTGATTGTAAGTAATTCCTTGGGGCAGGCACATGCTCAGCCTCGGCACTAGTGACATTTTCAGCAGGATAATTCTTTGCTGTGGGAGGCTGTCCTGCGTGCTGTAAGTTGTTTAGCAGCAGCCCTAGCCTCGACCCCCTTGATCCCAGAACCGTCTTCCCCCCATGCCGTGACGACCAAAAGTACTTTCAGATATGGCCAGACATCTCCTGGAAGCAATATCACCCCTCAGCTGATGGCCACTATTCCGGGAGAACCATTGCGTAGATGACAGTAATAGGTCAAGAGAAACCAAACGGAACGTGCGGGCCTGGCTGGCTAGCTGGGCTCTCCCACTAACTTAAAGGGACTCCAAACTGTGACTTGGTAAGATGGCTGATACATACCATGGGCCTTCAGGATTTGCGGCCTGAGTGCCCCTTGTACGTTGCAGGAAGGGAGGAAAACCGGGAAGAAAGGCACGTAAGCCAGTGGAAATCTAGGGCTCCTGAACTTGGTTTAGCGTGGACAACCCATAAGCCCTTCGGGACCATTCAGACAGTCGGAGTTCTCACCAAGTGGACACGACTACAGGCAAAGCAACAACTCTCCAATGCACTGAAGAGAAGCAGACAGACAACCACTGTTCTCAGCAGCTCGTTAAATACACACACACACACACACACACGCGCACACACACACACACACACACTCTGCTTTCAGCACTTTTCCTATGGTCCCTCGTGTCAGTTAACACTAACCTCTGCTGGTAGTATCTAACCGTGGGGATAGCCAGACATAGCATAAGGAGAACTTTTTTAACATCTTCAGCTAAGATCTCAAAGCCTTTTTCATCCTAAGTCGTGAAGGTGGTCCATTCATAGCAATTAGCTGAGGTGAAACACTGAATACAATGAGCTGCCCATTAAGAATAGCCTGTCCATCGCGTCAACGCGTAATAGGTACACTCACGCCAGTCCCTGCCTGCATCCGTCAGTCGTGACCTTTCTGTAGACAGTCATCAGGACAGCACCTTGTTTTATCCCTCTCTGACGATGCACTAGTTGAATTAGACAATCCATAACTAGAACAACTGCTGCCATACTTAATTATGGTTAATACATACGTGGGTAACTGTCTTCGTGTGAACAAACCTCACGGGAATGCTTTTTAAAAGCATCTTTAGATTCGAACATGCTTTCTAGATCAGAGGTGATGGGGCGCTTAGCATCACTACAGAAGTTAGCTGCAAACTATAGTCTGAATAACCCATCTACTTAAGATTCTTTGGAATGTAAAGATATTATAGAATGTGAATCTAAAGTTTGAAGTCTGGAGTTGGGGTTTAATTTCTAGACATTCCAAAGCCTTTGTTTGTGTGCTTAAGCCCACGGTCGATTCTCCTAGGATTTCCCCAAGTAGATGCAGGTTTTGTCTGACCTCCCTCCTTTGTGTGTGTCGGTACTCCAGACGTACCGCGTGTTGCTTAAACTGGCTCTCTCCCGTGTTCTATCCCAGTCTCGAGCTGACGATGTGCTCAGGATGTATCCAAATCCATGTAATGGGCCTATTCAGATATTTCTAACATATCAATAAAAGATCTATGGCAATCCTTCAAGACTATTTCCTATTTTTCTTAGTGAATTTTCAGTGATAAACAGTAACTTCTCTGGAAGATGGGGTTGACATGACAGCCTGGTTATATCCCAGACTGAGCACACACTCAATATTTTATGAACACGTGATTTAAAAATTTTTTTTTGCTTTGTAGGGCTGCACCTGTGGCATATAAAGTTCCCAGACTAGGGGCTGAATCAGAACTGCAGCTGCCTACACCACAGCCACAGCAACTCTGGATCCGAGCTGTGTCTGCGACCTACACCACAGCTCATAGCAAAGCCAGATCCTTAACCCACTGAGTGAGGCCAGGGATTGAACCCAGGTCCTCATGGATATCAGTCACGTTTGTTATGGCTGAGCCACAAAGGGGAACTCCTATGAACACCTGATTTAAATTTTTTTTTTTTAATTACACAAGTATAGTTTCTCTTCTGGTTAAAAAAAGGCTAAGAACGAGAAGGTGCACTTCCGTGATTGGGGGGGGGGGTGTTTCTTTCCTCTGCTGCTCAGGTCCCCCGGGGTTGCACCTGCCATCTGCTACTGTTAGGGACTAAAGGGTTCCTGGAGACCCCTCCTGGGGCCCTATTTCTACTGTCAGTGAGTGTTAAGATGAGCTGATTTCTCTTAGCTCTTACTCCGGGGCAGGGCAGCACGTATCAAATGAACCAGCTGGACAGTCCCTCTTACTCTTAAACTCTAGAGTTCTATGATTCAGGTTTCATTCAGACTTTCTGATTCCCTGGGGAGTTCTGAACCTTACCCTTAGTTACACTGGAAGAAAGTTATGTTGTTTTGGGCCCGTCTCAGTCTATGGATAACCTTTGTTATGGACACACTAGTCCTCATGGTTCTTATTGTGACTGTAAGAAGCCCTCAGCAAAAATCAGCAGGAAACGTGAAAAAAAAAGTGTGTTACTTAGAGGGTCTGGAAATTATGGGGTACAGCTGAGGGCCACACAGTGGGGCTGTGGGTGGACAGAGGAAAGAGGCTTGGGGTTCTGCTCTTGTTGGGGTCTGAGACAAGGGCCTAAGGTTTCGTGGGCTCGATCCTTATTAGTGAATTTAAAACATAAGAGAAGGAATTTAAAGTTTAGGAAGAGAAAAAACAAGTGGCCCAAATGGTCAGGCACTGAAATCAACCAAAATCTCTAAAACTAAGCGGGGGGTGGGCTGGTGGTGCATGGCCTGGCTCTGGTTAGTCAGTCAGTCTGGGAGGGTGACTTGTTTGTGAGATAACCATCTGATGGATGCCTCAGCCATCAAAACTTAAGGAGGCACTTGCATTACAAAAAGAAAAGCTGGCTGCTGGGGCTTATGGCACAGTTAGGGGGG
>PVHT021183629.1:21730749-21814849 GCA_004024745.2 Catagonus wagneri
GAGCGAGTGAGTTCCCAAGGTTGATAGAGGTTTAGAAGGTTGGGGTGGGGGTGGGGGGCTGGCTCTTTTTCGGAGCAAACCCTAGAAGGGTGTGGCTAAATGGCGCACCCTGGAAGGCTGGGCACGGGTGGCAGGCAGGCATCTGTGGCATCTGCCTTGAGGAAGCCCTGGAGCTCGGACAGTGAACACATCACCAGCATGAGGATCCCGGGGCTCCCTGAACCTGAATGCCGCGCACTCCTGAGGACCCTACAGAACACGGTGGGGAGAGGTCGGCCATGGCTGACGTGGATCTTCTTATCACCTCCGGGGAGGGAAGGGTGGGTTGTGAACCAGAATCAAGTTGCTAAACTCGATTTAGCAAAGTAAAGAAATGTGACATATCTCACATCCAAAGGTTAAGGCAGTGAAATCCGTAGCACTCCTCTTCCTACGGTCCAAGTTACAGAATGGCATTCAGACGGCAGGAAGGAAAAAGCCCGCTTACGCCTGGAATCCATCTGGGGCCAGACGTCAAGAATAAGGAGCAGATCTTGGAAAACAAAAGGTGGTAAGTATTTTGCAATCATAACACTATCCGATAAGGCAACACAGAAACAAGTGTCTGATAATTCTCACCAGGACACCTTAGCTGAAGCTGGTGCTGGGGTCCAATTCCAGCAGGCTGACTGTGGAATCAGAGTGAAAAATACAGTGATGTTGATGGCAGAAAAAGGTAATCATTAAGCATGAGGATTCGGGTGAGGGGAGAGGAAGAAAAGGGAAAGAGGTGAAAGGATAGAAGAGGTCAGGATTGATGGAATAAAAATTCACATTTTAAGGCAAGACAAGAAATACTGAAACATAAAACATTTTCTCTGCCTTCTGTTCTCCCCCCTCCCCTCTGGTGGCCACCGCGCATCTGCAATAGGTGTTAAACAGACCTCCCGATGGCTGAAACCTGGGGAGATGTTGGCGCCACCTACTGGAAGTTCTCAGCTTAAATATTTATGCCCTGTGAATGTCCCCAGCTGTATAACTTGTATTCTGCCTTTTTCACAAGATTATTGTTTCTTGCATGATCAAACATGGCCTGAGCCTCAGAAAAAATTAATGATGATCAGGCTATCTGCAAGGATTGATCAAAATATAGTCCTGTAAGGTCAGTGATTATAATCATGCACATCTAGACAGAAAAAGCCACAAGAGGCAATCATTTCCTGGATCACAACAGACTAGTAAGGCAGGTGGCCCAGAGGCTTTCGGCTACTGTTAACAGAGCCTAGTCCAGTAACAGCACATGCCATGAGCTATCAACAAATCCTCCTTCCACCTGGGAATGAGCATTCCTAGTGCCCTGGGACCAACTGGTCACAAATGCCCCCCTTGGTTGGAATTAAGACAAAAAAAGGGGGGGGGGGAGTTCCCATTGTGGCTCAGCTGTAAGGAACCTGACTAGTATCTATAAGGATTCAGGTTCTCTCCCTGGCCTCGCTCAGTGGGTTAA
This sequence comes from Catagonus wagneri, assembly GCA_004024745.2. NCBI lineage: Eukaryota > Metazoa > Chordata > Mammalia > Artiodactyla > Tayassuidae > Catagonus > Catagonus wagneri. The sequence goes on from PVHT021183629.1 coordinate 21,732,236, forward strand.
GGATCTGGTGTTGCTGTGAGCTGCGGTGTAGGTTGCAGACGCGGCTGGGATCTGGCGTTGCTGTGCTGTGGTGAAGGCCAGCAGCTGCAGCTCCAATTTGACCCCTTGCCTGGGAACCTCCATATCCCGCAGATGTGGCCCTAAAGAGAAAATAAAAAAAACAACAGAAGGGACTGTAAAATAAATAATGTTGCCCACAATCTAGTTCTACAAGAATCAGGTCATCAGTCATTGCAGTCACTGGCCTACAAACAAATACACCCAAAGTGAATTGAGGGTGAGGACCAGGATGAGGCACTCTGTGCTCTGGGACTGACAGAAAAGGCCCTCAGACAGTTTGATATCCTCTGGAGAAATTTTGGTTTTTTTGAGGGGAGAGGCCATGGTATGCAGTGGCTTGATTTAGGATCTTGGGAGAAATTTTTATGAACCTGGATTCTTGAATCTTCCCATTCTTAGAAAAGCCCTAAAACCATTAAGATGTCTGCTGCTTGCCAACAGCAGCAGCCTTCAACTGAGATGTGTGCTTGGATGCGTGTACCCCGTTCACCAGAATCACATGTATGCTGGTTTCCTCCTCTACCTCTTTGTTTTGTTAGTTTGTTTGTTTGTTTTTGTCTTTTTAGGGCCATACCTACAGTATATAGAGGTTCCCAGGCTAGGGGGAGAATCAGAGCTACAGCCGCCAGCCTGCACCACAGCCACAGCAACACAGTATCTGAGCCGCATCTGCGACCTACACCACAGCTCATGGCAACGCCGGATCCTTAACCCACTGAGTGAGGCCAGGGATCGAACCCACGTCTTCATGGACCCTAGTCGGGTTCATTGCAGCTGAGCCCCCATGGGAACCCCTCCTCTCCCTCTTTGGAACAGTTCTCAGTTCTCTCCCAGGTTATAATACTCAGACTGACTTAAATAAAATTTTGTATTTCTTTTTTAGATTGAGTATGGATTAATACTTTTTCATTGACAAGGTCTTGCCAGTGTGAACTGGTCCAAATAACAGCCCGATGAAAGAAGATCACCTGGGTGTCCCTTCTGGAATCTTCTGCCTTCTCTGGAATGCTGGACCCAAGACCACTGACACTCCTGACCTAGGGCAAAAATCATTTCTCATATGGTGAGAGCAAAGGGTCTAAATAAAAATTGTAAGTATCCCACTACAATTTAATCAGTATTTAATCCTTTTTTTTTGCTACAGTTGGATATTGCTGGTTGTTTACCCAGGTGGATTCTCCCTTCTCCTTCCCATTAAATCCTGTTTTGTTTATGTGTTAGTCACCCTGCGTCCTTGCAGCCCTTTTGACCTCATCTGTTAATGACAGTCCCATTCGCCTCATCAGTAATTGGCTAAAGGATTAAGTCTAAGCCATTTAGCACTTGACTTTCCCCCTGTCAGTGTCTTAGATTCAGAAATGGGTACATGACCTATGTTGGACCAAGCTGAAGGAAAGGATATGTGTGTCATAAGTAAAAGAAAGATTTCTTTTCCTCCCACTATATATGACTAAATAAATATGTTGTCTCAAGTCTGGTTTGACAAACTTTTTGTGACAATGAAAAAATAGGAGTCTAAGAATAAAGCCAAGATGCAGAGGAGGGAGTGGGTGAGAGAAAAGCAGGGAAATGTACTGCAGCCCTGATCACACTATGCCTGAAGCCGACATCATCTCTGAAATTTCTGCTATATGAAGTAGTATGTCCTTTGATATCTGTGATATGAATAATATATTTCAAAATTCTATAGGCTATTGAATATGGATTAAGTATATAGATTAAATAATTATCTATATATTATACAGATTTAATATAATATTAAATACATATTATTTAATCTAGTTGGAATTATTTTATTTAAAGTTAAAGCTATCTTGATATCATTCACTGAATTAAAATATCTTTATAATATGCTAAATTCTGGCTTTTAAAATTCTTGTCTGTTTCTAAATTCCCTCATTCCATCTCATCTCATTCTGTTCCACTCTATTACATTCCATTGGTGTATCTGTTTTTTACAGAAAGTGTTAGATCACAGTACTCTAATTACTGTAGGGGTTTAACTCAGTTTCACAAATGGTGAGTCAAGTTCATTCTCAATTCTCTTCATTGGACAAACCATTTATTTTTTTAATTATTTAGAGCTGCACCAGAGGCATATGTAAGTCCCCAGGCTAGGTGTTGAATCTGAGATGTGGCTGCAGGCCTGTGCTACAGCCGCAGTAACACCGGATACTGAACTCACTGAGCCAGGCCAGGGATCGAATCTGCATCCTCATGGATACTAGTCCAGCTCATAATGTGCTCAGTCACAATGGGAACTCTGGGACAAATTACTTATTAAAATCACTTTGCTAGGTGTTAAAAATGTTCTGATACTGTGAATCGGATTCTTTGATATTTAGTTGTTTTGATACAAACTAATATTTTAAAAGATTGTTTCCCAATCCAGAAACATGGATTGTTACTCTAAAAATCTAAATCTTCCTCCGTTTTTATCCTTTGCTTACTAAAGTGTTTAATTTTAGTATTGGACTCTTATCCATTTCTTTGCTATCCTATTTCTAGGCATCACATATATCCTTGTTGCTCCTATGATATTTCTTCCCACATAACTGGATATTGCTGGTACGCAGCAAAACTAGGTTTTCTTTAATGTGATTATAATAAAAATACCCACAGGACTTTTTTTATTAAAAATGACAAAACTATTCTATAATTCATACGGAAGAGCAAAGAGCTAAAAATAGCTAAGACATTTAGAATAATAATAATAATATTGGCAGGATTATGGTACCAGATGAAAAGATTTAAAAAGCTATATATGGCACAGATGAACCTATCTACAGAACAGAAAAAACAGACATGGAGAGCTGACTTGTGGTTGCCAAGAGGGAGGGGGAGACAGTGGGACGGACTGGGAATTTAGGGTTAGTAGATGCAAACTATTACATTTAGGATGTCTAAGCGATAAGGTCCTACTGTAGAGTTACTGTCCTACTGAAGTCCTACAGGAAACTATATCCAGTCTTTTGTGATAGTACCTGATAGAAAATAACAGGAGAAAAAGAATATATATACATATATATGTATAACTGGGTCACTCTGCTGTAGAGCAGAAATCGACAGAACATTATAAATCAACTAAAATAAAAATTTTTAAAAAGTTGTAATAATTAAAACAGTGTGACAGCATGCGGTAATAGATAAACTGACCCACATACACAGAAGAGAGGACCTAGACATAGACTCTCAAATAGATGGAAAATGTAGGTACGATAAAGACTTACTTTACTGCAGATTAATAAATGGTGCTTGGACAATTTGTTTTCCGAAAGAAACACAAATTAAATTGGATCATTTCTAGAGCATACCCTAAAAACTTAAATGAAAAGAGGAAGACAAATTTTGATTACGATGTTTTGCATTTGTATTCATAAATTAGATTTGCTTCCCCTTTCACAGTCTTTCTTAACTCGATGTCAAGTTTATACTAGTCTGATAAAATGAACCATGGCATGTTCCCTCAGTTTATATTCTCTGGAAAAGCTTCTTTGTTTGGATTAAATGATCCTCACTCGCTTTTCTCCTAAGTTGATCTTGCTGGTAAAACTATCTGGTCCAGGTGGGATTTTGAATGTGTGCGTGCATCCATGGGAGCACACAGATATATGCAATTATTATCTCCACTTACAAATTATTATTTATATTAAAGCAATTTTTTTTTCTTTTTACAGCTGCACCTGCCATAATATTTTTTGTTTTCCAAGTTATCCTACTTTTGGAAGCTGCTACCATATATCATGGAGTACATAGATTGAGAGGAACCTTCAAGGTGATCAACCATTACACTCCATCACTCAGTTCACAAATAAATCATCTCTACAGCCTCCCAAGTGGCTGGTTGTTTATCCAGTCTCCTGGGCAAATGATCCTGGGCAAATTCTGGGATGCAGTTCTGGGGGCGGGGCAGTGGGGCAGGCTGTTTCTGCCTGGCTCTCTTGGGACACTGCCCTGAGCCTGCTACTTGAATATTTTAAGGATTAAAAAAAAAATCACTATCTGCTCATCAATTTTTAGAAAGCTCTAGTTGCCAGAGAGCCATTTCTTTTTTCTTTTATTTTATGATTTTTATTTTTTCCATTACAATTAATTTACCGTGTTGTCAATTTCTACTGTATGCCAAAGTGACCCAGTCATACATATATATAATTTCTCACATTATCCTCCATAATGTTCCATCACAGGTGACTAGATACAGTTCCCCTGTGCCATACAGCAGGATCTCATTGCTTATCCACTCCAAATGCAATAATTTGCATCTCTTTTTTTAGTTTTAATTTTTTGTTTTTTAGGGTTGCACCTGTGGCATATGGAAATTTCCAGGCTAGGGGTTAAATACAGCTGCCGGCCTACACCAGCCACAGCAACACTGGATCTGAGCCTACAGCAAACTACACCACAGCTCAGGGCAATGTTAGATCCCTGACCCACTGAGGGAGGCCAGGATCAAACCCGCATCCTCATGGATACTAGTCGGGTTTGTTACTGCTGAGCCACAACAGGAACTCCTGAAAAGTCATTTGTTTTGTTGAGTTGAAATGCACCTCAATATTAGATTCATGCTTCATCTCAAGTTGAGGCAGATGGAACAAGAGGACAGATGTACCCTGAGGAACAAGTACAGGCGTGTGTGCGGTGAAAAGCATTTTAGAATTAGGCAGACCTGAGTTCAATTGCTGGCTTCGCCATGAACAGGCTGAGTGAGTTTGGGCACTATGGCAGATTGTGCAATGACCACAGTTTCCTGCGATCCTAGTAGGCACCTCCTTTGGATGTGACTTTGCAGCTTCTCCAGTCCGGAGATGGGTGGAGTCTATTTCTCCTCCTTGAATCTGGGCTGGCCTTGGGACTAGCTTAGATCAACAGAATGTGGCAAAAGTGATCCTGGGCAATTCTGAGATGCAGTTCTGGGGGCGGGGCAATGGGGAGGGCTGTTTCTGCCTTGGCTCTGTTGGGACACTGCCCTGAGCCTACCATATAAGGAAATCATCTAGCCCTCAGGAGGTGAGAGGACACTTGGGAAGGGAGGTGACCCAGCCTCATGTGCATCAGCTGCCAGACACGTGAGGGGGACCATCTTGGATCCCCCAGCCCAGAAGACCGTCCAGCTGAAGGCGGCCGCGTGAGGAAGCCCAAGCAAAACCAGCTAAAGAACTGCCCAACCGATCCACAAAATCATGAGAAATTATGGCATCGTCTGTTGAAGGCACTGGTAGTTATATAGCAAAAGCTAGCAGAAACAAATGCTGTTCAGACATTGCATCCTGAGCTTATGTTTCTTCACAGTCATAAGGGAAAAAAAAATAATTCTTTCCATGGTTGTTAGTAAGGATTAATTAATGGAAAATAGGTAAAGTGCATAAGCAGCCATCACCGTGCTGGTACACTGTAAGTGCTAAATAATGGTGGCCGTTACATTGCTGTTATGCAAACTTTCAAAGGTAACACTCTCTTCTTGGTTCTACTCTTCCTGGTTAAATCCTGTTTCCTTTGATTTTACCTCGTTTGAGAAGGCTTCCTGGCAATTTATTATACTGCTCCCCCTTAATTGCCTCCCTGTGACTATACCCCTTATTTTATTAACGTCCCTCTTAAAACAGAACAATAGATGCGATCTGATCATTGCTGGTTAGGGGGCAGACAGTTACTTTCGGTAACAGTGACTTCCACACAATAGGTGCTGAAACAATGCTGTTCTTTTATTAACCTAGCCCAAGTCAGGCCTCCTTTTTTTAGTTCATCCGTTTCCTTTGTCCTACATTCAGCTAACTGTTGATTATCAGTCTTTATGTGTTCTGACTTGAGCTACTGCCAAGTCAAGTTTCTGGCCCCTGAGAGTATGAAGGTGTTTTCTTGGAACTCAGTGTAGGATGTGACATTAAACCTGGTGAGATTTCTTTTTGTTAGTCTTAGCAGAGTACTCCAGCTGGCCAAGGGAATCTTGGTCTTACATCTGTCACGTGTTGTCTAGCTGGTGCATCTAGATGAGGTGACTACTACTGTGTCCTACCAGTTACTAAAAAAATCATGTTCGCCAGGACAGAGCCACGGAAAGGGCCTCAAAGCATACTACATAACCTATACCTTGATTTGGTACAGGGTCAGTAAATATTAATAATTTTATTATGTCTGCATGTTATTTCACAGCCAGCAGACTGCTTTCACACACATTAGCACCTGAATCCATGGCCAAACACACCCAGTGGACAGTACCAAGGTCAAGTATGCCCAGTGATAGGCCTTACCCATGTGGAGACCTACATGGGCAGCAAAATTCTTTGCTAAAATCAAGATACACCTCATCTAATGACGTTCCGAAAAAAATTCTTTACCGAGCTTCGAGACCACAGTCAGTGTTTTTTCTCTGATTAGAGCGATTATAAAACCTTACAGGAATGATGACACAAAATACCTTCTTGGAGTTCCCTTTGTGTCTCAGTGGTAAGGAACCCGACTAGTATTCATGAGGACTCTGGTGCATTCCCTGGCCTCTGTCAGCGGGTTAAGGATCTAGCCTTGCTGTGAGCTGTGGTGTAGGTCGCAGATGCATCTTACATCTGGCCTTGTCGTGGCTGTGGTGTAGGCTGGCAGCTGCAGTTCCTACTGGACCCCTAGCCTGAGAACTTCCATATGCCTTGGGTGTGGCCCTAAAAAGACCAAAAATATATATACATCTTCTTAGGTCAATGTAATCGATAAGACTGTAAATTAATTTATCTGCTTTCAGTGCTTTTCAGAAGTCAAAGGGAAAAAAATTGATTGTTCTGTCCCAGAAGAAACTTCAACTTATCCTCACAACCAAAACTTACCGGATATCCCTGTGTGAGAGGCTTGTATTTGCATCTTCATAAAGCTTTGTGTGTAAGCATGCTTGTCTTCCCCCAGGACAGATGTAGTTACAGGTTTTACTTATTCTCATCTCCCTCCCGTCCCCCCGCCCCACACACACTTTTTCACCTTAGGAGGGGGACGGGAATAAAGCGAGGGGTCTTAATCGGGTTCTTTCATCTAGCCTTCCTAACCACGTGTACAGTGGGCTTGGGTACACCCGTTTCTAGACCAGGAGACTGATTCTCCAGAGAAATGTGACACAAGTTACAGAGCCAGTCAAAAGCACAGCCTATACCTTATGAAACCCCACGTGCTTCGTGCTGCTGCAGCCAGAGAGGATGGACTGCGGATTCGACCCAACTCCGGGGCATGCTCGACCCTGCAGTTCCCAGAAGGCTCAGAAAAACGTCTGTCGGGAAGGTGGGCCGGTGGCCCTACCAGGCAAGTGCGCGCTGGGGGAGGAGATCCCGCCTTTGCGCCACCGAGACGCCCCCAAATAACCGCAGGGGCAGAGGAGGGGGCGTGTCCCCTTCCCCAGCCCAGTCAGTGCGCAGGCGCAGGGACAGAAGTGGGCGGGGGGAGGCTGCGGCGCTCGCGGGCCTCCTTCCCGGGCCCACCCTAGAGCGCGCGGCTGCGCACTGAGCCGCCCGCCCTCCCTCCCGGAAGCGCAGTGCCGGGCTCTCGCCACGTCTGCCGCTGCACTTTCTCCCACGTCCCGCCAGAACCGCGGCGCTCGGGACTGGACCGGGAGCATCATGGGCAGCGCGACACCGCGCTCCGCGTCCGTACTGCTTCTGGTGCTCTTGCTCCAGGTAGAGCGGCCACGGGGTGCGGAGCTCACCTTCGAGCTGCCTGACAACGCCAAGCAGTGCTTCCACGAGGATGTGGAGCAGGGCGTGAAGTTCTCCCTGGATTACCAGGTGAGACCCTGGCGCCCGGCAGCGCCTCCCCTCTCTCTTGCTTCCAGGTCTCTGGTCACTGGTGAGCCCCAGGCTGGAGTGGCTGGAGTTGTTGGAGTTAGCCAAAGAGGCTGCTCCGGGGATGGGGATGACTGGAGATCAGTCCATTTTGCCCTGATCAGTCTGGGCCCCCTTTAGAAGACCCTAATCTCTAGGGAGGTAGCGCCGCAGGTGCGTCCCCAGGATGGGGATGCCCAGGGGCGGGTTCTGCATCCTGGGGAGTTGGCCGGGATGACCTCCTGCAGATCCCTTGACTGTAAGGAATGCCATCTCCGATTAGCTGGACACAGGCTCTCTGTCCCGAGTTTCTTGGACTGCTTTGTCCCTGTACATACCGAAAAATGGCTGCGAGAGGAAATGGGGCTCATGGTTTTATTTTTCCCCTCTCGCCAGCGTTTGAAGTCATAATTGGGGTGAGCGCAGAAGTGATGAGAATGGGCGCTTTGGAAAGGAGCTCTCAGCTCAGCCTTTGAGCCCTAGCAGTGTTTACAAGGAGTGATGTTGTGGCTGTAAGACTTGGCTGCTGCCATATGGCTTAGAAAATCTCCCAGGTCCTGCGCTCCTGGCTCCTTGGAGAAACTCATGGCTCCCGGTTCAGGAGAGCAGGTCTTGAGTGAGGGGTCTGCCCCTAAGGTGTAGTAAGCAGATCTAAGTTTAGAGGGCAGAGTGGTGATCATACCCAGACAGGCATTCACCCATGGGCAAATACTGGCAGGCATTACAGAGATAAGGACATGCCATTTGATGGGCTCTCTGACCAGAGCCACTAAAAGAGGTGCGTGCTTGGGGGCAGCATCATGTGTGATGGCCTCTGAGTCGCTGCTTTGGCCGCTTTCACATCTCTGTGGACAGAGCTGGGTTAACGGGGGTAACCTGGGTGCAGTCACCAAAAAATGGTCATTGTGAGGCTGGAGGGGCCTGAGAAGTCATCTGGTCACTGCTACATCAGGAGGCCCCCTGAAGGTGTGTTCAGCCTAAGTTTAAACAGCTCCAGCATTCAAAGGCTCACTAATTCCAAAGCAAATTCTTCCATCTGGACAGAAGGAAGTTTTAAAGTTTGGAAGCAGAGGGAGCCCGTTCACCGTGTTCTTTGATGGACCTCGGTTCTAGTCATTGACCACCTCTGTGATTTTGCCCCTAGCAGGTCTTATCTTTCCTGTGTTTACAAAAGGAGTTGGAACTAATGATTCTCAAGGACCATTCGTTCCACCTCCTCTGGTTGTCGCTGATTCTGTGAACGCTTCAATCTGTGTTTGCCTTCCGCTGCTCTCCATCAGCAAAAATATTACCATTTGCCAGGTGCATTCAGCAATTTACTTAACCTTGGAGTCTCAGTCTCCTCCTCTGTAAAGTGAGGAGGATTAGGCTCCTGGCACCCTTGCAGAGCAAAACCTTTGGAACCAGACAGATGTGGGTTCAAGTCTTAGCCCTGTCACTTTCGAGCTATGTGGCCGTGGCTAGTTTAATTTACTTCTCTCGGCCTCAGTGTCATCCTCTGCTGAAGGGGGAGTGTCCTAGCACCTGCTCTAGAAGGTTGTGAAGATTAAATAAAAGACGTTTGTGATGTCTAATCACACAAACGCCCCTGTGGGCATTCGGTGAGCGGTGGCTGCCCCTTGGTAACAGCGGACTGTGGCTGTCTTTTGTGGTTGTCAGGTCATCACCGGAGGCCACTACGATGTTGACTGCTATGTGGAAGACCCACTGGGGAACACCATCTACAGGGAAACCAAGAAGCAGTATGACAGCTTCACGCACCGGGCCGAGGTCAAGGGCGTGTATCAGTTTTGCTTCAGTAATGAGTTTTCCACCTTCTCTCATAAGACCGTCTACTTTGACTTTCAAGTGGGCGACGAGCCTCCCATTCTCCCAGACATGGGCAGCAGGGTCACAGCTCTCACCCAGGTGAGTGGACAGTCACAGTCACAGGCTGAGCTGAACGGCTCCCCCCGACCCCAGCCTGCTTCTCCTCCTCTGTCCCCCGTTTTGGCTGATGATCAGTTACCATCCGCCGAGCCCCCACTATGAGGTCTCAGTGTTGGCTCTGCCCTCTTTTCACATCCGGTCCTTAAGGACACCTGTTCTCTCTCTGACTGTCCTTGCCATTCTTTGCCTGGATCCCTGCAGTACTTTCTGCTGTGTGCCCGTGTTCCCAGTCAGTCGTTGACATAGCACCACTTTGAAAGTGCACGTATGGGGTTTCACTGTGGCTCAGTGGAAATGAATCTGACTAGCATCCATGAAGACACAGGTTCAATTCCAGGCCTCGCTTAGTGGGTTAAGGATCTGGCGTTGCTGTGAGCTGTGGCATAGGTCGCAGATGCAGCTCGGGTCCCGCGTTGCTGTGGCTATGGCATAGGCCAGCAGCTGTAGCTCCCATTCTACCCCTAGCCTGGGAACCTCCATATGCCACAGGTGTGGCCCTAAAAAGACAAAAGACAAAAAAAAGTACACGTAGCATTTTCCTCTCTGCTTATATGATATACCTACATCAGAGAGACCAAAGTCCTATTTTGTATGGTGTATTGTGAGGGTAACATAAGCTGCTATAACAAATAACCCCCCAGTCCAATGGCTTAACACAATGGAAGTTTTTTTTCTCTGTCTCTCTCACTCAAATAACAATCCGAAGAGTGGAGGTAGGGGCGGAGGGCTCTCGTCCATGGAGTGACTCAGGAAGCCAGGCTCCTTTCCAGTCCTCTTTCTGCTGTCCCTTAGGGCTTCTGAGTCCCCTGCCTCTAGCCATGAAAAGAAGGAGAGGATGAAAACCACCCCCCTACTTCTTAAAAGTCCTGGCCCGGAAGGAACACCATCACCTCCACTCACATCTCATTGTTGAGAAATAGGCATATGCGGACAGTGTGCATGAAAGTAGGGCTGGCAAATACAGTCCTGTGGGGCACTTGACTCCTGGCAGCAACTCTGCCCCCTGCCAGAGGAACAGTGACGGTTGCGGAGGACAGATAGTCATCTCTGTCACCCGTGGCTGTCACAGTGAACGATAATCTGACCCCAGCCTCCTCCGTCAGTCTCCCCTCCTGCTCTTGAAGCTCCCAGATGCAGGCCCTGCGGCTGGGACTCTGTGTTATTTACCCCTGTATCCCCAGTGCCCCCGTGCATGGGGTATGGCGCACAATAGGAGCTCACCAGATATTTGGCAGGTGACTGGTGGCGGGACCCAGGGAAACCCACAAGACAGGAGTGGCCATCTGTGGCAGCACCTGTTCCAGAACCAAAGCCAGAGCATCTGCGTCTCCAGCGAGGCCAGATTAGCTTCTGGGCTGCCCTCCAAGGTGACTGACCACGGGCTCCATTCCTCTGAGGCTTTGTGGCTTCGTTCCCTGAGCAGCTTAGTGTTGCGCTGTCCAGTCAGTAACCACCATTACATACGGCTATTTACACTGAATTAAAATTAAATTAAACACTCACTTCCTTGTTTGTTCTCTGCCAACATGTCTAGTGCTCGGTAGTCGCAAGGGGCTGGTGCCCATGTGTTTAGACTCCACTAAGTTTGAACTTGGCAACGTGACTGCTGATGGAAGGTCTGGCCCACGGTGTATCTTGTGAATAAGCTCTTTCGCCAGAGTTCTGTTGGTCGTTGATGAAATAGCTTCCGTTTTGGAGATCTTGTAAGTTTCCAGGAGCTGAGCTGAAGGACTTCCCTGTCTGAGCCATGGAAAAGAAAAGGCTACCTGGATTAGTGCAATAGGGACATTCTTTCCTGGAGCCTTAGCATTAGAGTTTCGTTTTGTCGCAGGAGAGAGTGATTGAGCCCCCCCCACCCGCATCCGCCTCTGGGATCCTGGTCCTTCCTCCTGCCCAGCCTCAAAAGAGCTGTTTCCTTCAGTTTCTGTACCTCTGACCCCTCTCCCTGAATGAGCAGTGTTCCGTCTCTGTCTGCCTCCAAGAACACTTGCTCGCCCACAGCAGGCACGAGCTCAGTCTGTGCGCTATCGGAGGTGGGGATTTGAGGAGGTCAGAGGGCGCCTCCTGGCTGAATGGAACCCTGCGTAGAACGTGACCCTGTCAGTCACGGAGCCACAGGATACGATCAGAGCTGTGATTTAAGGGTGAGGGTTCTCAGGGAAGGGACCCATCGATTCTTCCAGGAGGGTCAGGGACATCTTTAGAGGGAGAATTTTGGCTTAGAAGTGACAATGTGGGTGATTGTCTGCAAGCATCAGGAGAGGAGAGAGAAGGAAGGGCCCGGGGCGGTGGGGGTGGTGGGAAGAGCAGCAGGTACAGATTTTCAGAGCATACCTTTTACTTTCCTTCCTTGTCTTGTTCTGCTTTCTGCCGGCAGCTGTCGTCGCTCTTGCCCTGAGACGTCATCCTGCCCAGAGCTGGGCCAGAGGCCGTGGGTTCTGGCATCAGGATCAGTACTGGAGTGAAAAAGCAGGACCCAGAGTGACCAAGGCCCAGGCCAGGGCTGCAGGCCAGAGGGACCGTCTTTGGCCTGAGTTCCAGCATGACCAGGATCCTAGCAGAGGACATGGGCGGGGGTGCTGCTTCGCCAGGCCAAGCTTCAGGTGCTCCGGGCTTCCTGGGAGCCTGGGCAGGTCCTAGTGGAGGTGAAGGTTTCTGACAGAGGTCGAAGGCCCAGGGCTGCCCCAGTGGTGGTCAGGGGGAGATTAAAGGTTTCCCTAACCCCGCTCTGAGGCCAGCTCATGCGACCCTGCCTTTGAGTTCTTGGGGAACTTAAAGAACCAGGTACTTCTGTCAGTGGAGGCCCTGATGAGGCAAGGCTCAAGGAATTTCCCAGGGGTTACAGAGTGAAGGCCTGGGCATCAGCAGCTGCTAGAGGTGGGACAGGATGTTGTCATGAGATGGAGAATAGCGGGCAGCCCAGGGGTCTCCAGAGACCAGCCTTCATGACGGAGCAGTGCCCAGAATCCCGTGAGGCTCCGGGACACCGGAAACCAGCCTGGGCTGGAGGTCTCGGCGCACTCCAGGAGAGCTGGAGACCCGTGGCCCCCGGGGGGCGGGACACAAGGCTGTTTGAAGCCAAAGGGCCTCTACTGGCTTTCTGCTAGGCAGGAAGCAGGCTGGCCGGGTTGCCTAACTGAAATTTTGTGGTGACAGGCTGAAGAGGTGTCTTAGGCTAACACCACCGGCACACCCCAGTGGGCGGGGACGTGGCATGCTCTTACAGTAAGGGGGTTACTTCCAGGGGTCCGTGCCTCTTGACGGTGGGCTGCCCTGGGGTCTTCTGTGGGGCCGCTCCCAGATTCTGAAGGTGTCTGCTGGTTTTAGACGCCAGGAAAGCCGCCGAGTACCGCCCGCTCTCTCGCCCTCTGGGGCTGGCCTCCTTCGCTTCCTCCGCCTCTTACCCACAGGTCAGAATGAGGGGTCAGCCGAGACGTACAGCGGAAACGCATGCCCCTCAGAGGTAGACCGGTTGTCAGGCAGACGGAGGCCACCGCTCCGTTAACGCGGAGGCTGAAGGAAAGCATTTCTCTTTCCTCGTGTTTGTGGCGCGGCTCGTGCAGCAGCCCGCAGTGAAGCGCATCTGATGAGGCAATAAGGGCAATACTTTTTTTTTTTTTTTTAGTCATAGTCTCCCACATGCCTTCCAGAAGCTGTTCAGTGTGGGAGAGAGGCGAGGGTTTTGGGGGATCGGTCAAGGTGGTTACGCAGTGGTTCGGTCCCTCCTCACCTCCAATGCTATACTTTTTATAAAGAGTTCCTCCCTGGAGCTTGGGAACTGAAGCAAATGTCTGTTGGATGCTTTATGAACGTCTCTAGCCTGAGAACTCATTGGTGGCTAGAACCTTCTAGGTTTTGTATAAAATGATGTTTTAAAGGTTGCCTGTGAGTAGGAACTCACGTTCTTTCACAGGCATCGTATATTCGTTTTCTACTGCCAAGTCAGTAATCACTGCTGGTGGCTGAAAGCAACAGCCTTGTATTGTTTCACAGTTCTGCAGGCTCTAAGCCCGGGCAGGTGCGTCTGGGGGTTCCCTGCTCAGGGTCTCAAGGCTGGAATTAAGGTGCTGGTTGGGTTGGCCTTTTACTTGGCGGCTTTGGAAGGGAGTCTGCTCTCTCATTCAGGTGGTTGTGGCAGAATTTAGCTCCTTGCAGCTGGAGGACTGAGGTTCCTCTTCCTTGTTGGCCGTTGTGCTCTCAGCTCCTAGAGGCCTTTCTCTGGTCCTTGTGTGTGACCTTCTCTGTCTTCAGAGCCAGAGATGATGCACCGAACTCTTCACCTGTGCCCGGCTTCTCTGACGTCTCCATCAGCCTCCCACTGGAGAAAGCTCTGTGCTTTGAAGGGCTCCCGTGATTGGGTCAGACCTACTGGACTGTCTCTGTGTCGTAGGGTCAACTGTGCCATGTAATGTCATCACGGGAGCAACAGCTCGTCATATTCATAGGGTCCTGGGATTAGAGCTGGGAACCTTGGTGGCGGTGGGACATTTTCAGGCTCCGGTCTACCACACATAATATTTTAGCGGGTGAAGTAAGTCGTGAGGTAGTACGCGTTACACGTGAGCATATGTATAAAGGTGAGCACGTTCGTATGTACCTGTCTTTACACACGTGTATGTGCATGAGTGTATGCCCATGAGAAATATATGTCTTCATGTGTTCGTATATATACAAAAAAGTGTAGGCAGGGAGTTCCTCTTGTGGCTCAGTGGTAACAAACCCGACTAGGATCCGTGAGGATTTGGGTTCGATCCCTGGCCTCACTCAGCGGGTTAAGCATCCAGCATCGCTGGTGAGCTGTGGTGTAGGTTGCAGATGCGGCTTTGATCTGGTATTGCTGTGGCTGTGGCGTAGGCCGGCGGCTGTAGCTCCGATTCAACCCCTATCCTGGGAACTTCCATATGCGGTGGGCCCTAAAAACCAAAAAAAAAAAATTGCCCAGGATGTTGATGAGGGCATTTGCTGTGTGCTGGATTCTGTTCTGCTTTTCCGGGGTTAGCAATGACTGCTTTGCTCGTCCTGCCCAGATGGAGTCCGCCTGCGTGACCATCCACGAGGCTCTGAAGACCGTGATTGACTCCCAGACGCATTACCGGCTCCGGGAGGCCCAGGACCGGGCCCGGGCCGAAGACCTGCACAGCCGAGTGTCTTCCTGGTCTGTGGGGGAGACGGTCGCCCTGTTCGTGGTCAGCTTCAGCCAGGTGCTGCTGCTGAAGAGCTTCTTCACAGAAAAACGACCCGTCGGCAGGGCGGTCCACTCCTAGTCGGGGTGCTCTGCTCTTGGGACCCCCCATCCTGGCGTGGAGCGGCTCCCCTCCACCACAGGCTCCTGTGGGCTGGTGGGTGCACCCCTGGGTGGAGGCAGAGCTGTCTGGAGAGGGGCACGGGCTGACGCGCTCTCACCCGGCCTTTGTTCGGATGCCTAGTCCTTGTCCGCCAGCAGCCACGTCTCACAGAGCCCAGCAACCGCAAGGCATCCAGCTGCCTTCTCTGTGTTGCTGCACGAACAGGTACAGTCAGGCTGGGGACGGGTCGCATGGGAGCGCAGGCAGGCGGCCTTCCGGTGGCCTGGCTGGTAGGAGGAACCCCAAGGCTCTCTCTCCTCTGTGACGCGTGGCTTCTGTGGCTTGGCTGTGACCTGTTCTGCGTGAGGAAAACCGGGCCCTCGGCCTGGCCCTTCCTCCCATGGAGCTCTCTGTACCTGTGGAAACCAGGCCCGGAAGCAGCTTTGCAGAAATCCCCACCCCAGGTGGGCCGTGCCGTCAGCCAGGCAAGCAGGAGCGCAGCGGTGGCTGGGTGTCCTGGTCGGCTGCATGTGTATCTCCCAGGAGGTGGGAGGTGGGACTCTGGCTAATAAAAACTGTGTGAGCACCGTGGAGACCTGTGCTGTTATTTCTTTGCCCTAAAGGAGCTCACGGCTGCAAGTGGGGCCCCAGAGGTGTGTACGTGCACACATATGCGGAGGGGTTGGTGATCTACACTCCTCTCAGTTGAATGAAAGCAATGAAATAGGAGTTCCTATTGTGGCTCAGCGGTTAAGGACCTGACGTTGTCTCTATGAGGATATGGGTTCAATCCCTGGCCTCGCTCAGTGGGTTAAGGATCTGGCGTTGCTGCAAGCTGTGGCATAGGTCGCATGGTTGCTACGGCCGTGGTGTAGGCCTCAGCTGCTGCTCCGATTCAACCCGTGTGCCGCAGGTGCAGCTGTAGTAAAAAACTAAAAAAAAAAAAAAGAAAGAAAAAGAAAACAGTGAGATAGGGAGTTGGTTGTTTTGTGGTCTCAGACTCGAGAGATTACTGTCAACAACCGAGTCATGATTTACTCCAAATTTAGGGGATACGAACAGGAAAAGGAAAGACCGAGCAAAGGTGAGAGGCTGTCCCAAGGTCATCTCCATAGCAGTTGCAGCGGTCTCTTTAAAACTTGTCAGACCCCCCTGGTTAGAACCCTCCACGTGTCGTCAAGTTCATGGCGAAGTCCTCCCTGAGGACCGGGCGTTCTGCCTCATCCGGTGAATGGAAACCAGGCCCAGAAGCAGCTTTGCAGAGATGCCCAGCCTCTGGCCCCGCGAATCTGAGCCTGCTACCCTCTCACCCGCTCCACCGTGCCCTTCCCATCACAGCAGGCCATGCTTCTCCCCAGGGCTTTGGCACAGCTTGCTTCCTCTCTCGGAGCACCCTCTCCCTGCACCAGCTGCTCCGTCATGCCCTGAGCAGCGTCACCGTCACCGTACCAGTGAGGCCTCCCCTAGCCACTCGGTTTAAGGTGGTTCACCTCGCCTGCCCCTGGCCCCCCAGCTCTCTGCCTCTGCCGTACTTCTCTCTCTGTCGTGTATTGCCTTCGACAGATATGTTTACCTGTCTGTTTATTGCCTTGCTTACCTCATGAAGATGTAAATTCCACGAAAGGAGGGGCTTTGTTTACTGCTGTATTGCTGGCATATAGAGCAATGCCTGCTGTAACCTCAGGTCTACATCTGTGTTAGTTATTAGGTGGACGGCCTTGCCCGTGACTGGGAAATTAATGCACACCGAGCAAGGGTCTGTGTAGTCCGTCTTGAGGGGAGACAGGAGGTCTGCCCTAAGAACAAAACAAAACAGAAAACCTACCAAGAAATCTGAAATCCTGAGCTGTCCGGCAACTGTTAATAATGCATTGTAGGGAGCAGAATAAACAATCCCGTTAGAAACTCCATACGCTTTACTTAGCTTGATTGAAAAGTAAATCCTGCTTACCTGTTTGAATGGGTTTGTTGGTATTTCTTATTTTAAAATTAAGTACCGGAGCTTCCGTTGTGGTGCAGGGGTTAACGAGCCTGACTAGTATCCATGAGGACGTGGGTTGGATCCCTGGCCTTGCTTAGTGGGTTAAGGATCCGGCGTTGTCATGAGCTGTGGTTCGGATCTTGCGTCGCTGTGGCTGTGGTGTAGGTCGGCTGCTGTAACTCCGATTCAACCCCTAGTCTGAGAACCTCCATATGCCGCTGGTGTGGCCCTAAAAAGACAAAAGACAAAAAAATAAAATTAAATGCCAAGTATATTTAAGTAAAGTATATATAAGTAAAGATGATTTATAAATTGTTTGGAGCCTAGTGAGAAACGGCCCAGCACCTGGTGTGGCCCTAAAAAGACAAAAGACAAAAAAATAAAATTAAATGCCAAGTATATTTAAGTAAAGTATATATAAGTAAAGATGATTTATAAATTGTTTGGAGCCTAGTGAGAAACGGCCCAGCACCTCCTTATGTATCACCACTTGGATTAAGCGCTAGACCGTGTCTCTTCCCTCTTTTTTTGCCTGATTGCGCCCTCCTCTCCCCCTCCCTCCACCACTAACCTGGACTGAGTGTTTAGCAGGGGCCTAGAAGGAGTTCAAAGAATTGAGAGGCATTGCTCTGCAGAAACTTCTCCCACCCTCTGCTTTGTCATGGGAGCAACGTTCTTCCGTGCTAACAACCTTACCCCCCCCCCCCAAAAAAAAAGAGGAATTGCTGGTGACCTCTGTTTTGATTAATATAGTCCTGTAATCGTTCATCCGTAAATATGTGGTCTGACTGGGGGGAAGAAAAAGGCTTGGCCCATTCATTAAATTAGCAGATAATGTTTACCCTCCTGGATTTGACTCCCGGCTAAGTGTGTCCTGCTGGGCAAGATGCTGAACTTAGTTTCCTCACCTGTAAAATGGACATTAGGAATGTTTTGCCCGGGCAAGGCCCTGGGACTTGTGTGTCACTGGTGAGCAGAACTGAGACTCACTCGTCCCCAGTAAAAAAAAAAAATCTTTTTTTTTTTCTTTTTAGGGCTGCACCTGTGGCCTATGGAAGTTCATGGGCTAGGGGTCCAATTGGAGCTGCAGCTGCAGGCCTACGCCACAGCCACAGCCTCTCAGGATCCTTAATCCACTGAGCGAGGCCAGCGATTGAACCTGCCCCCTCGTGGATACTAGTCAGGTTCACTACTATTGAGCCACAGCGGGAACTCCCAGTCCCCAGTCAAACAGATTTGAATTTGAGGCCTGGATGCTACTGAGCCAACATGTTTCTACAGAATTGCCGCGTAGCTCAAAAGCAGTGAAAGCCTAGACGCCTGAAGGGGTGCCTAGAAATGCAAAAAATTCTTCCACGATTTCAAAAGAAGCGACTGAACTGTCACATCCCCTGGAGTGTGGCAGTGATTTCCAGTTCAATGACTAAGACCAGCTGTTCCATCTTCTGAGGCCATGAAGGCTATTCCTTTGGCCTCTGTGGGCCAGGGGTGCAAGCAGCTGTCAGCAGTTGCTGGTCTTGGGGCGTCACCTTGAGCCCTTGCTTGTTGCTCCCCTTAACCCCGGCCAGCCTTTGTCCCCAGTCCCTCCACTAAACTCTCCTCAACTTGAAACAGGAAAGAAGCAGGGACGGAGGGAGGAAGAGTCAGTTGTTGCAGATTCTAGAAATCGAGGAGGGTTAGAACAAAAAACCATGAACACGTATAACCACCCTGGGAGGTCACGGTGGGAGAAGGCCGGGTGTTCTCCTAAAGCGGGTCCTTGGAGCACAGAGATGTGTGCCCTCGGTGTATTTCTTCCAGCCGTGCTGTTTCGTCACTTTTGTGAAATGTACCCTGTGCAACACTGGTCTGAGGCAAAATGCTAACTTCCTGCTCCTTGTACTCACACCAAGCAAAACGCTAATAAATAAACCAGACATAATGGTACCTGGGAGGCTTTGAGCATTTAAATTCATCCGTGAGAATTCAAGTGCAGGCTTTCCTGCGACTCCTTGTTGGGATGGACAATTAATTCAACAGCTTTATTTGCTTCTCACTGGAGTTTGTGTTTGTGTGCAGTGCTCCTCGGAGGCGTGGTCCATTTTGCATATCCTAAATAAGCCTTTCAGGATAGAAACATAGCTGCTTTTGGGGGGATTAGAGTGACAGCACCCAGCAGTAGCCATACCTCTTTTAAGAAGATTCTGTGTATTGGGGAGGCTTCTGTAAGCAACCTAAGGGCTGTAGAAATAAATACCATAATTATTCCCAAATGGTCTATGAGCTGTTGGAGACTGTTCTGCCGTTGGTAGAAAATGAAGCTGATACCACCCCAGCTCTCTGGTGAACGCCAAGGTATGTAACGTCCTCTTGGAAGGTGATCCAATCTTAGTTTCGAAAAGTCACCTTCCTTGGTGATAGTGTCTGTTGCAAAACGAAAGAGGCACAAAGGTTGTGCTACATGGAGAAAAAGTCATAGCTTTGCCTCTAGGATCACCAAACAAATTTTTGAATTTATACATTTATGTCCAGCCAAATGGTGTACACGAAGCCCACTGAAAAGTCTCAGGCACACTGCACCAAAGCAGGGGAGAAGAGAAGGAAACCTCGAGGCAGCTGTAAGACATAAGAGAGTTGATGCCTTATTGTTGTCAAAAAATCTAGGGCCAGAGAAAAGGAGGAAAGAAAATACGCACCTACCAACCAAGAACTACCATTCTGATGAAGTCCAAAGTTTACAGATGAGGAGTTCCTGTTGTGGCTCGGTAGAAACGAACCGACTATTATCCAGGAGGTTGAGGGTTCGATCCCTGGCCTCGCTCAGTGGGTTAATGAGCCCACATGGCTGTCGCTGTGGTATAGACTGGCAGCTGCCGCTGTAATTTGACCCTTAGCCTGGTAACCTCCATATGCCGCAGGTGCTTCCCTAAAAAAAAGGGGGTGGGGCATGAGGGTGTATTAAAAGTTCTTGTCTCATTTGGGAAAACATACTGATATTGATGAATGTAAGAAATCAATAAAGGTTAAATAGATATGAATTTAGTTCAGGCCTTAGGTTAAAATCAACCACCATAAAAACAAAATTAGAAAAACTGATTTTGAAAACAGTGAAAGCAAACTCGGTGTCTCCAAGGAAAAAATGAAAGGAAGCAAAAAGACAACATAGCAAGTGAAACTAGAGGGAAAAAAAAGAAATTCCTGTGTTTATTTCTAATAAAAGAATGATTACAATAAATGTAATCAGTTAAATGGGAAAATCTTTGATTAGATAAAAATATAAGACCCAATATGTTTTCTTTAAGAGACATTCCTAAAAAGACACACAAATGTTGAAAGTAAAAAGAGGAAGAAAACTTGATAGGAAAACAGCAGCCAAATGAAAATCAAGGTGATAATCACGGCATCTAACAGTATAGAATTCAGGGAAATCACTGTAAAATTATTATTATTATTATTTGCATTTTAGGGCCATACCCATAGCGCATGGAAATTCCCAGGCTAGGGGTCAAATCGGAGCTGCAGCTGCCGGCCTACACCACAGCCACAGCAATGCTGGGTCCTTAACCCAGTGAGCAAGGCCAGGGATCGAACCCGCTTCCTCATGGATCCTAGTTGGGTTCATTAGCCACTGAGCCATGAAGGGAATTCCTAAAAACTATTATTATTATAATAATGCAGATAAAACATTCTTGGCCAAACTCAGAAGAAAGTGCAGTCTAACACAGCTGAGTGACAGTTTCTGGAACAAGTCTGGGGAGAACCTGTTTTCCCAGGTCTGGTGACAGGCTGTGGTTAACCCTTCCCTACTCACCGTGGAAATTTGCTGTTGTACAAACGACTTTTTTGGGGTTATGTGGAAAGCAATCATCTCAAGCTCTCGGTAACTTTAGACATAAGGCTTTTCACACCCTCACAACTACTGAGCTATTATAAAATTCTGGATTCTGATATGGTTTTACAATGTTTTCTTTCTGTCAGTATTTGTCTGTTTTCTTTTCAGTCCAGTATTTGACTATAGGAGAAAAATCAGCTTCGCCGTGGCTCGCATCATCATCAGTCACTGCCTGTACAATTTCTTCCACTATGTGGAGAGACCATCTAAGAACTTGATAGGACTGTGGTATCTGGCTTGGAGGTTATTTCCCGCTTTGGGTAACACGTGGCTGTTGATAACACGTAGGAAACAAGTTGCTGCTCAGCTGACTTTGCTCAAAATAGACTCCTTGTTTTGGAAGGCCACATACGCCTGTGTTTAAAACTACTGTAAGCACGAAAATTAGTGGGTCCAGGGCCCCCGAAGTACAATAGAACGTTTTCAAATGAAATAAAACAGGGTGGTTCTCAGGTAGCTTTTCCTTCCAATATGGTTGGAATTGAAAGCAAGCTGGTTAAGTCATAAGCACTCACCTGAGCTGTAAGAAGTGAGAGAAACTACATCCTTCTAAGCGTTTGTGGCTTTCGGTGATTATCACAAATCAGGAGCAGCCCCATAGTAAATTCTTAATAGAAATAATAGCTTAATAGGAACTCTTCTAAAATAATTACCTTGGCCGTTCCTATTTTGGTGCAGAGGAAACGGATCCCACTAGTATCCATGAGGTTGCGGGTTCAGTCCCTGGCCTCACTCAGTGGGTTCAGGATCCAGTGCGGCCGTGGCTGTGGTGTAGGCCGCTGCTGTAGCTCTGATTCAACCCCTAGCCTGGGAACCTCCATGTGCCATGAGGGGGGCCCTAAAAAGCAAAAACAAAAAACAAAAAAAAACAATTGTGTTGGACTTCTGATGTAATAAAGAAGACCCTTAAATGAGAGTAAGTAGAATTTAAATACCTGAAACCAGGGAAAGGGCACAATCCCAGATCATTAACCAGGAGGGCTGGCTGTCAAATGCGGTGAAATTTGAAGCAGAGGGAGAGAGATGCTTAGAGCAGGTCCAGAGGGTTAAGACTTGTCTAAAAGGAGGTACTTTCCAGAGTAATCAAGTAGCAGCGCTTGGAGGGGTAGCAGCTCAGGGCCACGTGTGAGTGGCAGGGAGACTCCTCTTCATCTCACAGCGGCAGGGAGCAGGGGTGTGGGCGACAATCGACTTCCTGGTCCTGATTACACCAGATCTTCCCCCCAAAGCCCTGTGGCTGGCAAGGCAACTTGGAAAACTCCCACCTTCTTGATCACCTTGAAGACTGCTGAGCAGAAGCCTGTTCTTGGGGTGCGTGCCCGGGAGAACCGATGGAAAAGCATCTGGAGATGCCTAGCTCTAAGCTCCCCGCTGCTCCAGTGCAGGTCTTTAGCCAGTCAGTAGATGACAAGAGGAGGAGGGACAAACCAGGACCAGACATAGGAGTAAAGGAACAAACAGAAGACGTAGGAAGAATACATTTTGGGAGAATTATTTCACCAAGCAGAACAATGCAAACATACTTCTCCCGCATATTCTTTTTTTTCTTTTTTTTTTTCTTTTTAAGGCTGTACCCATGGCATGTGGAAGTTCCCAGGCTAAGGGTCAAATCAGAGCTGCAGCTGCTGGCCTACGCCACAGCCACAGCATCGCGGGGTCTGAGCTGCATCTGCAACCTACACCACAACTCTTGGCATCGCTGGATCCTTAATCCACTGAGCGAGGCCAGGGATCGAACCTGCGTCCTCATGGATACTAGTCGGATTTGTTTCCACTGCACCACAGTGGGGACTCTTTTTATGAGCTATTGGTCATACTTTAACCTCATCAGGAACATGCACAGAAGATACCTGGAGAGCAGAATGGTTTGGCTGCAGTCAGGTCCTGACTGCCATCTGGGAGCTGTGTGGGGGTGGGCACACCCCGCTCTCTCCCCTTGGAGCCGCATTGTTCTCATTTGTGATACAATGTGATATTACAGGACATGGATAATCCTGTTCTCTGCAGCACTGGATGTGGTGATGAAACACTGGCTCTAAACCAAATGTCCATCAGCAGGAGACTAGACAGCCAAATGTAGTCTATTTTTACGTGGTAATCCTTTACAAGAATTAGAAATAAATGGAATCGCTCCCTATATGGCAACATGAGGTGGTACTGAAAATATACTGCTGAGTGAAGAAAAAGTTGGAAAGCGGTTTTAGTGTGATCACTAAAAACACACGGAAGATAGTATTCTGAATAGTTTACAGAAACCCATGTATTTATGTATGTATTAAATATGCTACAAATGTATGTACTAAAATCATGAAAACACAGATGGATACACTCCAAATTGAAAAAACATGGTTACCTCTGGGAATGGAGGATGGGAAATGGGAATGGGGGGGACTTCCATTTTATTTTGGGGGTATTCCTCTTTCCTTTTTTAAAATAAAACATATAAACTATATGTGATAAAACATAGCATTTGTTAATGTACCTATGTGAGTGCTTGTTGTATCACCTTTAGTATTTTTTTCTGTATTAAAAATTTCAAAAGCAAAGTCAATAAAGGACGATAATAGCACTTCACCTCTCAAGGCTGTTGCAAGGTTTCGCTGAGAGTATTTGTGAAAGTTCTCTGCAAAATTAAAAGCTCTGTACA
Source organism: Catagonus wagneri (assembly GCA_004024745.2). Lineage (NCBI taxonomy): Eukaryota > Metazoa > Chordata > Mammalia > Artiodactyla > Tayassuidae > Catagonus > Catagonus wagneri. The sequence continues at coordinate 21,755,799 of PVHT021183629.1, forward strand.
AATATTAGGCTCAGCAAATCCCTTTCATTTGGTGTTGATTCTGTTAACATCCATTTCAAAAGTCCACATGGGTCTGACAGCTTCAACCTTTAGGTGGTGTCGGTAGCAGCTAGAGGTCATAATGGAGGTGACAGTGGTGGTGGTGGTGGTGACGGTGGGAAAGTGGTGTGCGTCAGGAGTAAAGTCGGGTCCGTGATCCAGCTCTGTGCTTCTCCACGCACAACTACATAATACAATACACTTCTGGGCCGAGGGTCTTACTTCTACAAAAAGACTACACTCTGCAGAGGCAAATTGCATAAATGCATATCTCCTGCTGCTCCTAGCAAATGCCGCTCAAACTGCTGTATTTAGCACTGTTACTAGTTTTTTTTGTAAATACCAAATGAATTCCATCTTTTTTTTTGAGATGCCGCAATTTGAGAAATGACCACTAGAAGGCAGTAGAGAAACACCAGTAAAGCTGACTTTTGCTTGGAAGGTTGGGCTGCTGCAAACCACAGTCCATGCTTTGGGCAGAAACGTGCCTCTGCAGAGAAACTCAGTTTACTAGAATTATGCAGGGCTATTCAATGAATCACAGAATGTCATGGAATTTAAAAGATGTTGAGAACCACCTATTCAGTCTCCTCAGCCCCGGCCAGCATCTTGACTGCAACTCTTTGAGACCCATCCAAGGAGACGAGAAGCTGTAGGAAGATAATGTTTTACAGGACTTTTGCTTTATAGCTTTGCTGTGTTCGAACTGTAACCAGTGTGGGATGTGGGGGTAGGCTGTTTTTAAAGGGAGTGGGTAGTGCAACTTATAGGAATCCTCAAGTAGAGATAGAGATAAAAAAGGGGAAATTAAAGACATACAAATAGAGCTACAAATCAAGACTTACACACTCAATGGACAAAATGGGTCAAAGATCCAGAAAAAAAAATAGAATTACTAGTGCTTCAAAATAGATTCCTTCTCCTCTCTTCCCCAGTAAAATAATTCATAACATTAAATGGGGAAATCGGGTTTAAAAAATCCCCTTTGACACATTTGTGTGGCATAGACCATGGCTTCCATTTTTGCAGGATTACTATCCAGTCCCTTGACGTGGTTTCACCTCCACTGCTGGACTCTCCAGAAGGCATAGGTCGCATTCAAGTTAGCTCTGGTCCCTGGTGAACTTTTGAGCCTCTGCCCTCACCCGTCTCAGGTCTCACTTTTTAGGGGACCAGTGCTGCCCAGCCCCAGAACATATGGGGCCTGTGGTCACCCCACGCCGGGCTGTCAATACAATTTCAGATACAATAAGCAGGGAAGCGCTTGAGACATATGTGCCATGTTCCTTTTAAAATTGATCTTTTGGAGTTTCTGTGTGGTTCAGCAGAAATGAATCTGACTAGCATCCATGAGGACACAGGTTCGATCCCTGGCCTCGCTCAGTGGGTTAAGGATCCAGCATTGCTGTGAGCTGTAGTGTAGTGTGGGTCGCAGATGCAGCTCAGATCTGGGGTTGCTGTGGTTGTGGTGTAGGCTGGCGACTACAGCTCTGATTCAACCCTGAGCCTGGGAACTCATGCTGAGAGTGCAGCCCTAAAAAGCGAAAAAAAAAAAAAAAGATAAGAAATACAATTGATCTTTACAGTAGAAATGGACAAAACACTGTAAACCAACCTATAATGGAAAAAATAAAATTGACCTTTATTTCTGCACTTAAGCCTTTGAAATCAAAGTCGTAATTGAAAAATAATCTTTATTTGTAACCAAGGTGATGCTTGATGTGGAAACCCCAAGGTAATTAACTAAAAATCTATTAGAACTACAAGAGTACAGTAAGGAGAAGGGTTTAAAATATAGAGCAAATCAATATTTTCTTGCAAACCAAGAGCTGGTTAGAAAATTTAATGGAAAAAAAATCCCATTTACTACAACAACAAAATTATGTGTATTTTACCACCAGAGGAAAGAGCAGTCTTAAAATATGTAGGAATTTTATGGAGAAAATAACTTCCTTGAATTACAAAATATTATCTACAGTATGGTCCCCTCTGGGGTTAAAATACATACAAGCACTCACGGAACGTGCATACACACATCTTTGCATAGATAAAAACCCAGATAGAATATCACCAAAATTTTACTGTTTTTTTTTTTTCTTAACTGCAGATCAAGTGTGACGTGGATTTTGTTTTAGCTTTGCTTATCTATGTTTTCTATTTTTTTTTAAGAAAAGGAGTTCTCCTGTGGCTCGGTGGGTTAAGGATCAGCGTTGTCACTTCAGCAGCCCAGGTTGCTGCTGTGGTGCCGGTTCAGTCCCTGGACTAGGAACTTCTACATGTCCAGGGCATGGCCCAAACAAACAAACGAACAACCGTAACAAAAGCTGAACACATATTATTCTGTAATAAAACAAAATCTAAAAGAGAAAGAGGACACTCTGCTTTTAGCAAAACGGTGTCACTCCTTCATTTTTGCCTGCCCCCAGATACACACATTGTCATTGGATTCTTCCCATTGTGCAGTGGTGGGCTTCTCTGGAGAACGGAGTGACCCCAGCTTTTCTATGTAAAGCAAGTCTCCAGGCCTAGTAGTGGCTGCAGTTTCAGACCAGACCCCTGCCGTGACCGGTTGTCTGATACAGCTCATCTGTGCTGAGCATCCTGGTCTGGCCTGGCGCACGCACCGTGACCAGCTCTGAAGGCACAGCCAGATCTGACAATGGAACAAGCACCCGTCTTCGTTCCTTGGTTCAGGCCCGGCTCAGCATCTAGGGTGCACCTGTTGGCAGATGCGAGCCTCCGAGAAATCCAGCTTTGAAGATTTCGAAGTGTTCTCCAGCCCCAAATACTTCCCCTTCATTCATTAAATAGCAGGGTGGGATTTTAATCCACTTGCATTAGTGACATATTCCCCGTGCTTAGAACAGTGTTGGCACATAATAAGTGTTCAATATACACTTAGTGAAAGAAGGAAAAAATGATGAAAAAACATTTATTGAACACCCGTCATGTGCTAGACACTGTCTAGGGCCGGGATCGCACCAGTGAACAGCTGCAGCAGTGAACTGACAGCCAGAGCCCCTCCTGTTGCGAGTTTCCAGAAGGAAGGACGAACGATACACAAGTAAATACATCCCACGCTGTCTTAGATGGTGATGAGGGCGGCGGGGACCGAAAGAGCAAGTTAGAGTGATGGAGACGGTCAGCAGACGGTGTTGGGGTGGAAAGGAGGTCGGGAAAGCCCATTCAAAACAACACAATTTTAAGTGCTCATCTCTTTATTTATTTTTTTTACTTTTTTTGTCTCTCCCTTTTTTTTTTTTTTTTTGAGGGCTGCATCCATGGCGTATGGAGGTTCTCAGGCTAGGGGTTGAATCGGGGCTGTAGCTGCCGGCCTACGCCACAGCCACAGCAACATCAGATCTGAGCCAAGTCTGCCCCACAGCTCATGGCAATGCTGGATCCTTAACCCACTGAGCGAGGTCAGGGATTGAACCTGCGTCCTCATGGAGGCCGGTCAGATTCATTTCCACTGAGCCATGACGGAAACTCCTTCACCCTCTTTATGTTGCATTTCCACTTTTAGAAATTTATCCTACAGAATCTCAGCCGTGCCCAAAGGCCTGTATGGAGATTTTCATTGCAGCATTATTTATAACTTCCTTAAACTGGGAACAGTGCAAGGATCCATCATAAGTAAGTTATGAGGTATCAACACTATGGATTACTATTCAGACATTAAACAAGAGGGGCATTTTTATGATGACATAGACAGAATGTCAAAATACATTAAACAGAAGAGCAAATCTCAGAGCAAAATGTTTAATACGAGCTCTCTTTAATGAAAAAATATATGTATATATTTGCACATTTATAAATAACCATATAGAAATGTGTGTATATTTATGTGTATATCAAAATGTTTGAAAGAAATATGTGTATGTGTATATATATATACACACATACACACACATATATATATACACACACGTGTGTATATAAAAATGTTTGAAAGGCTACAGTAGCTTAAGTGAGTGCCTCTGGGGAAGGGGAATCTGTTTTCCAGGCTGCACCCTTCTAAACTTAAAAAAATATTAACGAACATGTATTCATTTTAGAATTTAAAAAGGTTTTTTTAAAAAACAAAAATCAGGAGTTCCCGTTGTGGCTCAGCAGGTTAAGAACCAGACATAGTGTCTGTGAGGGTACAGGTTCGGTCCCTGGCCTTGCTCGGTGGGTTAAGGATCCAGTGTGGCCACAAACTGCTGTGTAGGTCACAGGTGCAGCTTGGATCCTGTGTTGCTGTGGCTGTGGTGTAGGCTGGCAGCTACGGCTCGGATTCGACTTCTAGCCTGGGAACTTGCATATGCCACAAGTGCGGCCCTAAAAAGTAAAATAAAGAAAAGACAATAAAGTCGATTACGGGGTTTGGGTTTGTGGTGGGTGATGTGGGGAGGGCTTAGGGAGAGCAGCTTTCCCGGGGTGGGATGCTGTCAGGAAGTGGGCGGACTTCTATGACTGGGTGTCTTAAATCTGATCTAGAAAGAAGAGCAGCACGAGGCCCAGACTGTCCCCCGCGAGGCAGCGGCAGACGCTCACCTCAGCCAGAACGGGGGCTGTTGGGTCACTCTGAGGTTTGAGCGGCGCTCCCGTGCTGGCCGTGTCCACCCGATGGCGGCCCCGTCTGGTTCTGGTCTTGACCTAGTTTGGTCAAAGCGAGTGGCCTTGTCTGATGTGGATGTTCTGTGCAATGGTTCACGTTCACGGGACAGCTCTGCCAGGCCGTCTCCGAGGCCGGGGCTGTAGGTCTCTGTCTCAGAAGGAAGGCAGATGCCTTTTTTTTTCCCCCTGCATCTGAGGTCACCTCCTACAAATGGCAACAGCGGCTCCCAGCCAGCTCAGGCGCCCGGCTCTGCTCCAGCCCGGGTGGCATCTGGTGACTGTAGGTTTCTGATTTCCTGCAGCTTCCGAGGGCGAGTGGAGCCCTGACATTCCGCGAACAGGAGCAGCATCGATCAGAGGCTCCGTCAGCCTCCATCAGGGACTCTGGGCAAGAGCATTTCTGTTTCTGCTTCCCAGTCAGAAGGATTTAACCTCAGCTTTCTCTCTGCTCCTCCATCCCCCTGACTCTCCGAAATTGCTGGAGTACTTTCTGTTTTCCCTACTGAACCCTGATCAATAACTTCCCTTTTTAAGCAGGACTGCTATTCAATGTCAGGTGCCTACCTCTGTTTTTCTGACCTCCTCGGTGACAGAACTGAATGATAAATAAAAAGCTCCGGTTTGCAGCTTCTTTTTCTTTCTTTTTCTTTTTCTTTTGGTGGCCACACCTGCAGCATATGGAAGTTCCCAGGCTACGGGTGGTATTGGAGCTGAAGCTGCTGGTCTACACCACAACCACAGCAACACGGGATCTGAGCCACATCTGTGACCTACACCACAGCTGGTGGCCACGCCGGATCCTTAACCCACTGAGTTGGGCCAGCGAGCAGACCTGCATCCTCACACACACTATGTTGGGTTCTTAACCTGCTGAGCCACAGCGGGAACTCCAAACCCACTTCTTCCTTGCCGCAGTTTGATCCCATAGTTACTCCTGTGTTTGAGTGGTGGTGGTGGTGGAGGAAATTTCTCAGAAAACTCCAGTTTGTCAGGGCTGCTTACAGATAGAGGTACCCAGAGTAGAATCCACTGGTGCAGTGGTGATCTGATCAGCCTAGACAGATCAAAAACAATCCCTCCTTTGTGCTGGAACCAAGGTCCTCATTAATGCCTCTAAAATCGCATTAACCTTTTCATGGTCTCACTGAACCATTGACGTGTTGAGTTAACGTCAACCATAATCTCAAAATATCTTTTATTTAGCGGTTTTTCTTGTGGTTTATTTATTTTCATTGTTTTGTAGTGTAGGCTCAGACTTTGTTTCCACCTTCTTGGCCTCACCCAGTTGGCCTAGATGGGATCAGTCTTACAGTTTTTGCAGAACTTCAAGATTCCTATTCAGAAAAGTCTCGAGTCAGTCCAGCAGTCCAAGTAGGAATTGTGCTCAAAATCACTAATTACTAGTGAGATGCAAATCCAAACCACAAGAGATCACCCTGTACCCCTAGAGATCACCCTGTACCCGTAAGAATGGTTATTATTAAAAAGACAACAAGTAACATGCATTGGTGAGAATGTGGGAAAAAGCAACTTTGTGCACAAGTGGTACTGCAAATTGGTGCAGCCACTGTGGAAACCAGTAGGGAGGTTCCTTGAAAAATTAAAAACAGAACTACCGTATGACCCAGCAGTCCCACCTCTGGGTATATATCCAAAGGAAATGAAATCACTATCTCTTGAGTTTGTTTATTTTTATTTTTTATTTATTTTTTGCCTTTTTACGGCCGCGCCCAAGGCATCTGGAGGTTCCCAGGCTAGGGGTCCAGTCAGAGCTGTAGCCGCTGGCCTACGCCACAGCTCACGGCAACGCCAGAAACTCAACCCCCTGAGCCAGGCCAGGGGTTGAGCCTGCGTCCTCATGGATGCCAGTCAGACTCGTTTCCGCTGAGTCAGGACAGGAACTCCCTGTCTCTTGAGTTTAGACGTGACGTGTCACCGTGGTAACTTTACAAAGCCTCTGACATAGCATCTGACACATAGTAAGTGACCAATACAAGCATGTGCAGTGAAAGATGATAAAGACATCTTACGACCTTTCGCTACACTGCGGGGAACTATATCCGGTCTCCTGGGACAGACCGTGTTGGGAAAGAATGTACAGAAAAGAGAATGCGTATATACGTATAACTGGGCCACCTTGCCGCACAGCAGAGACTGGCACGTTGTAAATCAACTGCGCTTTAATAAAAAGTAAAATAAAAAATAAAGACATTGCTAACTCTAGATACGTATTCACCACTTACTAATTCTTCCTTTCATAACATTTTGTATATCCACTGTAGTGCATAGATTTTTAAAGTTTTCAATTTTTCAGAAGTGGCAGAGGAGACTCCCTTAGCATTTCAAGGCAAGCCAGCATCCTCTACAACTTCTAGGTAAACAAACTCTTCTTTAACGTGAAAACGTTACATATGATATTTTATATCATGATTTTATCTCCTCGAATCCAGGCTGCTAGTCCCCTTCCATTACGTAATTTTAGCCCAAGGTAACCCATTTTAATATTCACTGATCATCCCAGTCAAATTCTATGTATCAAAGTTATGAGTATAAATGAAAATAAAGTTAAATAATTGTCCTATGACCATAAGGCTCTAAAGGGTTACAAAGATTTTCTTCTGGAGTGAGTAGTCAATACAATTCATGATTAGAATGCATTTGAAAAAACCAACAAATGCATTATGAATACGACTAAGTAATTATTAAGCATTGCAAAATTTATTTATTTATTTATTTATTTATTTATTTATATTCTTCTTAGGGCCACACCTGAGGCATACAGAGGTTCCTAGGCTAGAGTCAAATTGCAGCTATAGCTTCTGGCCTACACCACAGCCACAGCAATGCGGGATCTGAGCCGTGGCTGCGACCTACACCACAACTCAGGGTAACACCGGATCCTTAACCCACTGAGCGAGGCCAGGGATCGAACCCCGAAACCTCATGGTTCCTATGTGGATTCATTTCCACCGCACCACGATGGGAACTCCTGGTGTCGAGCTCTTTGAAACAATTTAATAAGAATCATGTATAAAAATCAGAAATAATTAATTACATTAGCTATCAGGATCAAACTTTTCCTGTATATTTAGTGAAAGTGTAAGCATGAATCAGTCCAACAACTGGCACATAATTTCGTGTTTTGTTAAAAGGAGAGAGATATTAAACATTTTATGAAATGAAATAAGATACTGTCGGACTCTAACTGCAATAAATATTTCATGATAGGATGCAGTAAAATAGGCTTTCACTCTCTTATTGAGTGAGGCGCACCAAATCTGAGAGATCGCAAGCGGTTTTTATCTGCAGGATTGAGTCAGTGTATATTGAAAAATTCTGGTAGCTCAGAAAGCATTCTAGTCATGCTTAAAAGAGTCAGAACCAGCACCGCTAAGCTGTACTTGTCCTTCAAACACAAACCCATCTGAAAAGAATTTACACTAAATACTGGGAGGGGACGCCTTTTTCTGGGGCTCTTTGTTCTGTTCTCAGGGGAGTCTCCCTCAAGAGGGATCCTTTATTTGATGGTATTTGGAGGATAGAAGAGGCGAAACCCCTCTCACTGAATTACTCTACTGTTTATCCAACTTTGGAGCATCCTAACCCAGGCCAGCATGCCTGGGTTCAAAAGCTCACTTCACCTGGACAGAACTGCCTCCAAGACCTGCAGATAGAGACAGGCCCAGGCCCTAGACAAGCCCACGGGGCTTTGATTAAGGAGTGTCCCCGAGGCAGTATTTTAAATTACTTACCTCTTTGGCATTTGCAGTTTTTTTTACAGCTCAGCACGTTGTACAGTGATAAGATTAAGGATGAGTGAGATCTTTCCTATCTTTTTTGTCGAATAGACCACTGTGCAAAGGAAGTGGGGTAAAGGAAAATCCACAGCGTCATTCTAACCTGTTCTCAGGCAGATTTTAGGACCGGCATTTGAGGCATCTAGAAATTGATTCCCTGTTTATTTATTTCTGGCTGCACCCGGGGTATGAGGAAGTTCCCAGGCCAGGGAATGAACCCTGGCCACAGCTGTAACCAGAACCACAGCAGTGACAATGCCAGACCCTTAACCCACTGAACCACCAGGGAGATCCTAAACCAATTTCCTTTAAACGCTCTATGCAAAGGGGATCCTTGCCAACTCTCCTTTCCTTTTTTTCCCCCTCTCCCTTTTCCTCCAAATAGCCCTCCTTCTCCTCTTCCTTCCCCACTTCTTCCAAAACAAGAGAAAAATCTCTTTTTATAACTTGAAGTTCGATGATATAGGCCAAAGTTGAATAAGGCGTCCTCAGGGGGACTTCAGACTTAGAAATCAGTTCTGAGGCATTTGAACACAGTTTTCTTCCATATAAACTTGAACTCATTAAGTCGTCCCAGTTTAACATACAATTGAAACTACTGAAAACAATTTCCCAATAGAATACAACTTCTTATTCCAGGAAAACACAGACAATGCATTAATTTTTAAAATGTATTTATATTTCACCCCATTAAGGATACATTAACTTTCGGATCTTAAAGCACAGTATGTCCCTATAATTTCCTTTTTAAACATGATGTGTACATGATTTAAACATGATCTTATAATCTCCTTTTTAAATCAACCAACAATTTACCAGGGAAGAAGTGAAATCTATAATGTATGTTAAGCTTTTGCTCCCATTAGCCAAATGTACATCAAATGAATGTGTTTTTACCAAATCTGCCTAACTTGAAAGAGCCCCTATTTTGCTCACTCTTGCTCTGGAAATTTTATATTTTAATTTTTTTCAAAGTCTTCTTGTTCGGCGATTTGAGGCCCACGGGAGGCAGTTCCCATCATCACCACCAGGTGACAGAATTCCCCAGTTGCTGGTGAGCTTTAAAATGGGGAAGAAACCGGCAGGTTTGCAACCTCAAGAGCCCTGAACGGAGGGCCTGAGCCAAAGCAAAGTGCACACACGCGCCCCGAGCCAACAGGAGAAAAAGCCACCACAGACAGAAGCGGAGGTGACCGTCTCTGAGTCTCGTTTTCTGCTCACTTCAGCACGGACGGCTGGGGAGATGCACACTTAAGCAGAACAGGATGAAGGTTAAAAGGCCTCTGGAGAGAGGAGCAGGGAGCAGGTGATCTGCTGGCACCGTCCTCATTTGTTCCCCGTGGGGAAGCTCTGTGTTATTAGCACTTGACACGTTTGGGGAGCTTTTGTCAAGAACAGCTGCTGGGTGGCACAGAGGTCTGTTCCCCTGCACCAGGGACCCAGGCTGGGCGGTGGGGCTTGGTGTCTCATCAGAACCCTCGGGCGAGGACAAGAGATGACAAGCAAGGTCACGGCCACTCTGACCTGGCCCCACCTTGTTGGGGCTATTTGCTGTCCCCAAGGGGTGGCAAACACAGTCATCTGACTGATTCTTTCACTGCTTTAAAGGGGCCTGTGTTCTGTGTGGTTGACAAGTCGGCCCAGCCTCTCTGCTCGCCAACATCACAGCTGCCTGTCCTGTGTCCCCAGGACCTGCCCTTTTCTCGCCAAAACTCACGGGGCTGTCGATGCTGAAAGAGGCAGCATGTAGAGTTTGGACCATTGCACCGTGGCCAAAACCTGACCAGTTCTGCCACTAACCAGGGGGTGATTTCTGGCTTCTGTACCTCGGCTTCCTCCGCTGTGAAATTATTTGCGCCGAATGCAAAGTAGCTGCCTTGGGGGACTTCTATCCCCAACTCCCCCCCACCCCACCCCGAGGGTGAGGGCTTGGATTTCTCTGGACTTTGCCTGAAGGAATCCCCGCCCTTCCAGGTTTTGTGCTCTGTGGCTGGTGATGTGAAGACCACTCAAACCTCCTGGCAGCCTTGGCCGTGTAAGCGGCGGGCCTGCCCAGAAAGAGAGGCCGTGGAGACCCCGGTGCAGGCTCCCGTGGGGGCCGCGGGCTCACTGTACTGCTGGGTTCTGAGTCTTAACTCAAGAGCCAGAATGAAATGACCAGCTTCCTGGGTGTTGCTCCTGGAAGGACCTTCTTTCTAGGAAGGCCCTGAGCTGGCTGGACCCCCAACCTCTCCTCTCTGATCTGCCTTCCTGAAAAAAAAAAAAAAAAAAAAAATGAGCCCTAGCTTCTCTTGGCTGATGGCAGGCCCTGCTTGGAGCTGCCATCTGCCGAGGCCCACGGGAGAGACCACGCCAGGAGACAGCTAAGTGCTGGCGCGAGGGCATGGGCCAGCCTGCCAGTGGTAGCCCGGTCCGCATGATCAGTACCTCGCTCCTGCGGACTCTTGGCCTTCCCCAGGCTGCTGGAGGCTGGCGTGGTTTGTCTTCTGCCTTTCACAGCTCCTCTTGGTGCTTAGCTGTTTTATTTGTTCGTTTGTTTGTTTTAAAGGGCCGCACCCGCGGCATATGGAGGTTCCCAAGCTAGGGGTCTAACAGGAGCTGTAGCCGCCGGCCTACACCACAGCCACAGCGACACAGGATCCAAGCCATGTCTACAACCTATACCCCAGCTCAAGGCAATCCTGGATTCTTAACCCACTGATTGGAGCCAGGGATCGAACCCACATCCTCGTGGATACCAGTCGGGTTCGTTACTGCTGAGCCACGGTGGAAGTCCAGTATTTAGCTGTTTTGATTTAGAAGGTGGTTTCCTCTGTCTGCGCCGCCTACCCCCCCCCCCCCCCCCCCACTGGAAATCCTTATCTTTACTTTTCCTTGGGCCTTCCACTTCACCCTGAACTTCTGCTTTTGTCAGCCACCTGTCCTGCCTGACCCGCTGTTTCTGGAGTTTTGGTCAGATCCTCTGCTTGTGGAGTAGGGTTTTTGGACATGGAGGCAGGAAGCTTCCTTTAGATTCTATTTTATGACTATCTTCTAAGCTTGTTCTTGCCCAGAGAGTATGTTCTTTATTCCTGTTGACCACAGTCAACTGCAAAGGCATCTGTGAGAACTCTTTCTTCTCCAGGGGTCCCAAGTGCTTCACCAGCACTAAGACCCCCACAAAGAGTTCTGGTGTGATCGCCGTCTGGCATATATCTGTGCTGCCTGTTGATCGACTGCTTGTGCTCAGACAGAACCCCCCAAGGGCTCTCACAGGGACCAGGTACAAATCATCAATCTCATTGGTTTTGGGGTTTCGGGTTTTTTTGGGGGGGGGCACTTGTGGCATGAAGAATTTCCCAGGCCAGGGATCAAATCCGGTGCCACAGTAGTGATGACTGCCAGACCCTTAACCGCTAGGCCACCAGGGAACTCCATCCATCTCACAAACAGACAGTGCTGAACAAGCAGGCGCAAACCTCCTGCAAAGGTCTTAGACCCATAGTTGCAATGTAACTATTAATCAGATGTTTCAGGCCCCGATCAGGGGTCAGCGCCAGTCCCTCAGTGAAACAGCTCAGGAACGGTTCCAGGCCGAGAATTAACCCTCCCAGCCCACCAGCCTTTCTTCTTCCACGCCCCGCACCCCAAAGCAAGTGGGTGCGGTTGAACATTATAAAGTAAAAACCCATTGTGTCAGCGCACAGTTTTGGAAACAGGACACTGCCAGCACCCCAGCAGCCCTTCGTATGTCCTTTTACACCCCAGCACCCTTCTCCTCATCCTGACTTTTGCAGTCATCACTGCTTGCTGTCATTTCTGTTTTTACCACCTGAGTATGAAGCCTTGTGTGTATGGCCCTGCAGAGCCCGTTTTTCCTCCTTTCCGTAAGTAGACAATAAGCTTTCTACCTTCTTTTGCTCATTGCTAGGCCTTAAAGATTCATCAATGTAATCACGACATAGTAGTCCATTGTAAAAACACTTTATTCAGCCACTTTACGCTTTGATAGGTATTTGGGTTATTTCCAATCTGGGGCAATTATGAAAAATTCGGCCATGAACGTTGGCACATGTGCCTGCATAGCCTAGGGAATGTGTGTGTTCAGCGTTTACCGGATAATGTGAAACTCCTTTCCAGAGTGCCCAGGGTGTCAGTGTGCTGTTAGTTCATAGGAGTTCTTTTTGGAATAGGGGTTCTATCCCTTGCTGGGTCTTTGCTTCTCTGTTGAAGATGTGTTCTTATACACTGGGAGTCGGCCTCCCCCCCCTCCTTTTTTTTTTTTTCTTTTTAGGGCCGCACCTGCGGCATATGGAAGTTCCCAGGCTAAGGGGCAAATTGGAGCTGAGGCTGCCAGCCTACGCCACAGCCACAGCAACGCCAGATCCGAGCTGCATCTGTGACCTACACCACAGCTCATGGCAGTGCTGGATCCTTAACCCACTGAGCGAGGCCAGGGATCGAACCTGCGTCCTCATGGATACTAGTTGGGTTCGTTACTGCTGAGCCACAATGGGAACTCCCGGCCTTTTCCCTCTCTAACCAGTGTTGTCTAATGGACAGCAGTTCTTAATTTTAATGTAATCAGAGTTATCAGTTGTTTTCTTTATGACTAATACTTGTTACAGCTTATTTTTTTAAAAAGCCAAACATTCTCTACCTCAAAGTCTGGAAGAGATTCTCTTGTATGTCCTCAAAAAGGATTATAATTTGGCCTTTAAGTCCATAATCCGCCTTCGTTGCTTTTTGTATATTTTTCTAGGGGTTCGATTTTATTTGGTTTCTCCATATGGTGACTCTCTCATCACTTCCATTTATTGAAAAGACCACCCTTGCCCCCTGCTCTGCGGTGTCCTCTTTTGACATAAACCAAACATCTACATGTGTGCAGATCTGTTTCTTGCCTCTTTATTTGCATTCATTGGTCTATTTGTCAATCCATGGGCACATACCCCTGTGACTTGATAAATGGAGATTTATAAGTTTTGATGGTCCTCCTGTATTACTGTTTTTCAAGGGTGTCCTGGCTCTTCTCGGTCTTTTGCATTTCCATGTAAATATTAGAAATGGCTAGTCAAATGGAAAACAAATGCCTACAAACAATATAACCTTGTTGGGATTGTCACTGGGATTGCATTGCATCTATAGGTTGGTTGGGGGAAAAAATGACAGCTTTGCAATATGGAGTTTTCCAATCCATTCCTTGCCATTTGTTTGAATCTTCTTTAAATTTCTCTCCATAAAATTTATATTTTTCTCCATATAGGTTTTATACATCTTTTGTTCTCTGTATTCCTAGATACTTAATCTTCCTTGGTGTTACTATAAGTAATATTTTTAAAAATATTCCTATGCTGTTTTCTGTTGGCATATAGAAATAAAATTGATTTTATTTCCCTCACCTGTGCTAACGTTCCTTATTAATCTTAATATCTTACCTGTAGTGCTTCTGGATAGTCTATAAGCACAGTCATGATACCTGCAAATATAGGAATTTTATTTTTTTTCATCCTAATCTTTATTTCTTCTTGCTGTTTTGGGCTGGCTAGGCTCCTAGCAGAATGTTGAATAGAAGTGGTGACAGTGGGGTGTTCTTGCCTTTTTCCTACTTTTGGAAGGTAAAGCCTTCAGTATTTTACCATTGCTTTGATCTTTACTGTAGCTGTTTCTTTACCTTTTATAAATTTGTTTATCCAGTAAAGGTGTCCCCTTGTGTTCCTAGCAAAAACTCGGAAGGACATGTCAGAATTATTGCTCGCCGTTACCGGATATGGATCGTGGTCATATTGCTGAGCCTGGAGTCCAGGCAACGAAGCTGGGTGTAACGTCGGTCGGCAGAGATTAGAGCCGAGTCTCGCTAAGAACAGGGCATCCCCGAGTAGCTGGTGTGCGCGGGTGCCTCTGTTGGGTGCTGATGGGGCAAATCCCGAGAGGGGTCAGAGCGCTGGTCCTCAGGCTGATCTGGCTCGGGTTGGGAAGACGCTGCAGACACGCGCACGCAATACCGCTTATAAAGTGACGTGCTGTGAGCGATTTGCGCGGACAAAGCCCTGTGGAAGGCGGCTTCTGCCTGGGAACTTTGGGGAAGGCTTCCAGCAGAAGCGGTTTTTAAACTGAGTATCTAGGGATAGAGACGATGGATGTTATAGGGGAGAAACAGAAAGAGCAACGGCCAGCACGTGATGGGTGTCTGAAGGGACAGAGGAGAGCCATGGGTTCGGGTAGCCACCCCGCCCTCTCCGGCCTCCTTTCTGCTCTGGCTTATTAACAGTCGTGAATGCAGGGCTGGCTTTGAGGGGGAACTCACTCCAAAGTATATTTGCCTGCGCTCTTGAAAAGTGTCGGGAGAGGGGACACTTCAGAGTTCTCCAGAGAAACAGAACCAATAGGAGTCTGTCAATCTATCATCTAACTGTCATCTATCTATCATCTAATCTATCCATTTACCTATTATCTATATCATGTATGTATCTATCAATCTATTTACCTATTATCTATATATCTACCTATTTATGTCTGTCTGTCTGTCTATCTATCATCAGCATCATTCTCATCCTCTAGAGAGATTTATTGTTTTGTGCAATTGTGAAGGCTGATAAGTCCCACAGTCTACTCGTTGGCAAGCTGGAGCCCCAGGAAAGGCGGCTGGGGGTGGGGGTAGCTCAGTCCAAGTCTGAGGGCCTGAGAACCAGGGGATCCAATGGTGTGAGGCTCAGTCCAGGGGCGGGAGAAGCCTTGCCTCAGCGCACGCAGCTGGCAGAGAAGGACAAGTTCTCCCTTCCTCTGCCTCCTGCCTGCTGGGCCCTCAGCAGACAAGGAGGAGCTTGCGGATAGGCTAAGCGAAGCAGCAGGCTTTACTCAGTCTACCAGTTCCAATGACAGTGCAGTCAAATTGACCCCCAACACTGTCCCAAGGGGTCTGCGTGGGGGTGGGGGAGAGCACCAGTGCCCCTTTAGGACCAAGTGACATTTTTGGAGTATATCAACAAGGCTGCCTCAAGTCTCTCAAAAGCTCGTTCAAAAAGGCATATGTTAAAAGCTTTTTTCGTCCCCGCAGACTATCATAGAACCAGCTTTGTGGTCTTTCCAGACTGTTAGCTCCCGCAAAATGCCCGCCGTCCCCGTGACATGTGTCCCCTGGCTCTGGTTGTGTCTCTGGCGAGGAAGGCGCAGAGACTGACTCACCTGGCTTTGGCAACTGGGGATTTCCTAAACAACACACAGGGGAGGGAAGTTTGCAAACAGGTTTTGTGTTTCAAAGTCTGACTGTGATGGAACGGCAGCTCTTGGACCCACAGGCTGGCGCTCAAGCCTTGCTTCTGCTTCTCCTCCTGGTGAGATGCCCGTGGGAGGGCCCGCCACGCGCAGCCCCTTCGGATCCTCAGGCACAGCAGCGGGGCTGCAGAGGGAGAAGCGTTCCTGGATTGCTTCTCCCCCTATATTTATTTAAGGAGAATGTTTCTTTCTTTTCTTTTTTTTTCTTTTTTTTAGGGCCATACCCTAAAAAAGCATGGGTGCTTTTTAGGGCTGCACCCATGGCATATGGAGGTTCCCAGGCTAGGCGTCTAACAGGAGCTGTAGCCGCCGGCCTTCACCACAGCCGCAGCAACGCGGGATCTGAGCTGCATCTGTAACCTATACCACAGCTCACAGCAACACTGGATCCTTAACTCAATGAGCGGAGCCAGGGATCGAACCTGCATCCTCAGGGATGCTAGTCAGAATTGTTTCCACTGAGCCATGATGGTAACTCCTCCCTGGTTTTCTATTGGTTCCATAATGTTTTCTGTTTGCCTTTGCATAAAACACTCTTTGGATTTGTAAACTGTAAGTACTGTTCTGTTCTTTCCATGCCCACCTTTAATTAAAAAAAAAATACGTGTTTAGGAGTTTCCATGTGGCTCAGTGGGTTAAGAACCTGACTAGCATCCATGAAGATTTGAGTTCGATCCCTGACTTTACTCGGTGGGTTAAAGATCAAGCATTGCCACAAGGTGCAGTGTAGGTCGCAGACATGGCTCAGATCTGGCGTTGCTGTGGCTGTGGTGTAGGCCAGTAGCTGCAGCTCTGATACAACCCCTAGCCCGGGAACTTCCATATACTGCAGGTACGGCTCTAAAAAGAAAAAAAAAAATTCAAATAATAAAAAAACATATATTTAACTCTACTGGTGGAAATTCTGGACCTGCTTTAGGTGAACTTGGGATCAAAGCAGGCTGTATTGTCAGCCATTTGGGCAGAAAACTGAGTAAGGCACCAAATCGTGTGGATTAGGATGCCGTGGCTCTTTAGAGGAAAGGGGTATTGGTAGGAAGAGAAGTTTTGAAACCACACCATTGCTTGTGGGAACCCCTGGGTCACCTTTGCTGCACTGTTCCCTCAGCATCCGGGACAGGCACGTCACCAGGAATCCACGGAAGCTTGCCTTGGTTATGTTCTCATGGATTCCACTGATGCAGGCAAGGGGACCACAGAAAAGTGCACCGCAGAGTTCTACGCTAGCGGTCAAGGGAGAGGAGAGAGACTTGGTGCAGAGAAGCCGCCTGTGACTTGGGTTGGTGGGGTCACAGAGGGCTTCCTGGAAGTGTTTGTATAGGGGTGACAATTAGCCAGGTTTCTCTAGAGAAATAGACCAATAGCAAGTAGACTTATACAGAGATGCGTTATAAGGAATTGACTCATGTGGTTATGGAGGTGGGCAAGTCCCAAGGTCTGTAAGATGAGTCATCAAGCTGGAGACCGAAGAGAGCCTATGAGGTAGACCTAGTCAAGGCCGGCAGGCTTGGGACCCAGGAAGAACCAGTGTTTCGATTTGAATCCAAAGGCAGGATAAGGCTGATGCCTTAGTTTGAAGGCAGTCAGGCAGGAGGCATTCTTACCTGGGGAAGAGTCCGATTTTTTTATGCTAGCCGGGCCTTCAACTGATTGGATGAGGCCCACCCACACTAGGAAGGGCAGTCTGCGTTATTCATTCTACTGATTTGAATGTTAATTTCATCCAAAAAAACATTCTCACAGGCATACCCAAAAAAGCATTCAACCAAAGAACTGGGCACCCCGTGGCCCAATCAAATGGACACGCAAAATCCATAGTCACACCCACCGCCCTGATGCGCGTGGGACTGGAAGAATCCAGGGTTACAACTGAAAAAGCCCTGTCATAAATTGCCTGCCCTATGTTGCACGAGTCCAAAAAGGCATGGGATTGGAGGAAAGGGAAAAGAATTGAGGCCTGGAGGACACATGGTGGGCTCAGGAGATTTAGGAGTTCAGGATTTGGAGGAGCAGGGCGAGGACTGGTGGCAGATGAGAGCAGAAATGGCACCCCAGGGCTACATCTTGAAAGGCCTTGAATTCCATGCCAGGCACCGTGTCCTTTATCGACCATGTAAGGAAGGGTTTTAAGCCAGGGAGAGACGCAATCAGATTTACATTTTAGAAAGGTCTCCGCCACACCTCCCTATGTTGGGCAGAACACTCCTGGTATTCATTACTCAAATGCCAACCCAAATGGGCTCTGGAAAGGCTAAATAAAAATTGCATCTGCCAGAAGTGTCAAGCGTCATCCTGCTCTTATCTGCAGTGACAGCTGAAACTGGGGAGTGTGGATGCGAGCCTGCTCGGCTGGCACAGGCCTCAGTCCCCATAAGGGCAGGGCCTCCCCCGCCTCTTGAGCTCCTGTTACAGCCAATGAGCCCTCTCTCTTTCTAGCAACTCGAGAGATTTACAGGGTAACCTGGTCAGGAAACTGCTGACACTATCGGCTTTCCATTTCCGTTGCACGAGGGGTAAAATCCAAACCTCTGACCGCACCTCAAAGCCCAGTGCGGCTCCCGCCTTTCTCTCCAGCCTGCCTCACTGTGCTCCAGCCACAGGAGCCTCCTTCTTCTGTCCACGCCACGCTCCAGCCTCAGGGCCTCTGCACCTGCTCTTCCTGTTGTGGGAGCATTCTGCTCCAGCTCCTCATGGCAATGGCTCCTTTTCATACTTTAGATCTCAGCTTTGATGCCACTTCGACGAAGAGGCCCTCCTTTGCCACCTGTTCTCAAGTAAGTCACTCTGTTATTCTCTCTCTCTCTCTTTTTTTTTTTTTTTCGGTTTTTTAGGGCCTCACTCACGGCATAGAGAAGTTCCCAGGCTAGGGGCTGAATCTGAGCTGCAGCTGCTGGTCTACACCCCAGCCACAGCAATGCCAGATCCGAGGTGAGTCTGCAACTTACACCACAGCTCACGGCAACACCAGATCCTTAATCCACTGAACAAGGCCAGGAATCGAACTTGCGTCCTTATGGATACTAGTTGAGTTGGCTATTGCTGAGCCACAATGGGAACTCCCGCTCTGTTATTCTTTATTGAGACGTGTTAATTTTCTTCTAGGCTTCTTTAGCAATCTGTCTTCATTTCACCTATTACTGTATTTAGCTACTGTTTGTCCAGCTCCCTTCCTCAATTGTAGAGGAATTAACCACGAGGACAGGGACAGGTCCACCTTCAACTCTCCGATACTTACAACAATTCCTGGCACATAAAAGCGTCTGATAAGTATTTGTTGATTCAGTGAGCAATGCGAAAACAGCATCCAAGCTCTAGAACTGATTTGAACTATCTAATTATGAATACCGCTAAAGTGTCTATTACTAAGCACACCCAAGAGAAAGGCAAATGGAAGAGGGAGTGATCATTACGATATTTCACAATATTATCATTTCAGTATAACCTTGCATATATTATCTCATTTAATGGGACGTGAATAAGACATAGAGAGACCCGTGTTCTTATCCCAGCTTGGCACCATTTTAGGTAGGGATATAGTCTTCTACAGCATGACCGAATTGGACTATTTGATGTCAAAAAGACCTTTGCATTTCCTATCTTCTGCCGCAGTCTGACAGACTCTCATCACTAATAAGAACATTTGGCAGGTGGCAAGCCGATTCTGTGTACAAGCTCGTGGCGTACGTTGCTTCTACGATTTGACCCAGCCTGTCAAGGTAAGTGTTACAGTATTTCATGTTCCCAGCTAGTAAACTGAGGCTTAGAAAAGCTGAGCGGTGGAGTTCCCTGGTGACCTAGTGGTTAAGGATCCCTCAATGTCCCTGCAGTGGGTCCGTTCACTGCGGTGGCGTAGCTTCGATCCCTGGCCCAGGAACTTCTGCAGGCTGAGGGCATGGCCAAAAAAAAAAAAAAAGGGAAAAGCTGAGTGACTTCCTATGCCCAAACAGCTTGAAGGTGACAAAAAATGAGATTTAAACATAGATCTGTGTTATCTCTAAACCCCAAACACTTCTTACTGTACCATGTGGAGTGACTAATACATGCTGTGAGATTTTCTTGTTTTTTCCTCACTGGTGTTATATCCAGGGCAGAGAGCACTTCCTGGAACAAAGAAGGTTCTCAGTAAACATTAATTGAATGAATGCATGAAATCAGACCCTTAAGTACCGTGAAGCATTTTTCCGATGGCGTCGTGCCTAGTGCACGCTCAGGCACACAGCACCGTTGGACCACTGTTTGTTATTTGTATTTTCATTTAGGAAAGAAGAAGCGAAGCACTTTCGTTGCAAGAGTACAGGGAAGGTGATGGAGGGCCTGTGGGAGGACATTTGTCGCCACCCAGAAGCTCATGTGTCTTCTTCCTTCAGCCCCCTTCTCAGTCTAGGCAAACTGACAGCCAGGTGTGCTGTGCTCGGCTCTGCTCACTGGAAGGAAGTCCCTCGACCCTGTCCCTCAGGAGCTCCCCGAGAAGGCTGTGGAGGCAGCATTTCTGTCTGGGGTTCGCGCCAAGCGAAAGTGAGCCAATCCATTTACAAACTAAGCCCTAGTTTTTCTCCCCCCAGCAGTGCAGCGGTTGCCTTCTGCTCACTGCCGTAGACCGCAGGTAGACACTGAGGAGACGGCACTGGTGCGCCCAAGGCAGGACACTTGAGGTTTGTGCTCCCCACCGAGGCTACCTCCGAACCTGTTTGGACTCAGTTCTGAATACACGACTTTCCTTATGACTCAGTGCAGCTGAAACTATCAGCTTGTGGTCACTCAGCTCTAATCCCATAATCACTTGGGATCCCGCGGTTGATACGCAGGCACGCCCAGCCTCATGCCCAGCAATGCTTTTCCAATGGCAAGAGGCTTCCTCCTGCACATCGTATGGCTTTGACCTGGATCTCTAGAGCTCTGAGCCACAGCACTCCTCTAAGACTTGCTAGAGAATCCTTGCTCACTGGATCTTCCAGCCTTATGGCTGGAATGATATGGAGCTTGGTGCCAATTAGTGTCAGCACAAACTTGGACTTGTTAGAGACTCCTGTCTCTCATTCTTGCCCTGCTCAAAACCGGAAGCCTTCTGGCATGCCTGATAAATGCTAGAAGGAGTAATATTCCCAAGGGCCAAGAAGGCTGCTTTCAAAATCCAACAAAGGCTACCAAACCTCATTCTTAGTGGCAGGGGGTGCCGGGGGCAGTCACCTGCCCTAGAGGGGATAACCTGGCGAGACTTGGACCGTGAAATGCCTGGAAACTTCGCCAGTGTGACCAGCCTCCGAATTCCCATGGATTTTTATCTTCCACATTTTGACAGTTTTAAAATATGCGCCACTTCCTGCTCATCGGGTCCAGCGAGCATGCTGTCACCCACATGACGGACGGCCGTGATGTTATCTGAATGTCAGCACAGGCACGGTTTCTGTGGGCTGTATTGCGACAGAGAGCAGGAAGTCTACCGAAGCCCCAGAAGGAGGCGGTGAACATGCGTCCTCGTCCTTCCCAAGGAAAGGTGAGCTGTTTTTTATTCTCTTTACTGATGGGTTTGAAAAGAACATATTTGCCAGATCAATAACCACATTCCTAGTGCCCTAGGCGGCGTTTCTCTCTTCCGGTGAAGATACCACTTCCAGCACAGCGGCTGCAATTGGGGCTGTCATTTGGCTTGGTTGATAATCCCCCCCCAGCCCCTACTAAATCCTTTTAGTTCTTGCAGAAGACACACGGATGAATTAAAAAAAGAGACATAATGAAAACCGCTGCCCTTTCACTGGAGAATCTTTGAAAGTGGCGCTAGTATTTGCAGCTCCACCAGGAGGCAATGTGATTTTGAATTTATGATCATGGTTGGGGTAAGGGGCTGTTTCAGGGGCTTCAGCTGGCGCTTCTTCCTTGACCTCTTCCTCCATAGGAAGCCTTCCTCCATCGTGAGAGCCTTGCAACAAGGAAAATAACCGGAGGTTAGATCCATGGCTATGATGGACTCACTGTGGGAGAACTTGGACTAGGGCTCCAGTTAATCTCCTAAGCGCTCCATCTAACTGGGAAGCTGGGGACCACTGATGGCATTTTTGGGTTCCTTGGCATCAGTGCTAGCCCAGACATCACACGGAATGACCCTGGGAAATAGGCACAAACCCTTTGGAGAAGGACTGGGGGAAAAAGCTATCTCACCCCTGACCGTGTGGTCCTTGCTAATGCAGCAATTCTGTCATCTCCATTCACTATTTACTATAACTGTCACCTCCATTGTCTAGTTCTATGGCAAGTTTTAAGCTGTTAATTCACAACACAATTCACAATAGCCAAGACTTGGAAACAACTTAAATGTCCATTGACAGATGAATGGATTAAGATGTGGTACATATACATAATGGAATACTACTCAGCCATAAAAAAAGCACAAGATAATGCCATTTGCAGCAACATGGGTGCAACTAGAGAGTCTCATGCTAAGTGAAATAAATCAGAAAGAGAAAGACCAATACTATATGATATCACTTGTATGGAGAATCTAACATATGGCACAGATGCACCTATCTACAAAATGGAAACAGACTCACAGACTTGGAGAACAGACTTCTGATTGCCAAGGGGGAGGGGGAGGGAGTGGAATGGACTGGGAGTTTGGGGTTAGCAGATACAAACTATTACATTTAGAATGGATAAGCGATGAGGTCCTGCTATCAGCACAGGGAACTATATCCAGTCTCTTGGGATAGACCATGATGGAAGATAATATAAGAAAAAGAACACACACAACACATGTATATGTATATATGAATGTGTAATTTTGCTATACAGCAGAAATTGACAGAACATTGTAAATCAGCATACTTTAATAAAAAAATTTAAAAAACCTGTCAATTCAGGCCAAGAGAACACAGCACACTGAGGTCTCAAAGATGTTGATGCCTCTGCCATCAGTGGATTTTTACTGCCTTCTGCACCTTTCCAGGCAGACTGAGTGTCTCTACTGCATTTGCTGGTGGCTATTGCTGCGTCAGAGCTTTGGGAAGACACGCTAACAGTTTGTCCAACTGGTTCCACGTGACCCAAGCAGGGTACTCAATCCTGCATCATGGAACGGTGCCTCAATGCCAACAACGTCAACTCAGTACAGCCTGATAGTCCCCTCCCCCCTTTTCCCCGCCCAAGGTCCTGGGCCATCGGTTCCCCCAGTTCCTGCCAGCCTCTATTAGCCGGGTCTTAAACTGTCCTGAGTTTGTGCGCTGTTTCTTCCCAGGGGAGGAGAAGCCGTGCTGAGGTTTGACCTTGGGTGTTGGTCTGGAGGCAACGAGGGGAGGTGGGGTAGACCTTGTGGCTGACCTTGAAGAGGCAAATATCATCTCGCAGGGTTTTAGGCCAGAGGTTGATGCACTCCAGCCTGCGGGCCAAATCTGGCTCAGCCCCTGTTTTTGTAAATAAAGTTTTATTGGAACACCTCCCTGCTCATTTATGCATTGCCTATAGCTGCTCCCAGGCTGAAACAGAATTGAATAGTCGTGATAGACTCTCTAAAATACTGTCTGGTCCTCTACAGAAAAAGCTTGCTAGCTCTTGCTTTTTCCTGAAGCTGATGGGCAGACCATGAAGGATTTATAATATTTGCCTAATGAAACATAACAAAGGGGAGAGGAGCTAGGCGGGCAAGGAAGTGGGCTGCCCATGTGTAGAGCAACAAACTGGATTTGTTCTGCCTTCCAACACTGCCCTTTACCAACTCTGAGATCTGGGGCAAGTCACTCAATGTCCTGAAGCCTTGGTTTTCTCATGTATAAACCGGAAAGTACTAGGTTCCATCTTTTCTACTCTACAAAGCCGCCATAAAGACCAAATAAGGCGATGGATTTAAAATCACCTGGAGGAGTTCCCATTGAGCCTCACTGGATTAAGAACCCAACTAGTATCCAGCGATCCCTGGCCTTGCTCAGTGGGTTAAGGATCTAGCATCGCTGCAAGCTGCAGTGTAGGTCACAGACAAGGCTCAGCTCCTGCATTGCTGTGACTATGGCGTAGGCCGGCAGCTGCAGCTCTGATTCAACCCCTAGCCTGGGAACCTCCATATGCTGCGGGTGTGGCCCTAAAGAAAAAAAAAATCACGTGGAAACCTGCAAAGTGCTATAAAAATGAGAGTTATGTGTATTTGTTCCTCTAGGTCATGACCTTCATAGCCGCAAGAGGGGAAGAGGTCCTTTGTTGGCTGCTTTCCTGCAGGACCATTTGTGTGTGGACTCCTTCTCTGCCCGCGTCACCACACAGAGGCCTCCCTTGTACAGGTTCTGTCTTTGGCCCTGGTGGCAGACCGGAGCATCGGGTCCTCTGCCAGGTGGGGTCTCACCTTCTGCTTCTGCAGGTTTCCCCCTGAAACATGACCCCCCCAAGAATCTTTTCAGAGACCCACATAGTCTACAATATGGGTGCAGAGGAGAATTTGGAGTTGAAGACACTGACCTGGGCTGGGAGTGACAGCGCATCTGCAAAGGGGAGCTGCTTGAAAGCATAAGAGGGATTGTCTTATACTGGAGGACAGAAAAAAAAATCACTGGAGGACAGAAAAGAGAAAGGGGCCTAGGAAACTTCAAAGGTGCCTCCATTTCAGGGAGCATAACAAGGAAAGGACTGAACCAAGGAGCTAGAGAAGGAGTGAAGAGAGAAATTGGGATGGGGCTGGCATTCGGAAAGAATGGCACCTGGAAGCTAGAAGCCATGCGTTTAGTTCCAGGATTGTCATTTTTTTTTGGCTGTGTGATTTTGGATAAATCCCTTGACCTCTGTGGGCATTGGTTTTTCTCAGCTTTAAAGTAGAAGTAGTAAGAATTCCTACCTCTCAGGTTGGTTGTGAGATTCAAAAAAAGAAAGGGCAGTAGAAGTACCACACGTAGGGGCATTTTTTTTTTTTTTAAAGGTTAGCATCTTTCCCAGAGCAAGGAAGGGGGGTCAACAGCCTCACTGTGTTTACATTTTCATCTTTCTCTCCATCTCCCTTTGGGTCTCTGCAATCACATTGTTCTAATACGTGCAAATAGAGAAAGAGATGAGAAAACCTGACATCACATAGATCCCCTCATTGGTTTATAGCCACCCTCCAAAGCTTGATTCTGTGATTTTTTTTCTTTTTCCTGAAGCCTGTAACTTGCATTTCTGAGAAGGCAACAAGATGTCCCTAATGCTTAGCAACCCATTTCCAACTCCATGACACATCTTATGATAAGAGCAGGTCAAGGCATTACAGTCTGCAGGTGCGGAAAAAGGTCTTTCTGGAGGAGCAAAGTTTTATTTGTTCACAATTGGGAGGCACCGCTTTGGAACAGCCCTCCTCAGTGCAAGGTTTTCAGGTACTCAATGCCAAGTCCTCTAGCCGAAAGATGCCCTCACAAGTTTCTATAGATAAAACCATTATAGGAAATCAATGCGCCCCTGCGTTTTCCAAAATAACTCAGCCGCAATGCCCCGGAAACAGCCAGAGGAACCCAGAGCTAATGGAGGGGCTGGGGCGAGGGGAACTCAGACGACGTTTGCAGAGTCCAAAGCACTGCTCGGAGTCCACGAAAATAGGCCCACTCAACAAGTGTCTGCTGCACACTTATTTCCCTGAGCCTCAGTTTCCTCCTTTGTCAACTGCACTTCTTCAGAATGAATATCTTTGTCTTTTATTGAACATTCAGCCAAATAAAAGCACTTTGTCTGAATGTTTTCCTCCAGCCTTCTGTTTTATTAAAAGTTCTGGTTTGCTTTTTTTTTTTTTGGCCATGCCCATAGCATCAGCATGGGGAAGTTCCTGGGCCAGGGATCAAACTGGCACTACAGCAGTGACCTGAGCCACAGCAGTGACAATGCCAGGTCCTTAACCCACTGAGCCACCAGGGAACTCCTTTATGCCTTTTAAGAAAAGAATGTCTTTAGTTTGCCTGCGGCTTGCTCACAGCTACGTATCGTGGGTGCAAATATGTTCCAGAGGAGTGGCCAGGGTCCAGCTTCAGCAAACAGCTCACCAGGTGATTTTAGATGAATCAGTTTGCTGTTTTGAACCCCACTTTCCTTAACTACAAAATAAACCTCAGGGAGGCAAACTCATTAGCTGGGGACCAGTTTTAGGAAATTGTGTCCTGAAGTTGGATAAGAGCTATACTCAATTGGATCAGTACTTTCCCCATAACTAAGGGTAACCCAAAGTACCTTCGGACCCTATGAATTTTATACACACACTCAATACCACATGTTCATTAAACAAATACATAAAGTAAGTCCTGAGACCAAGGGAATTTATATACTTCCTTCTAGAAGCAAAACACACTATGGTATTTCTTGCCCATGATGCTGTCTGCTGAGAATGGTTTATAATGTCCTCTTCATTTACCACCTCATGATTTCATAAATAAGACATTAAACATTATAGCTCTTAAGCAAACCAAGCAAAATGACAAAGAATGCATCCTGTTCTCATTCAGGTCATTAATAAGCATGAAAAAACCTCATACTGTGTCAGTATGAAGCCTGCTTTCCTGCTGTTTGGCAGCATAGAAGACGGTGACACTGTCATCGGATTTCCTCTTCTTAATTGGTGGCAGCACTTGCAGGGGCCACTGTGATGTGATCAGAAAAGGACTGCCACCACCACCAAGACAGCCAGTACACCAGAGAGAATTTTCACTGCAACTGCCAGGAAGTTGGTTAGTTAATGTAATAAATTCCATCACCAACTTAATTTAACAGGAAATGCCTGCTGTTTGGGACCCATGAAATGATGCCTGGTGATTTCTCATAGGCTCTTAAGCTTCAGATTATGGGGAAAGTATAAGATAAATGTGTGACATATATATATTCTCATGGATGTATATGTATGAATGAGTGTACCTGGGCTAAAGGAGAAATAAAATTATGAAAGCTGGCAGTATCTCCGAAGCAATAATTTGCAAGGGATTCGATCTAAATTATAATTTCCTGAGTCACTCACAATAAATTTTGAGAAACATGTCCTGTCTTTGGAATGCAGAATGTGTTGACAAGAAGATCACATCTTTTCTATAGGATGTTTGATGGGAATCTTGTTGACCTCTGACCTCGAAGGATCCTTGTGTATTTGTCTTTCAGACTTGAAATCTGAGCCCTGGAAACATACTAGTTGTTCACGCTTGGCAACAGCAAATGGATTTGTAGGATCCAGGCCTAATAATTTTGTTTAATCACTTCACGTACCAGGAAGAAATGGTCTCAGAGAGGTTGGGTGACTCACCTGGAGTCACACAGCCAGCAGGGACAAAGCAAGAACTAGATCCTGTTCAATATACTTTATGGTTCCCAAGAGCTGCCGGCTACTGACTGGTGAAGGTGTAACCTTCCTGGGTAGGGAAGATAATTTGGGCCACCATTCAAAGTAAAATTTTCTCCAAAGAGTCTGAGTAGCCAATAGAAACACAGCATGCAAGTGGGGGAGGGGCTTTATCCTGGGCCAATCATGGTTCTGAATTCAGTCATTTGAATTCTTTTATTCTTTTTAACAACCATTAGGTTCAGAGGAGGGCTGTAGTTGTAGACTCCGCTCCCCCAAATGCACTGGCGACTCAATGGCTTTGAGACGTTGGCAGCTGCCCTTGGAACCCTGTGACTCATTGCATCATTGATGCACCAGATGCTCTGCGGACCCAGCAGAGGAATTGCTCTTTCCACGGCAACAACCAAGAAGTTTTGATGGAGTCTTTCAATGAATTTCTTGATTGGAGGAGTCATCTTCTCAAAACAGACAGAGGATGAGGTTCAAAGATGGGAAAATGCCAGCCAGGTAAGGAACCCTTGCTTTGTCCCAGCCCGGCAGTGCCAAAGGCGTGTAACTGAGCATAGATCACGTGCTGGACCCTGAGAGGACACAGGAGTGGACCTCACGTGGTTCCTGTTCTAGCAGGAACGGCGCTATTAGTAGAGATAAAGAGAGAGATGCCAGTCTTGGGCAGTGCCCATCGCAGCACCACGCAGGGGCAAGGCTGCCTTAACTCCAGCCTTACTGTGACCGTCGTAAGTGGCAGCACGGACCCAATTACAGAATGGGACCTTTCAGGCTGTTTTAACTTCGTGTTATTAAATTTTCAGAGCATTTCTCTGAGACGGACATGAATTGTTTACGGCTGTCTAGCACCCATGACACCTTCTGTTGAAAACACCAGCCAGCTTTTATTTCTTTGCCACTGGATACCATTTGAGGGGTTTATTTGATTAGACCTTGCCCTTCCCTCACTGAAAGAGAATGCACGCTAGGCTAGTTATCCATGGCCTCCCTGACTGTGAATTTTAAGGGGAGAAACAAAGAACTGAAAAAGCTGGGGTCCCTGCCTCTGGAACGTCAGACACCTGGATGGACCACGCTGATTTACCAGCCTTTCTTTTTTCCTTTAGGCAAACTCACAACCTTCCACACAATTCTCCTTTCATTTAAGCTAACCATATTCAGATCCAGCAATTGATCGCCAAGAGCCCTAATGTATATGTAAAAATCCCTTTGTATGAAATCAGCACCTACCAAGCAACCTTCTGCTGACAGGCATGCCTTTGACTTTTCTATCTCCATTCATCTGGTACACAGTAAGTGCTTAGTAATTTTCGTTGAGCAAATGAATAAATCAACAGTAAGTGTACAGACATGACTATGTGTCAAGATATAGAATGCCATCAGGACCCAAATTGTGAGGGTCGGGGGTGGAGGGACAGAAGGCTGTAGATGTGAGGTGACCCAGGGACGAGGCTAAAGAGAAAGGGTCTGAGCTGAGTTTTGATGGATAGATACGGTTTAGAGTAGAGTGGACAGGGAGGTTAAGGCACGGAGATACGAACGAGGACGGCGCAGCTGTAAAGGGGGCAGACCCTAGCGTCCTTGGACCAGTCACGTGGCCTCCTTGGACCAGTCACCTCGATTTCATAAATATTTGTTGAGGACCTACTGCGTGCCCATGCGTGCCCCTGGAGGCACCGCCTATGCAGAGCTGAGTAAGACCAGGTCAGGTGGGGGTGGGATGGGGGAGTTACCTGGCGGACACCCGTCGTGATAGCTCAATGCAGAACTCAGTGAGGGCTCCAGGAGGGGTGCAAGCCTGCATGCTGGGGCTCCGAAGGGGTTTGGAGCTCGAGCATGTTCAAGCCACGACAAAATGCCGAGCTTTCCAGCAAGAGTAAGAAAAGTAAGTCACAAACTTCAATAGTGGGTCTGTGTGCAGAGACCACAGATGGAACCTCTGAGGTTCAATGTCAAGTCGGGGACTCCACAGAGACAGCGCGCTGGCTTCCTCTCACGGTCCTGGAAAATCCAGCGAGGTTTCGGGATGGGCCCTCACACTGAGGAAGGGGTGACAAGGACCAGCAGTACAGAGGCGGGGAAAGCACAGGATAGATGTGAGCAGCCAAGAGCTGCCGTTTGGCTGGAATGGGGACCGGCACACCCAGGGACAGACAGGCACCCACTGGGAGGCCCATGATGGGGCACTGCGGGGTCTCAGTGGGTCCATGCTTGATCAGACTCTGTGCCATTTTAAATAAAGCAACAAATGTAACTTCTTGCTCCGCAGGATGAAGGAGCCTGGAGATGGCCCGGTTAGGTCATTTATCTTGTTATTGGCAATTTCTGAAGTTGCATTTGTCATTATGATTTGGGGATGGGTTTAATGGCTTAGTATATGTCTACCCCCGGTGGCTGAATCCTTCTGAAGTCGCGAACCCAAATCAATAGCCATTGTGGAAAAACCTTTGCACAGTAAGCCTGGTTTCAGGAAACTGTGCCGTGGATTTGGAGTAGGGCTGACCTTGGCTGCATGGCAAACAGAAGCCACTCAATCCCGCAGGCACGGTCAGAGCAGCTCACTTGGGGCGGCTGGATCTTTCCCTCTGCATTGTTCCCAGGTCTAATATCTGAGGATATCAAAGCCATGCAAAAAGCAGTGCTCCCAGCAAGGTCAAGGCATAGGAAACAAATTTCAATTACTGGCCTATATGCTGAGAACACAGAGACCAGGAGAGAGCTCAGGGATTTAATAAACAAAGCTACCACGGTGTAGCAGGAAAACCTTTTTTTTTTTTTTGGTAGTAAGGTGATACACTTGATGAAAATTTTATAGAAAAAACTAGCAACTCATATTTTCCTTTCTACACTATACCTTCCAATCCTTGTCCTTAGGCAGAGGTATTTTCTTTGTTTTGATGGTAGTATGTATGATTCCTTTTGTAGTTTAATATTTTTTTAATTTATGAAAATATAGTTGATGTACAATATTGTATTAATTTCTGTTACATAGCAAAGTGATTCAGTTGCACATATAGTATACATTTTTTTCACACTCTTTTGTAGCTTTTTTTTATTTCTTTCTTTTTTTTCTTTTAAGGGCCACACCCGTGCCATATAGGAGTTCCCAGGCTAGGGGCTGAATTGGAGCTGCAGCTGCCGGCTTACACCACAGCCATAGAAACAGCAACACTGGATCCAAGCTGCGTCTGTGACCTACACCCCAGCTGGTGGCAACACTGGATTTGTTAACCCACTGAGCAAGGCCAGGGATCGAGCCTGCATCCTCAAGGATAGTAGTTGCTTTCTTAACCTGCTGAGCCCCAGCTGGAACTCCCTTTTTTCCTTTCGTAGTTTTTAAACATAGAATATCATATTAATTTGATTTTAGTGACTAGAGAACACGTCATCTAAGTGAGCACACTGTATTTTTCAAAATCCCTTTCTTGACCCTGGAAGCATTTTCATGTCACGGGTAAAGCCGTGGCAGACGTCGTGGTGGACAGCTTTGGGGAAATGTCACTCTTGGCGTCCTACCCTGCCTTTTTATAAATCAGACTTCAAATTCTCAGTTCCGCCTGGAATTGGGCAGCTGGTATTGAAATTTCCAGCATCTGGCAAGTTTCTTGTCTTACACATCTGGGAAGGAGGGCCTGATTTGTGATAGGACAGACCTCTTGATCCAAAATCCTGGCCAGCCGGGACTGGCTGCCCGTTCTCTGAAATTCCCAGTTCGCCAGCTCTGCGATCTCTTTCCAGGAGCCCTAAGTCTTGTCTTCCCAGGAGAGAACGGCTACCCCGATGAGAGCAAAGTTCACTGACGGGGCCATGTACTTCAGATGCACGGACCAGTAAAGACATCTCTAAGCATCTTGTGAAGTTTGATCTCTAAGGCGGATGTGAAGGGGAGGGTGAAACCCATTATGGAAATAATTTGAGGCACTGAAGGAGGTTAGAATAGAACATGCGGAAAGGGAGAATAAATCCCACCTGATTCAGGGCCAGCTGCCAGGCGGATTGACCGCATCACTCACACTCCTGACTGCCAGAAATTCCCAAGAGTGGGACAGACTGGGGACTTGGTGGCTAGCTAATAGGGACATTGTGGCTTTACCGTCTCAACTCACAAGTTTCCCCTGTTTCTAAAGATGGCTACTGCCCCAAATTATACTGTAAGAAGCCGAATGTCCATGTGACCCTGCTCCCCAACTCAGCATCCTTATGTCACTACACCATCTGGGCGTCCAGTGGCTTGTGACACTAGCTGACAATGGGTAACTTCCCCCAGGAGACTTGGAAAATCTCCACCTTCCCAAGACACTGTAATATTTCCCATTAGGTGAACAGCTGCCAGGAGCCACATTAACAGCCCAGGTAACTTGTATCAGCTTACCTGGCCTTGTCCTCCTGTGGAGAGGGCTGACATGTCCCCAAAGGGACAGATGCTCTGTCCAAGTTCAATTCCTGGCAGGGGGGCTGTTTTATCTTTTCTGCCCACTCCAGATATAAGGATTTGGGTTGCAAATATCGTCAAGTCCACACAGTTCGGCTCCATCTCTTTCACGAGAACAAGAACATACATTACACAGTTTAGGAAACCGTTAACTTGAGCATCTCTTCAATGCCAAGTCAGTTCCAGGCAACACTGCAAGATGAGCCTTGCTAGCTCCCAGTTAATAATACTTTCTTAGCACTGTAATATTTGTCACCGAGAGGTGGGCTTAGACATCGCCTATGGCACTCGTAAAATATACGCATCTGCAGACAGGTTCTCCTCCAAAGCCGAAAGGCTTCCTGTTGAAATGACTGGCTAGTGGTTGACTACGGGGGAGGGAGGGGAGAGTAAATGCTACCTGAAAGGGCTTCTCCCTCGTGAGTTAGATATTCCCCCGCAGTCTGCTGTACCCGTTCCACTTGGCTGCAGCAGCTGCAGTGAGAAATTCTCTCCTTGCTGCTACAGGACCAGTTTCTCGGCTTTGCCTCATTTCTATTGCAATAGGGCTTACTCACTCTTTTATGCGGCATGGCATTTTTTTCCATTTTCAAAAGTATGGAGCAAGCACACAGTAGGGCCAAGGGGAAAGAAGCCAGGCTTAGGGCAGACAGGAGTCCTGACCATCCAGCGATTTGGTCTGAGGCTTGGGGTTAAAAGCTGCTTCTGGGTAGGTGTAAGTGCCTACATCGAAAATGCTTGCAGGGGAGTTTCCGTCGTGGCTCAGCAGTTAATGAACCCAACTAGCATCCATGAGGACGCAGGCTCAATCTCTGGCCTCGCTCAGTGGCTTAAGGATCTGGCATTGCCGTGGTGTAGGTGGCAGACACAGCTCGGATCTGGTGTTGCTGTGGCTATGGCTGTATTGTAGGCTGGCGGCTACAGCTCCGATTGGATCCCTAGCCTGGGAAGCTCCATATGCTGCAGGTGCAGCCCTAAAAAGACAAAAAGGCAAAAAAAAAAAAGAAAGAAAGAAAGAAAGAAAAGAAAAAGAAAAAAGAAAGAAAGAAAAAGAAAAGAAAATGCTTCCAGGGACTTGAAAAACAGCTACATCCTAAGGATTTTGAACACTGGTTTGGCAGTGGTATTGATACTGTGTATCTGCACTTGCCATGAAGTCACGTTTTACTAAACAAAGATAAACTTTGGTCCAGTCACAGAATTATCATATATTCTAAATTAGTGTCTTCCAAGTTAACGAGCTTTGCTGTAATGCCAAGTGCAAAAGCAGGGACAGGGAAGGGTAGCACTGATCATGTGATTGTCCTTGGAGATGAAGGATGGGAAGGCCATGAACTGTTTATGGGAGGCCGGGGCTAGGAAGCCTGACGGCATCGGTCACCCGCAGCTCCATTTAAAATATAAATATAGGAGTTTAGCTAGAAAGAAGCTGAAAGATCATCTTGCCCACGTCTTCACCGTGCAGGTGAAAATATGGAATTGGAGAAGGTGAAATGATTTGTCCCAAGTCACACAGAAAAGCTATGGATGTTCCAAACAGATGTTATGTGAATAAACTATTTCGACTTAAACATCTCTGTGAAGACTGATTCTAGTGGCTTCAACATGGGTGTGGCAGTTCCTCTGCTCCGACCCTGCACCCTCCCTCCCCCCACCCCCACCCAGCCACAAATTCCACAGAAATGATAGAAAAGATTTTTTTAAAAAGTCTTCGCCCTTGTAAACAACACTGGATACTCTTTAGCCTTGAATCTGTGAAGAGTTCCTAAAAGATCAACAGGATCAGGAAGTCAGCAAGGAAAGCCTCTGACAGCAGAAGCACTGGCTCAGGACACCAGGGAGGGGTCAGTGAGCACAGAGCCCGGAAACGTCGGACGAGCGCTGAGGCTGCTTTTTGTCCCGAGGTGGAGGTGGAGGTGGGAGAAGCTGGGGCAGCAGAGACGGGGAGGGGGACTGACAGCCTGACTGGCTGCATGGATTCAGGGAGAGCAGCCGGGCGGCTGACCCCATACAAACCTCCTCTCCTTTCCCCAGGCAGCAGGGATCATGTTTTCCTCCAGTGCGATGAAGGACTGCAGGCGCTTGGATTGGAAAAGACCGGCAGAGTCCTGGGAGAACCAGGAACGCGCACACACAGAGACCTGGGGGCCCTGACCCCTTGTACAGCCCCACCCCCCTGCACAGCCCCGCCCCCTTGCACAGCCCCGCCCCTTCGCAAGCTCCGCCCCCTTGCACAGCTCCGGGGAAGGGCTGCAGGAAGGCTTCCTTTTCCTGTCCCCAGGCCAGGGGCAGATCACAAATGATGCCATACATTAAAAAAAAAAATGGAATTCAATCCTATGGTAAGAATGCTGCCATGCTGTGAACTGCGGAGGTAAAGTGACTGGCGCGGACTCACTTCTGTCGCAGGTTATCATCTTTACCTTTGTGGGAATGGGGAGCAGTGGCGTGGAGAGAGGGCAAGACTGAGTAGGGAAAAGGCTGCAGGCAAACTGGAAGGCAGAGGATCCTCCTGCCCAGACTGAGCTGGTTAAATGAGCCTAACTGGCTGGGAGAATTGCCAGAGATTCCCGGTGCCCTGGAATCAGCAGAAGCCACACGGCTCAAAAGAGTCTCCGCTGATATTCACACCTAAGTGGACAACCACTGTCAGGTGGTGCCACACTTCAGCTGGGACTTAGACGGATTTATAGATTTATAGTTGTGCCCTTGTGCCTCTCAGCTGGCCAGCTGTGCTGGTTTTGCTTTGGACTTTAATTCATCTTGCCATTATGCATCCCTGAATTGAAAGGGCTTTCCTGTATATGTAAAATAGCTCTGCAGAAATCTCCCCACCTAAAGAGCAGGTGTATAGTTATGATACAAGAAAGAAATTTAGGAGTTCCCATGGTGACCCAGTGGGTTAAGGACCCAATGCAGTCTCCGTGAGGATGTGGGTTCGATCCCTGGCCTTGCTCAGTTGGGAATCAGGCATTGCCACAAACTGTGGTACAGGTTGAAGATGCGGCTCGGATCCACTCTTGCTGTGGCTATGGTGTAGGCCTGCAGTTGCAGCTCCACTTCTACCCCTAGCCTGGGAACTTCCATATGCAGCAGACGTGCCATAAAAAAGAAAAAAAAATTATAGCAGTGATCTTGGACATAAAAGCATAAATGCTAAAATAAAACTTCCAATAAATGAGTTGAGTAGTCAAATGAATACAATTGAGGAGTGAATCAGTGAAATACAGGACAGAACTGAGGAATTCTCTCAGATCACAGGTGAAGGAGAAGGTGATAGAATAAAGGTAATATTCAGAGACATGAAAGATAAATCCAGATATTAAAAACCCTTCTAAGAACAGGTTTAGAAGTAGAGAACAGACAAAAAGGGGGTGGAGGAATACAAGATCTGGGGGAAAAAAACTAAGAATTTTCTACAACTATAGAAAGATGTTAATCCTTAGATTAGAAAGGCCTACTGTTTATAGAGGATGAATTAAAAATCAAACCCATAAAGAACAGCTGGACAAATTGTCATGGAATTTCAAAACTTCACCATTGAAACATCAAGGATAAATAAAATTCTAAAAAATTCCAAAAAATAAAGATAAAATATTTATGCCTGAATGAATTACGTCAGCCACAGTGGATGAAAGACAATGGAGGAAAATCTCTAAGAGGCTGAAGGAGGGGGGGAAATCCTTTTGGTGCGAGAATGCTGCATCCAGTAGATTATCATTTTACAGGAGAGTGAAAACAGGCATTTTTTGTCTTTTTAGGGCCGCACCCGCAGCATATGGAGGTTCCCAGTCTAGGGGTCGAATCAGAACTACAGTTGCTGGCCTACACCACAGCCACAGCAACTTGGGATCCAAGCCACACCTGCGACTTACACCACAGCTCACGGCAACGCCATATCCTTAACCCACTGAGTGAGGCCAGGGATCAAACCTACAACCTCATGGTTCCTAGTTGGATTCATTTCTGCTGCGCGGAAAAGGACGGGAACTCCCTTTTTTTGTGTGTGTTTTTTTTGAAAATAGGCATTTTTCTAAGGACTCAGATAAACTTACCACACACAGACTCCCTTGAGAGAATATCTACTGGATATATTCCAGCAGGAATAAAGGAGAGACTAGTATGAAAAAAGAATCAATTATGAACGGAGAATATATTCATGTGCTATTTATGCAATTAAAAATAATTTTTATGGCATTTCTGTTGTGGCTCAGCAGAAATGAATCCGACTAGTATCCATGAGGATGCCGGTTCCATCCCTGGCCCCGCAAAGTGGGTTGAGGTTCCGGCATTGCTGTGAGCTGTGGTGTAGGTCGCAGATGCAGCTAGGATCCCACATTGCTGTGGCTGTGGCATAGGCTGGCAGCTGTATCTCTAATTCAGCCCCTTGCCTGGGAAATTCCATTTGCCTTGGGTGCAGCCCTAAAAAGCAAAATAATAATAATAATTTTTAAAAGACAGTTTTAATGAAACTGAAAATCCTAAAGATATTCTAGTGGAAAAGGAAACAATACATTCAATATTTAAAGACTAGACAATATACTTACACTATAGAGTCATTTCAGAAAATTTCTAAAACAATTTTGAGGCTATTATTATTATTATTATTATTTAGGGCTGCACCTTTGATATATGGAAGTTCCCAGACTAGGGGTCAAACTGGAGCTGTAGCTGCCAGCCTACACCACAGCCACAGCAGCGCAGGATCTGAGCTGCATCTGCGACCTACACTAGAGCTCACGGCCATGAAGGATCCTCAGCCCCCTGATCGAGGCCAGGGATCGAACCGGGATCCTCATGGATACCAGATGGGTTCATTTCCGCTGGCCCACTATAGGAACTCCTTAATTTTGAGGCATTTAGTTCCCAATGAACTCAAAGATGACATATTGACCATACGAAGTTAACACCTCTTTTTTAGGAAATCCATAAAAACGATGGTCGGGGATTAGAAAGGGGGCACAAACTCCAAAGAACAAGGTGAGTGAGAGGGGAAATTAGCTGATCAAACATTTGTTTTGAAACAGGAAATGGGAGAGCAAAAAATGATCCAGCCCAAGGAAAAAAGTGCTCCGAGATGGAAGAGCCAGGTGACCCAACAAAACCTGGAGGCACAAGAGAAAGTGGAGGGGGCCTGGAAAGAGCGAGATCGGGGGACTCAGACTGGAGACCAGACGAGCCGCCCCCACCAGGACACGGGTAGCCAGGTCTCCCCCTAGGAGGGACAAAGGGAATGCTCACCGGAGAAATTAGTTTAGACATTTGAGACTCCTGGAAGGCTGCCCAGACAGCACCCTTGCTCCTCTCTCCCACTAGTCTCATCCGAATTTCCACACCAGGATGGGTGGAGAAATTCATCCCCAATGCGCAGCACCAAGGCAGGCTTAGATTCCCAGATTCTCAAGAGCGAGTCTCCTTCTAGCCGCGATGCAGGCTGCGGGCTGTGCCTCTCCTCTCTTTACAAGTGGGAAGGCCCCTGGGCTCCTGGCTCTACGCGGAGAGCTCAGGTACAGACTCCTGCTGGGCTCGAAGCCTTGACCTTGACGGAGATCGTGCCCTTGAGGGCGTTGATGTTGTAGGGCTGCCTTGGCAGACTTTTCCTGAAAGGGCTAGATAGTAAATACTTCAGGCTTTGTGGACCAAGAAGCAAAACCAAAGGTAGTATGGAGGTACGTATATAACCATTTAAGTCATAACCATTCAAACAGGTAAAAATTCTTACCTCCCAAACTATACATAAACAGGTGGTGGGCTGAATTTGGTTTGCCACCCTCTGTTCTAAGGCATATATTCAAGCCGGAATCTTCGGTGGACAGTTTTCTTTACTCCAGCATATCACTCTAGCTCTTATAGTCCTTTTATTTCTGGCACCTCTTTCTTGATTTGGAGCTTGGCTTTATATTTCCAAAAAGTTGTTATATTTTCTGCCACATTTGTATATTTTTGGAGCAAGAGTTGAGTCCACATAAGCTTATTTTGCCATCCAGGCAGTTCTTGTCTCGCTTTCATAAGGAGAGCAAGATAATGAAAGTTTTTTTTTTTTGTCTTTTTGCCTTTATGTAGAGCCGCACCCGCGGCATATGGAGGTTCCCAGGCTAGGGGTCTAACAGGAGCTGTAGCCGCCGGCCTACACCACAGCCAGAGCAACGTGGGATCTGAGCCGCGTCTGCAAACCTACACCACAGCTCACGGCAACGCCGGATCCTTAACCCACTGAGCAAGGCCAGGGATAGAACCCGCAACCTCATGGTTCTTAGTCGGATTCGTTAACCACTGAGCCACGAAGGGAACTCCGATAATGAAAGTTTTTAAATAAATCTTTTTGAGCCCATGAGCATGAAGTGGAACTAAACAGAATGTTCCAGTTGCTCTTCAATGGGCTACCTACACCCTCCCCCGCCCCATCTATCCTGTGGGCGCGTAATTGCTTATTGACACCTGTAGTAACTGAAAAAAGACAGAAGAGGTGAAATTCAAATCAGAGTGATCTCAGAACAACCTGGTCTACCCTGTGGGTTTGATGTGTGGATCAAAGCAGGAAGTAGACAGAAAAGCACTTTGAAAACAGAAAGTCCTTGATGGGGGGGAGCGGTCACTTCCTAGCATAGGTCAGTTTTGTTATTGGAAAGGAGTTTTGGTGAAAAGATTCATTTACATTTTTTGCTCAACAGGTTTAAACCAAGGGGGGAGTCTGTCTCCCAGCTAAAAAAGTCTTTTATTCATTTTTCATGAAAGATATTTTCGAATCTGGCTCCATTAGCAGGTGAACGAAAGGAGCTCCTGGAGAAATGTCAGATATTAGAGAAAAACATTTCATCTTCGCAAATAAATGCTACTAGATGTGACTGTAAGTCAAATATTTTAAATATTTCACAAGCTAACCAGTAACTCTTAAAGCATTTTGTAAAGCATGAAATGTTATGTAAGTTGAAGTATTATTAGCAAGGCAAGTGCTTTGGAAATAGTATCATTACTAATGTGCGTTATTAATCCGTGTACATATGTGCATTCATATATACACATGTGAATACACTTATATGTATGCATGTACGTGTGTATGTGTATATCTGTACGGATATTCAAATATTAGCAATGATATATATGCATGTATATCTTCATATGTACATATGCGTGCATGTGTACATGCATCTATGTCTGTATGTGGTTCCCAGGGGTTTGGGAGAGGGGTCGAATAGCTGAAACACAGAACAATAATTTTCTGCATGATGCTGTAGTGTAAGCTAACAGTGACGCTAGGTATATTTACTTCCTCTGGCTGCTGTAACAAATTACTACTTGGTGGCTTAAAACAGCTGAAATTTATTCTCTCACCTTTCCGTAGGTCAGAAGTCCAGACTCAGGACTGCTAGGCTGAAATCGAGGTAGTGGCAGTGCCATGTTCCTTCCAGAGGCTCTAGGAGAGAATTCATCCCTTGCTTCTTCCAGCTGCTGGTGACGCTTAGAATTCCTTGACTGGTGGCCACATCCCTCCATTTCTGCCTCCGTGGTCCCATGTCCTTCTCCTCTCTCTGTAGTCACCTCCTCTGGCCCCCTCTTACAAGGACACTCGTGAGTGCATTCAGGGGCCGATGGGAAAATCCGAGTAATCGCCTATCTCAAGATCCATAATCTCATCTTTTTCCATATAAGGTGATGTGTACCAGTTGCCAGGATTAGCACCTGCATATCTTGGGGCAGGGCATTATTTAGCCTGCCAAGCTATGTGTTTGACAAAACTCACAACTTTCCAGCACAAAGAGTGAACTTTAACACATGAATTAAAAAAAAAATCCTTTAGGAGGTTGGGGGAATCCTAGGATGGAAGGCAGAATGGGAAAAAAGAATCTAGCTTTAGTGGCAATGTATAAAATAACCTTATTGAAGGGGGTGGAGAAAAAGGCACTAATCTAAGTAACTTTGGAAATCACGAGTGGAGAGGGTAAGATCACAAGCACGGGGAACTGAACACAAACACTGTTCTCTGCTGGGTGAAGTTTCCTAGGGATTATGGGTAACGATTCCGAAACCACTGCACAAACATGCTGAAATCGATCAGCTGAGTCCACAGATGGTGAGTTGTAGGATCCATGATTCTCCCTGTTGAAGTAGGAGGGTACAGAAGCAAAGGAAGGATGCTGGAATGATCTATGGGTGATGGATTAGAGTTAGATGCGAGTAATTACAGTAGAAGTATTTATAGAAACATGGATATACACTGGTAAGTATACATGCATGCATTTCCCTGCTCTGTCATCTTCCCGGGTCGATAGTCTGGGTTATTGAAGGCCGGGTTGGCCCTTCACATCTGAGGATGAGCCTGCAACTGACCTTCTGTGGGCCAGCTACCTGCAGGGCTGGGAGTGGACAGAAATAGAAATAGGAGTTTGCTTTCGAGGGCTTGGAAGTCCTATCACTGAACTGGCAGTCGCTTAAGCTCCTGGATTCACCAGGGACTTTTGAAGTGAAATAATGCATTCATGAGCTTACTGAAGTAGTGATGATGGAAATCCTGAAAGAGTGCCTTACCTTACCTGTGTGCTATATAGTTTCAATATTTAATTTTTGGAGTTCCTGTCGTGGCGCAGCAGTTAACGGATCCTACTGGGAACCATGAGGTTGTGGGTTCGATCCCTGACCTTGCTTAGTGGGTTAACGATCCAGCGTTGCTGTGCGCTGTGGTGTAGTTTGCATACACGGCTCGGATCTGGTGTTGCTGTGGCTGCAGTGTAGGCCTGCGGCTGTAGCTCTGATTCCACCGCTAGCCTGGGAACCTCGTTATGCTGTGGGTGCGGTCCTAAAAAGAGCCAAAAAAAAATTAATTTTCTCATTTGATCTTCGTAACCATCCTCTGATGCAGGACGTGTCCAGAGTCATCTGGCTTTAGGAGAGTTTCCAAGTGTCTCTTCAGAGAGTCAATGGTTGAATTTTGCATAGTAACCCAACCCTTAATAAGATACAGAGATGAATATGACATATGTTTTAGTTTTGACTCAGTTGTCGTAGTTCATGTCATGCTCCCTGTTATTACAATTTCTTTTACTAAATGCTATGTTTTCTTATTTGGGGGAAGTGACACTTGGAAGCTCCCAAAACCAGGTGACATCAAAAGCTGAAAGTTAAAGACAAAGGTACACTGAGAAAAACAGAAACAAACAAAAGCAGAGGTTACCTTCTTAATTTTAAACAAGGTGGAATAATATCAAACCGTTCAACCCATAGTGAAGATGTAAAATTTGAATATATCTGTACCAAATAATGTGGAAAAGACATTCAGAAGCAAAAACTATGAGAACCGAAGGGGGAAATAGACCAAAACATGTTATTACTAAGAGAGCTGACTTCAGTCACTGACAGAGAAGGAAGCAAAGAGTGAGCAGTTTCAGAAGATCTAAACAACAGATTTAAAAGGTATAAAATGAGGGAGTTCCCGTCGTGGCGCAGTGGAAATGAATCCGACTAGTATCCATGAGGATGAGGGTTTGATCCCTGGCCTCGCTCAGTTGGTTGGGGATCCTGCGTTGCCATGATCTGTGGTGCAGGTCGCAGACTCAGCTCTGATCAGGAGTTGCTATGGCTGTGATGCAGACCAGCAGCCACAACTCCAATTTGAACCCTAGCCTGGGAACTTCCATATGCCACAGGTGTGGCCCTAAAAGGCAAACAGACAAACAAAGACAAAAGTTAAAAGGTAGAAACTGATATATGTTGAAGTCTATGTTCGACAAAGAGAAATTCAAAAACTCTGACCATCAATCAGGCCATGAACAAAATGTCAGATTGCCCCCAAAACTGAAATTGTGCAGACAACTTTTTCTGTTCTGTTGGGAGTGTGTATTGATATAATCTCAACGAAGTCTAAATTTTTAATATTGGTAAGTTGAATTACATATGCCCTTTGACTCATCAGTTCTACTTTTAAGGATTTATCATACTCTCAAAGGTGTGAAATAATGTGTCCAAGTATATTCACGGCATCAATTTTTTTAATTGTTTTCTTGTATTAGCATTCTTTTTATTGTTAAGTAGTATTCCATTGTATTAAGGGTATACACTAATTTGTCTTTTCATTCAATTGTTCATGTGTGTTTACGTCATTTCCAGGTTTTTTTTTTTTTTTTGGCTATTATGAACAAAGCTGCTATGAACATTCATGTACAAGTCTTTGTATGGGCATGCTTATAATGTGTGTGGGGGGGTTAAATACCTAAGATGGAATTTCTGTATCCTATGGTAAATATAACTTAAAGAAATCATCTAAACTTATTTCAAAGTGGCTATACTGTTTTGTGTGCCCACTAACGACATGTGAGAATCTCAGGCATTTTATATCCTCATCATCACTTGGTATTGTTAGTCTTAAACTTTTAGATATTCTAAATGGGTTATGTAGTGGAATTTGATTATGGTTTTAATCGCCATGCCTCCAGGCATCAGTGCTTTACTAGCAGAAATTTGGAAACCTGGAGTTCCTGTCATGGCTCAGTGGAAATGAATCTTGACTAGTATCCAAGAGGACGCGGGTTCGACCCCTGGCCTTGCTCAGAGGGTTGAGGATCCGCTGTTGCCGTGAGCTGTGGTTGTAGGTTGCAGATGCAGCTCGGCTCGGATCTGGCATTGCTGTAGGCTGGCAGCTATAGTTCTGATTGGACCCCTCGTCTGGGAACTTCCACCTGCTACGGGTGCAGCCCCCCTCCAAAAAAAAAAAAAAAAACAAATTAAAGTGGGAATAATGCATTTACCCACCTTATAGGGTTCTTGTAAGGATTAAGTAAGTAAATCTCAGAACTGACGCCTGCATAATAAGCTCTGAATGACTGTCGGCTCGTGGTAACATCTCAGTCGTCAGGCGAAGGTAATAACAGAGGGCCTGGCCCATCTTGGCACTTGCCATTTTCAAGGAATAAATAGATGCACACCTCTCCGGGTGCTAACAATGCTGTCTTTCTTTTTGCTTAGCTGGTAGATAATTCTGGATGATTCAAGTTGTCTGTTAACCTGACATTCCTGACATGATAAAGGAGCTGGTTATTTCAGTAGAAACCAGTAGGCATGCCCATTTGTGCCAACTCTAAAAATATTTTTGTTTATCTCAGGGATCGAGATAGCTCCAGGGAAATAATGGGATCTCAGAATGAGGCTTAGTTACCAGACTTTCAGATGGAGAGGCCAGCCTTTATCTGATCACAAAATAGCACCTGAAATGCCAGCAACCCAAGTGCAGCATAAATGGATTTTTCTTAAGTACCCTTTGCCATGGAGTTTCCCTTCATTGAACTCATCTTTGTCAGGAAATATTATTTTGGTATGCTGAATTGAATTCCAGTTTCTTGCTGAAGTCCAGTCTAGTGGAGAAAATGTTGGATCAGCATTAGAGAATTCTCACTCTCTGGATGACCTTGGCGAAGTCATTTCATTCATAGTACTGTGGCTTTGTTCTCCCCTCTGTCAAGTCATATAAACCAAACCTATGCTCCCTGACATCATAAGGGTATTATGAGGTTAATGTCAAGTTTGGGATGGAAACTGCCCAGATAAAACCACTTTGAGAGGAGTTCCTGCTGTGGTATGGGGTTAAGGACCTGGTGTTGTCTCTGCAGCACTTTGGGGCATTGCTGAGGCATGGGTTTTATCCCTGGCCTGGGAACTTCCCTATGCTTCAAGTGTGGGCAAAAACAAAACAAAACAACAACGACAAAACACTGTAGAAACACAGAGCTGGTTCTACAAACTGGCTCAGTACCTGCTATGTGCCGGGGCTTGTACTTGGATCTGGGGACTTAAAAATGGATGAGATTCACGTTAACTAATTTTTACAAGAACATCTAAGTCATTTGACAAAAATTTAAGGAACCCCCAACTATGTTTCAGGCACTGTTTTAGGGCACGGGGATATGTCAGTGATCAGAATCCACAAGTGTTCATCCTTTTGCTTTCCAGGTAACTTGGATGCTTGAGGATTCTTG
Source organism: Catagonus wagneri (assembly GCA_004024745.2). Classification (NCBI taxonomy): domain Eukaryota; kingdom Metazoa; phylum Chordata; class Mammalia; order Artiodactyla; family Tayassuidae; genus Catagonus; species Catagonus wagneri. The sequence continues at coordinate 21,799,152 of PVHT021183629.1, forward strand.
GCGGCTGTTGAAAAGAAATAGAAGAAAGGGAGTTCCCACAGTGGCACAGCTGAAACGAATCGGACTAGTATTCATGAGGATGAGGGTTTGATCCCTGGCCTCACTCAGTGGGTTAGGGGTCCAGCATGGCCGTGAGCTGTGGTGTAGGTCAAAGGTGCAGCTTGGATCCCACGTTGCTGTGTCTGTGATGTAGGCTGGCAGCTGCAGTTCGGATTTGACTCCTAGTCTGGGAACTTCCATACACCATGGGTGCGGCCTTAAAAAGCAAAAAAAAAAAAAAAAGAAAAAGAAAAAGAAAAAGAAAAAAGAAATAGAAGGAAGCTTGGGTTATTTCTCTCCGGATTCAGGTTTCAAGTTTCATCTTCTAAAATAGGCAATAACATCTACGCATTGTATCAACATTACGATGTAATTAATTCTGGTCACAAAAAAGGACCCGGGGTTTTTCTGTAACTCTATAAGACTCTGATCTCCGCTGGACACTGCAAATCAATCAGCAGTTAGGAGGCACTGTGTCCCTCAGACTGCAGTGCTCCACAGTTATTGATTTCCCCACTCACCCTGCTTCCAGAGCAGCTCATTTCACTCCCCTTCCACCTTACACAATGAAATGACAGAACCCAAACTATGGACAAAGCTCATTTTCCCTTCCCACCACCTTCCTCATCTCTCCATCACAGCAGCTTGTCCCAGGAGCCTCATTCACTGGGAGGTAAGAGCTAGCCGCTAGGACAGGGTTTGTGCATCTTTGCAAGCTTCTCGTGTGCCAGGTGAGGAAGCAGAGGCCCAGAGAACCCAGTGCCTTGCCCAGGTGACACAGCCCGAGAGGAGACAGGAGGGCCCGAGCCCCAGTGCCCTGCCTCCCAAGTAGGTGCCACCCCCGGCAGCTCACGTTTGTCCACCATGGCCCCGTGTCCCGTGGGGAAGAGGGAGCTGCAGAAAGTGCTCGTTGCTTGGTGAATTCAGCTCCGCCGTGGCTGGGCACTCTGAGCTGGACCTCGTCCGGGTCTCCTGTCTGGGATTTCCAGGGCGGGAGGATTTCCAAGAGTGGAAAGTCAATTTCTCATGGCCAGTCCGGACTCGGGGTTGCCGGCCTCAGACCCGGCCTCTGGTCTGCGTGGGCAAGAGAGGAATTTATCAGAAGGGTCTCAGGAGCTGACTGAATCAGTGAATCAAGCTTGGAAAATGCACTGGGGTAAACTGATGGTGAAATTGGAGTCACCGTCAAGGGCAGGTTAGGGCTGTGCTCTTCCCAGTGCTGGACCCAGGCTGTTGGACCCTTGATGCACTACCACCAGGGGTGGCACAGTTTCCGGACTGTCACCAGATTCTTTTGCACTGTCACTGGCTTCAGATTCATCAGCAAGAGCCCTGGGGTGGCCCAACTTTGGCCACACGGCCTATGTGCCAGGGTTCGGGAGGAGAGGGAGGAAATGTCAACTTCCTCCAAAATAAGAAGAGAATCCAGAACCTGGGCAGCCCCCACAATGAACAATTATCCTTTGCATCCGCTAAACATGCCACGAAGCCAGCTCCCGCTTGGAAAAGGCACGTGCAAAGTGTAGAACCCAAGGGTTCATGTTCAGCCGGAGTATGTCCAGCCCGCGGATACTCACTGATAGGCTCATCTTGATCCAAAGAGGGCCGTGGTCTCCAGCCTGAGTCAGGGAAGCTCTTAGGCAGCATGGGGGTCCTTGAACCCCACCTCCCTAGCAGCATTTCTGAAAATCTGGGCAGCAACCCACTGTGAACATGGGACTAGGACTCGCAGGACCTCGGTCCTAGTTTCAGATCCGTTCTGAATTCACAGCTTGGCTTTGAAGTTTCATGGGCCTCGTTATATGATTGTGGATCTGACACCAGTCTCTATGCACATAACTCACAGCTAAGTAACTGGGGCTGGGGAGTGGCTCTGGGCTTCACCCCCGCCTCCAATTTGTCTCATAAGTCTAGGACTGTACCTGAAAGCCCTGCCATCGCTGCATTCTCCTGGGAACAGATTCTATATTACAGAGGCTTTCCTTGGGGGCTAACGTGGAGAGTAGAGGCCACTGTTTCCCTCCAGCTTGAAACCAGTGTCTGAAATGATCTCTGAGATTGATTTCTGCTTGATATGTAGCTTTAAGTCCTCAGATCTGATACAGGATGAGCGAGGTTTAATAGGATGGGATGGAGGAAACCTCAGGTTCAGCGTGAGGTCTGTTCAGTGCTGTACCGGTAGGGGACCCGCCTGGGAGACACAGGAGCAGTAGGGACAGAGGATTCTCGGGCTGCTCAGAGGAGAATCAGAGAGTGAGGTGCAAAGTTCTTATGGGGTGTCCACACCAGGGGCACGTTTTCTTTTTTTTTTTTTTTTTTTAATTGTGCCGCTTGCCCTTTTGCAGGTCAGCAAAGCAACATCCCCTCATGGGATCTGGAAGCAGATTACGGCTCAGCTTTTCAGCCCAGAAGAAGGAACAGTTTCCCTCTGCTTCCACCTGTTGTTTGTTGGTAAAATCAAGCTTTTGCTGAGCTGCCCAAGATGCAAGGCCTACCTCCTTCTTCCTCCCTCCCTCCCTCTCTCTCTTTCTTTCTTTCTCTTTCCTTCCTTCCTTCTTCCTTTCCTTCATTCTTCTTTTCTTTCCTTCTTTCCCTCTCTCTCTCTCTTTTTTTAAACTTGTCATCTTAAAAGCCGCAAACGTCTGCTGAGTGCCTCCAGTAAGACGTACACTTTGTATTTAACCTTCTGTTCAGTATTCCCAGCGACCCTAGGAAGGTTCCTATTCCACTCATGGAGATGATGAAACAGAAGCTCAGAAAAGGTTAAGAGACTGTGTCAAGTCAGCAGGTGAGGAGACAAAAATCTTTGTCTAACGATACTATATCCAGTGCCCTTTTCTAAATCTTCAATATTCTGAAAATGTACCTGAGGAGAACTAATGAAGATGGACCAAAATTTACTAATGTGTGAATGTTCACAGCCTTCTCCCCTACCTCTAGCACTAAAGAGAATTCTGATTTTGAAAAGTTCCCCCCACACACACTGAAGTGGGAGAGGAGAGAATATTTAGATCTGCAAAATAGAGTAGGGGAAGGAAGGGAGAGAAACAGAAGGATGTGTGCCATGTATTTAGAGAGAAATTTGTGAAATATCGGTGAGAAAAAGACTCTGAAACAGCTGAGGTAAGAAGGAATTAATGAAGACAGAGAGGAAGATGCTAGTCCCAGAGAAATTCAAAGGATTTGATGACTGATAAATTTTGTTTTGGCTGCTGGACTATATTTCATTGACTAAGACATTTTATTGAGACTGGATCACATGGATCCTGATAGATATTAAGGTTTCATAGTCAGGAGCAGATTCTGCTGGAAGGAAACCACGTTTCTCAGCCCAAATATTAAACATAAGTAAAATACAGAGTTCTCCTTTTGGTTCAGTGGAAAGGAACCCAACTAGTATCCTTGCGAATGTGGGTTCCATCCTTGCCTGCTCAGTGGGTTAAGAATCTGGTGCTGCCATGAGCTGTGGTGTAGGTCACAGACGTGGCTCAGATTTGCTGTGGCTGTGGCATAGGCCAGCTGCTACAGCTCCGATTCAACCCCTGGCCTGGGAACCTCCATATGCCTCGGATATGACCCTGAAAAGCAAGGGGAAAAAGAAAAATTAAAATCCAACATTTCAAGTGTTAAGGGATTGGAGACAAGCAAAGTAATTTATCCATGTTCACGCAGGTAGTTTATGTCATTTAACAGATGTCTACAATCAGATCTTCAGATTCCAAATTCAGTGCTGTTTCTCCTTATCCCATGACAGGTTTTTACATCTTTACCAGTGATGTTATGAAGTGAGATGTGGGGGTCTGGGAAGGACTCCACGAGAAATGGAAACAAAGTGGAGGCTGGATGGTTTCTGGGTGCTAATCCCATTTCTGTCTGGTCTGGTGCCGCATCCCTGTCTCACTCTCTGTCTCCTTCTGTTCCCTAGACCAAAAAAATTAAACACACAGACACACACAGAGACGCGGACGTGCGTGAGCGCGCGCGAGCACACACACACGCACCCTTTACTTATCCTGGGAGAAGAGTGCTAGGAACTGCTATCATTTTCCCCCAGCTTTATGCTTTGTGTCCACAGAGAGATGTTTGTGCCTTGGTATCATTCTGGCACCATGACTGATGCAGAGAAAGGACCCTGCCTCTTCCCCAGGAGGGCAAGACGGGGTGGGTTCAACGATGCCCACTGTGTCTGCAGAAAAATCAAGTGAGTCATAGAATTCTAGCCTCTGCTAAGAGAGTGATGCCAAAGTAGGTAGCCCACCAGAAAGTGAGAGGAGGACCTCCCAAGGCTTCTGGGACAAGTTTAGGGACAGGGGGAGCCAGGAGGGGAAAGGGGCAGCCAGGTGAGTCCTTTGTAATTTTGAAGGCAACTGGCCAGCCTCCGGCTAGACCCCACTGGTGTTAGGGTTGGAGACCTACACTCTGCCTGTTCCTTTTATGCTGCTTTAAAATGCAAACATTGGTTTCCAAATGTTTTTTAAATGAAATAAATCTCTGGCTTGCCTCAGCTGACCTGAAGGAGAAAATCAGATTTTTGCCCATTCTGAAGTTCTGGTTTTTCTCCTGGTACTTAGTTTCTGGGATGGTGTTTTGTGGAGAAATGGGAGAAAGAACAGGAAAAAAGCAGAACTTAGAAGGGAAGTTCCTGCTGCCCTAAATATTCCAGTGGTTTCACCATCTCTCTCTCTGTAAATTTGTTTAGGTCTCAAATAATTGTCCCCTGAACTCGAAGGGCAGTGAGGCCCCTGAGAGGCTCAGGATGGCTTTAGCTGTCCATGGACTTCTTACGCTGACATCCCTTATTCCTCGGGCTTGTGCTTCTCTTTGCGAAAAACAATATTGGGACAAAAGACAGAGGCGATACTATTTACAATTTTAAAATTTCCAGGGCCAAGTTAGAATGAATCAAACGAACTCTGCTCCCAGTTTACCCTTTCAAATCTTTTCACCCTCTCTGTAGACAGGGTTTGAACTTGCCTCAAGATAAGATACTTAAAGGCAAATGGATTTTAAAACTCAGAGAGGAGTTCTGAGAAAGTCAAGCAGTCAACATTTATCACCCCATCAGGCATTATTTAAAGTATCCATTTATTAGCAGGTTCACTTTTAGAGCGCTGTCGCAAGCCACATTCAGGTCGCGCGTGGAGGGATGCTGAGACAGATCTGCGTCCCCTCCTCGGGGGTGGAGGGTGGGGTGGGGCGACGCTCAGACCACAGGTGGCAAACGCTGGAGCTGGTATCCTGGTTGAGCTGGGGAAAAGCCACCGGATCGCGGCCCTGGGAGAGGGCTTTGTCCCAGCCCAGGTACGCGCCTCAGCAATTCGGTTCTGCGACTCAGTGAGGGGTTGGGGGGAGTAGGGGCTTGGCCTTCCTTTTGCAATGGGATTCCTTGGTTCCATAACTACATTCTTTTTGCACTCTTCTTGACGAGGGGGACCCAAAGTGATGTTAATGGCAGCTTCCCCAGCCGCAGGGACAGGATCTGTATTGACAGTGGCACCAGAGGCAGTTGTTGCCTTTCAGTCCCACTGCAGCGCACCGGGTGACTCGCGAAAGGCCTCCAGTTCTGATGGATATATCCAATGTGACTTTTGTAAACCCACCCCAGTTTCACTAGGCTTGGTGTGTGTGTGTGTGTGTGTGTGTTTGGGGAGGGGTGGTCATGTGACTGTCAGTCGCTCCAATCTGGGTATCAATTAAACCCAGGACAGCCAAGAGGGAAAATCAATGAGCGAAGTGACCACGCTGCCCTGGCCTTGCAAAGGACTGCAGAGTCGAAGGCCGGGGACTCGCGAGCCGAGCGCACCCGGGAAAGAGAGGCGAGAACGCCGTTCGCCCCTGCTCGGCCACTGGGGGACGCAGTCACCTTCAGCGTAGGGGAGCGGGGAGACGAGAACCCCGCTGGCGGCTCCGGCCGCCAGGCTCCCTCCAGCGCGCAGCCTCCGCTCGTTCTCCCCCAGAGCTGCAGCCGCGACCCAGCACCTAGCCGACGTCGCCTTCCCGGAGCTCTGGCGGCGCCGCGATCCGGCTCTCCCAGACTGCAGCCTCCAGCGCGGCGCCCCCTCTGCGCCTCCGCCGCGCCCCTCCAGGGCCCGCCCCCTCCGTCCTCCCGGTGCGCGCGGTCGCTGCCCGTGCGCCCTGCCTCCCTGCGCGCCCAGGGCGAGCGACGATGGGGAGGCCGAACCCAGCTCCCCGCCGCTGGCTTCCCGGACCGCGTTGCTCACTGCCCGCCAGCCGGTGACGCCGCGGTGCTGGCCGAGACACAAAGACCGCAGCTGGGGCCGCCGGGGGGCTGAGGCCGCGTCCCGGGGCCGCTGAGAGCCTGAGTGCCATGCGAGCCCGTGCCAGCTGCCCGCTGCCCAGGAGGAGTCCGAGCGCCCGCCTCCTCCGCCTTGTGCCGACTTGAGCCCCGGCTGCAGCCTGGTGGGCGCCGCTCAAGTGAGGGCAGAGCCAGACCCGGAGCGGCCAAGGCCACCACCGCCCCCGGGGTGCAGTCGGGAACGCGGACCCCGGGCTTCCTGGGAAGCGGGGACTGGCGGGCTCTGAGCCTTCCCGGGGCAAGGCATTAGAGGCCGTGCGGACCACAGCCAGAAAGAAGCGGGAGTCGCGCGGGACGGCGTGGATCCGGCGCCCGGGGAGCCTCGGAGGTAACTTCGGAGAGCCTGGGACAGGCGCGGGGGGCGGGAGCGCACGTGTGCGTGTGTGTACCGGTGCAAGGTGTGTGCGCTGTGTGCCCGTGGCCCGCCACACACGCGCGCAGGGTGTGAAGTCTAGGGCCGCGGGCGCGCCTCCCTGTCTCCCCTCGGCTGCGGAGCACTTGGGGGCTGCCCCGGAGCGGGGTTCGTAGGGGAGGGGGGGGCCGCCGCGCTCGGGGCTTTGATGGAGAAAGGTGTGTGTGTGGCGCTGGGCTGGACCAAACCTGGTAGAGAGATCGGGGATTCTGGAAGCGAATCAATGGGAAAGGACCATGCAGTTTGGGGCAAGTTTTCATGGCTGAAAACACAAACACGGTCTTTTGAGGGTTAAATATGCGAACTCTGTGTGCAGAACGCCTGACACACCAGAGGCGCAAAGTGAGCCGGAAAGCTGGACAAACCCCAGCTGGACCGCCCAGTGCATCCGATTCTTCAAATGAGATTTCCAGTCACATTGACGTGGAATGGGATCGTTGTTCCTCCGAGGAGATAAGTGCCCGTTGTTCAACTTCACCTGCCAGGAAACACAGAAGCCAGGCCTGGCGGGCGCGGACATTCGCTCACACGTTGTCTAACTCCTGCATATGCAGCCTTCCCTACCTGTTCCGCCATCCCTCCTAAGCGAGTATTCCTCTGGGCTACCGCATCCAGCCAGAGTAATCATTTGTCTGCTCTCCCCGCGGGTGCCCCAAGCTTCTGGAGGCATTTGAGCCGCTTAACAGTAACAGAGCCCAATCCAGCATTGTTTTGCTGGAAGATTGCAGTCTTGTTAAACGGTTCTGTACCAGTGGGGAAGGTGGTTGTATTCCGGCACTCTTTTCAGTGGGAATGAAGTATGGTTTGTCAGAGACCTAAGGTCGGGGGGCGGGGCGTCCAGAGTCTCTGCCATACACAATAGGGGTCTATCTTAGAGGCTTCAAACCCATTTCTCTTGTGGATGAGGCAGTTCATTTGGGAGCAGAGTCCATGGCCGCGATCCGGGGCTTCGGTGCCCCAGCCGGCTGGCTGTGATGCTATGCACAGCAGGAAGAGTTGCCAGGAGGAGTTTGGCAGCAGCTTATGGGGTCAACCATGCACCCCTTTCTCCAGCAAACAAGCTGTCAACCATCACCTCTCCCAGATGGAGATGGTGGATAAATGACCCTGCCTTCCAGCCTCTGTGACCACCAGCATCACTGGAGTCTGCTCTGCAGGTAGAAGCCAGCAGACTGCTGTGGCCACAGGATGTCTTTTGGAATGAGGCCCTGGCAGCAGTATTTTGAGGACAATTGAAATAAGAGAAGGAGGTTGAAGAGAGTAAGGTGCCTGATGCTGGAGGGAGAGTCATTAAGGCCCCCCTTTTCTGGCCTTTCTTCCTGTGTTTCAGAGAGAGGAAGAGCAGGAGAGGGAAGGCAGAGTCTGCCGAAAGAGCAAATTTAGAGCTTTTCTTAGATTTGGAGCCTGGATGGAAAACCTTAAATGTCTGGTAAATAAAGTCTGATTTTGTATGTGTGTGCGCGCGTGTCTGAGAGGTTTGTATAAATCCGAGACTATGTGCAAAGAAAAATGTCAATTGCCCGGGAAATAATAGATCGGTTTATTTGCATTTCTGATGAGTTTGGTGAGGAAGTGTGTTGCAGAGCACTTAACACTTGGAAGACTGACAAAGGTTTCTTTGTTGGCGACCTGTTCTCTTGGAAGTTTACATATATAAAGCCCTTCTTCCTGCTGGCCAGTGCTAGAGGCAAAATTGATGTGACTTTCCAGCTTCCAAAAGACTTTGTAGCTATAATCTCTCTGATATTCCCTCTAAAACAGTCAGTTGCTCCCATGAGGTCACCCTGCCTCTATTCACTATACACAGGACTGGTCTGGGGGCTTCTCACTCAGGATTTCCCAGATCAGTGCTTTCTCAAATCCTGACAAATGCGAAGCAGAAACCAGTGTTGCAGCTCTGGCTCGGTGCCTGCTGGGCAGGGACCTGATGGCCAGGAGAAGGAAGGGGAAGGCCCTGCTCTCCGTTCCTGCCAAGTGGTGATGTGTGTTCTCAAACTAGCCGGGAAAGGTTCCAGATTCCTCTGTGGCTATGCTGCCTAAAGCCCACTGATTAGCTTTTCCAGTGACATTTGGAGCTTACCTGCAGACCTGGTGTAAATTGGAATTTAAAAAAAGAGAGGGGAGTTCCCACTGTGGCTCAGTGGTAATGAACACGACTAGTATCCGTGAGGACGAGGGTTCGATCCCTGGCCTCGCTCAGGGGGCTGCAGTGCCGTGCGGTATAGGTCGCAGATGTGGCTTGGATCTGGCGTTGCTGTGGCTGTGGCTTAGGCCAGTGGCTACAGCTCTGAGTGGACCCCTAGCATGGGAACTTCCGTATGCCTCTAGTGCGGCCCTAAAAAGCAAAAAAAAAAAAAAAAAAAAAAAAAAAAGGAGAGAGAGAGGAGAGGGGTGTGGAGTTTAGAGATAGGTAGAGGTTGTGGTTGGTCAGCCTCAGGCATGCTTCTGACTCATGATGTGCCCTCAATAAGTTACTTAACTTTCTGCATGTTTATATAAAATGAGAACATCAGACTAGATCATTCATTCCCCCCCAAGAATAGATCTCTTTAAGTTGATTATTATATAAAAGTTAAGTATATGAAACAGATTAAAGATGAGGGAGGGCCATAGCAGCCTGTTTCATTCACTCCAAGGGCGATTTCTGCAGCAGCCTTTGGCCCCCAGAGCACAGGGTGAGAAACCCTGGAACACTCCCCTCTAGAATGTGTGTTTGAAATGAAACACTGTGGTCGCCTAGTTCTGTGTTAGAAACGTGTCACACCCTTTTCACTGGCGTCTGGTCCCCCTGACGCCTAGCTGACCTCCTGCAATGTGGGCTCCGGGACGGCTATGCCCTCTTTGCCCCCGAATCTCATAAATCTGGCACAGTGCCCGGCAGGTGGGTAGGTCCTTAGTAAATCCTTGCTTCGTGAATGAGGAAAGGAGGGAGTGAAGTTATTTTGACCAAACAGGGACTGATAGGTGGAACCACGACAGCATGTAGCTTAGGAGGGTGGGGACTTGGATCTATCTGTGGCTGTATCTCCAGTGCCTAGAACACTGCCTGGAACTGGCAGATTCTGACTCATTGCAAGAAAAACCTTTGAACTCGTTAAGGTCGTTAACCGGGGAACCCATTGCTCCAAGAAGTGATCAGCCACATGTCTATGGTGGTTCTTAATCCTGTTCGGGAAGATTCCGCCTCTCTCTTGCTCCTTCAAGGAACAGAGGACTGCATTTACCCGACCACTTGAAATTAGATGCGGCCTTGTGCCTTGTCTGGCTGGGAGAGTTCGGAGTTAGAAGTGCCTCACTTTTTTGTCCTCCCTTTTCCTCTGCTCCAGTGATAGTTAAGGCTCCGTTGATGCGTTTACATGGATAGGAAATAAACTGTTGGTGTTTTAAGCTACTGGAATCTGGGGGCTATCTTGCTGCAGCATAACTGAGCCCATCCTGATGGGTGCCACATGGAAAGAGCTTAGTATAGCGCTGGTTTGGGATCAGAACACCCCAGGATAGCGGGGTTACCCGGGAGTCAGAAGTTCCTGAGTCAGGGCTTCATGGGGACTGGGACCTGGGTGTGATCAGCACATTGAGGCGTGTGGCTGTCATTTTTGCTGGTTGGAGAGTTCACTTGGTAACTTTTTTAGAGAAGGACCCGTGATAACCAAAGCCCCGATGCATGAAACATAAAATGCTGGTTTAATAGTTCAGTGGAAAGAAAGAGAATCTGATAAACGCGCTTGCTGATCAAGGAGTAGTGCCCATTAGAAGACAGATAATAAAACAAAGTTCTTTTGTGAACTTGGAATTAAACGTGGGGGCGATAGTGGAGTGAGCTGAATGGCCAGTGTCATATGACTGCCACACTGATGTTTCCTTCTTTCTTTTTTTTTTTGCCTTTTTCTAGGGCTGCACCTGCGGCAGGTGGAGGTTCCCAGGCTAGGGGTCTAATCTGAGCTGTAGCTGCTGGCCTACACCACAGCCACAGCAACGCGGGATCCAAGCCATGTCTACAACCTACACCACAGCTCACAGCAACGCCGGATCCTTAACCTGCTGAGCGAGGCCAGGGATTGAACCCACAACCTCATGGTTCCTAGTCGGATTCATTAACCACTGAGTCACGATGGGAACTCCTGATGTTTCCTTCTTTATCCAAGTTCAAGAACTACCTGCTGAATGCGCTCTCCACATACACACACATGCCTTTGAAGACCAAGCACTTGCTTTGCTGAGCAGTGTTACTGTAGGGATTTTCTGCTGCTCTGTTAGCCCGTGTTCTCAGTCAGTGGGGCCTTCCCGCAGCCTTTTCTCCGGGCCTGGCCTGTGAGAACAGTGTCCCGAAAAGCTCTCAGCCAAGGTGGCCTCCACCGTCCGCCCTGCCTTGAAGTGTTCCCTCGGTGTGCCTTCCTCCTGCCTGTCCCTTCGTGTCCTGGTGAGCGGTTTGACTTCCCAGTGGCTGTGTGCTGGCGTCACTCCTCTGCCGGCTCTGTAATGTCACTGGGATTTCGAGAAAGAAAAATGTTATGATGCAGGATGCTAAACGTGCAAGTTTTATGGTGACTTAAGGAGGCTTCACGTAAGCAAAAACAAACCAAACAGGGTCAATAGGCCAAATAGGGCTGGATGGTAGTCCTGCGAGTGCGAAGGGCTTTGGAACGTCACGGAAGCCTGGGGCACTGACAGCGGTTGTGAGACAGGGAACAGGGGCCTGTCTCCGCTGGAGCTGAAGAAAATGGAAAGTCATCGGGCTTTGTGGCACAGGATGGGAAGCAGGTAGCGAGTGGGTGGGGGTGAGTGGGCGGGGGTGCGGTGGGGGTGAGTAATGAGTGGGTGGGGGCGGGCAGTGGGTGAGGTGGGTAGCTGGCTCTGGTCTCGCCCTCACTGTCCCACTGCCATAAGTGCACTTCCTGCGCTGTGTTGCGACAGTCCCCACGCTGGCCCTCCTCTCCCACTGAGTTGTGAGCCCCTGGAGGAGTGGGGCCGTGTCTTGCTCCCAGCCTTGCCCCGGTGACTGGCACAGAGCTGGCCCGGGCCAGGCAGTGCAGTAAGGGTGTCGTGTGAAGGAGGGAACGAGCGTCGCCTCGGATGATTCAGAGGGCACCCACTCTGCAGGGACGGGACGGGGGAGGCCTGGCTCTGGAGCTGCCGCGTGATGAAAAAATGTAATGATTCAGTCCCCCATAACCTCCATCTGAGTCAACACTACGGCCACCGGAAGGATCCTTAGCTGAAAGACAGCGTCTGGACCTAGGGAGGGACCTTCTGTTATTTCCTGCACTTCAGTATAGGCAGGCTTAACTCGAGAAGCCCGTGAGACTGTCGGAAGTTATTTAAAGTACCAGGGATCATCAATGCCCAGATACGTCTAGTCTGGAATTCCCAAGCACCTGCCGAGGCATTGACCCTGCCGAAGCCTCTGGGGGGAGCGGGCATCTTTATAAATGCAGGTGTCCAGGCTCTGCCTCAGATCTGCTGAGTCAGAATGGCTGCGTGTGAGTCCTGAGCCCTGGTGTCCCCCCCACGTCTCCAGGAAGGTGCCTGAGGAAGGGGAGATCCCTGTCAGAGACTGCGCCCCCATCAACAGGAAGGATTCAGGTCTTGGAGTGAATGGTTGGAGGAACCAGGATGGACCGGTCCCCAGGGACAGTGCTGGGACCAGTGGGAATGAGGAGGAGGCTGCCTTGGGAGCTGGCGGCTGTCCCATGTCTCGGGGCCTTGGTGTCCTCGAAGGCACAGCTTGGGACTGCTGTGAGCTCTGAGGATGGGGAGAGGGACAGGACAGCGTGGGCTTCCACGCGTCCAGGATTTTAGGACGTGTTTCAGGATTACAGTCCAGGAAAGTCATTATTCACTCACCAGTTATCATTCTCAGGTGGCTGGAGGGTCCCAGCTGAGAGGCTGGGCGAAGCAGAGCTTACTGTTTTCAGCTAGAGCAAAGCATCTGCTTTCTGAGAAGGGCTGCAGCCTTCCCAGCTATGATGAACCGTCCTTCTTTCCGTGCATGCCCTAGTGGTCAGGGATCCAGGCCCCCTGATAAAGACGTGGCACCCCCTCCCCAGATGTCCATGCCCTAATTCCCAGAACCCGTGAACACGTTACCTTATGTGACACAAGAAACCTTGCAGATCTTGAGGTGAGGGGGTTATGCAGGGTTGTCCAGGCTGACTCAGGTAATCACAAGAGTCTATAAACGGGGAAGAGAAGACAGAAGAGTTAGAGAATAAGATGTGACCGCTGGAGAAGAGCTCAGAATGATGTAATTGCTGGCTTTAAAGATGGAGGAGATTTCCTTTAAAGATTTCCTTGATGATGAGTCAAGGAAAGCGGGCAGCCTCCTGGAGCTGGAAAATGCAAGGAAATAGGTTCCCTGCTAGAGCCTCAGGAAGGAAGGCAGCCTGGCTGATGCCTTGATTTTAAAAACTCATTTGGACTTCTGACCTCTCGAACTCTAAGGTGATAAATCTGTGTACTTTTAAGCCAATGTGTTTACGGTGATTTGTTACAGCAGCAATAAGAAGCTAATACGCGCCAACATCTGCGATGGTCAGTATTTGCCTCCTAACTGTCTGGAGGCAACAGAACTTTGGGGCACCAGAGGCGTAACTGACTGACTTCTTCTGGTGGTAGTGAACATTCTGGGCAATTTGATCACACCTTGGTCGGTGTTTCTTGAATCCTAAAACTCTCCCCTCTCTAAAATGAACCCATGGAGCCCAAAGTTCCCATGGACCTCAGTTTTGGAAATACAATAATAAAAGCTCTACATTGTCCCAAAAGTGCATATAGTCACTGTGACCACATAGCCATAGCCAGTTATAAGGTGGCCACGCAAAGGATCTAAACTATGCAGTCACTGAGATGAAAACAGTTAAAACAACACCTAGAAAAATGGCATACCATTTCCCCAAATGGCATATATAGGAAGGCAAAGAAAGTTGGAAAAACTTTCCTAAATGAGAAAATGAATCAGAGGGCTCTCCCCCCGCCACCATCCCGAACGAGAGTGTTCTTACACCGTGAGCAAACATTTCGGCTTCCCCCCAAATGGTATCTTTCTGTACCTTTCCATCCCATTGGTCATCATCATCTGGTCCAGGGCCACACCTCTTCCTGGGAAGTCAAAGGTCCGGAGGGATGATTTTAGGTGGAGAGGGGAGAAGTTGAGGGAACTCCCAGATCTCATCATTAGTTCACTCTGAAATGGAACACGAGAAGTACCTAAGCATTAGGGAGCTATTTTTTTTGAGATATATTGATAAAGAACAATCAATTTGGAGTCAAATAGTGTATCAGAGATGATACACTAATAAAGTGTTTATTTGCACATCATATTGTACACAGTTCCTGACCAGCCAAACCTGTCAGTCATGCTTTAACCTCAGGACCTTTGCACTTGCTGTTCCTTCTGCCTGGAAAAATAAGTAGTCAACTAATTTGCTCCATTACCAATCTGAGGGCTTCGTTCAAATACAATATCCCCCCGGGGGCTTCTCTGAACATCTTATTTAAAATTACACCACTTGCCCCTGGCCCCATATATTTTTAACCCCTCCTCTATGTTTCTCCATCTTTCCACCATTTACTATACCGCTCATTTTACTTGTCTGTTTTGCATACTATCTGTCTCCCCACTAGAATGGGGGTAGTTTTGTTTGTTTGTTTGTTTGTTTACTTTAATATCCTGCTGTTTCTAGTAGTTAAAGCTATGCCTGACACACGCCAGTTAGAAAATAAATGTTTTTTGAATGAATAAATGGATGTCTCATTTGACCCTGTTAATATTCCCAGAAGGAGGAAATGATCTCTTCTGGATGAGAAAACCGAAGATCAGAGATGATAATTCACTTTCCCAAGTTTCCATCACTGAGATGCCTGCACATCCTTTCTCTTTGATTTTTTTTTGGAAAATCACATATTCTGAACATTTAAGTAATACAGACCTGAAACAGAGGAAAGGAAAAAGCGCCTCAGGGTAATTTTTATTAACATATTGGTAAATGAAGTATTTATAGAGATAATTTTATGTCATATTACAGTATGCCATTTAGTAGCATGCTTGTTCACTTAAGAATACATCATTAAAAATTAAACATGTCAATATGTGTATTTCTGCCACATGGCTTATTAATGGCTGCATGATATTTCATCGTATTGATGGACTACAGTATTATATAGCCAGTTATTAGCTACAAGGGTTATTGTCGATTTTTTTCTTATAAGCAACATTAAAGAGAATATATTCATAGCACTTTTTTTTTACCGATATATAATTATTTCCTTTAGATAAACACTTAGAAGTGTGGATATGTTTTATTTAAAGAATATGCATATTTTCAAATTGTTATGCAAATTACTTCCTGTAAATATCTTACAAACTTCTCTCTCTCCAACAATGCCTTGGAGAGCTTATTTTCCTACATTCTCTGAAATGGGGTGGGAATCTTCCTATGGGCTTTCAGTTGGCAAAAAACCCATAGCATTTTAGTGTTTCTTTACCTCAGAAAGAAAGTATTATTTTTATTTTCTTTAGATGTGTACATTATAAGACAGTCAAACCAATTACAATTTTTGTTTGCTGTCTTGGTTTTTTAGATGTTGCACATTTTTTTTTTTCTTTGAATACTGTCCCCTTGTCTCTGGGGCTGTTTATTCTTTCTTATTAGTACTTAGAGCTCTCTATAAGGTGCAAAAAGTTTCTGCATTTTTTTTCAATTTTTGTGGTGTTTATTGACTAAGTCATTTTCTTTTTTTTTTTTTAATTAACAATGAATTTTATTTCAGTTATAGGTGTACAAAGATCATAAGTCAATACGATAGATTTTGTGTCCCAAACCCACAGTGCATCCCCCCACCCCCCAGATTGTCTTATTTGAAAAACCAAGGTTTTCCAAAATCTGTGAGTCATTGTCTGTTCTTCAAAGAAGTTCATTGTGTCTCTTTAGT